>CM024574.1:15145494-15622127 GCA_014182395.1 Eucalyptus sp. ANBG9806169 | reverse complement strand
AGCGAGAGAAAGGGCACATGAGCAAGCAAGCGATTGGGACCGAGCATCGTCGATTGATGACTTTGAACAGTCAACAATAGCAAGAGGGAGAGAGGACAAAACACCGGCATTGAATGAAGCTCATGACTATCTATTTTGCGAGAATGCATGAAGCTTCATGTGACATCGTTTAGGCAAGCCACCTCAAAAGTCCACGTTGGACTTTTCGATTTGACACTTAAATAAGCCGGTAAAAACTTGTGGCACTAAAGTAAGTGTCATACGAAACTTTTGCACTTTTAGTGTCATTATTCCCATTATCTTGAGCAAACTTAAATAATATTTTTGAAAGTGTTTCACCAGAATTTCCATCCACGATGAAATATATTTTACCAAAAGTCATTCTTTAGTTTTATATGAAAGAAGACAGATTATGCATTGACTCTAAATAGAAAATATTTTACGTACACAAGGAGACCAATAATTTCACTTCAAATGGAACTAAAAACAAAAAAAAATTGCCCAAATATAATCGACAACTAAGTCAAAGGATATAAAGATACAACACTAGAATTTAATCGATAGTGAGGATTTGAAAACTACAACCATGACTACAATACAATAATTGAGATAATCACAAGATAACAAGATGTACTTGTTGGTGCAAAGGGGTTTTCAAAGAGTATGATGTGATTATTTAAAAGCTACAATTGACAATTACCTATGGTGGTTACAAATATAGGTTACAAAAGGTTACTGAAAGAGAAATAACTTCCTAGTGGTTATGAAAAGTTACAATGATACTAAAATAGCGACTAAATAATCAACCAGTAGTTATCCTCTTGTCAATTGTTTGTTGTTGATTCAATGACTTCATTGATCAACTTCAAGGTTTTTGTTGATAATTTCACTAACGAACTGTCAATTCTCTTGGAGTTACTGATAATTCTATTCATAAATGACTAGACTATACTCTCATTGCCTAAATCTATCACATGTTGATAATAATCAAAAGTTGATCATTTTTTGGTGTAAGCAAATGCCAGCTTTAAAGAAATAAATGATTCATTGATCATTCGATTCTTTTAGATAGATAATCATGAGTCATCATGAGCTGCCTTGTCATCAACAAATTTGAATTTTCCTTCCTGAATTTTATTTTGGTCAGATTCATTATCTAACTCATATTTTTCCACAAAAGGCACGTTTTGTGTTGTCTTCATGTGGCTTTCTATCTTTGTCCTTAAATAATTGCTTATACTTTGACACTCTCATTGCCAATTGGACTGAATCTACAAAATTTTGACTTTAAATTTTTTCTCTAGGATTGAATTTCATTCCACCGAAAGGCATATTTGTGAATTCTTTCTCTAAGAGTGAAGTGAGGCATCTATTTCTAGCCCCCTTAAATTAAGCAGCAAATTGATTGACTAACTCATTATCGTATTGATAGATTCAAGTCAAATCAATAATCGATACCTTAGATATCATTCTATAAAATTGAGAATGCTATTATCCTTCCATCTTAGCCCAAGTATGAACTAAATTAGGAGATAAATTTATATATTAAGTAAAGATAGTTTTTGATGAAGGCAAAGGGAACACATGAGTCTCAATAATTCATTTGTTCCTGCCTCTCCACATTAGGCAATAAGTTGACCAACATGCAATAGTCATCATCTTTAGATAGTGAAAACAACAAAGTCAGGAGTTTTGAATTCTCATGGGTAAAGTCTAGTGTCAACCCAAACATGATGCGGCTTCCAATATATTGGCTTGATCATTTCTTTATCGGCACCTAATTCTTGTAATATGAGCGTAGCCACTTAATTAGGATTCATAAGTGGATATACTTGTCTTCTTGCCCCATTTGGTTTAGCATAGACAGATCAATAGACTTGACATTCCTATCCTTTAGGTTCAAGGTAGATGAGATTTTGAGGACTTTGTAAAATCCTCTGATGTTGGGATTACTTGGCCTCAATTATTTCCACTGTTCAATTGATTAAGAGTTGGAAGAACATATCTGAAAACTGTCATATTGGGTAATATTACTATGGACTGATTCAATGTCTCAAGTTTGATCGCATCAAATATGTGTCTTGCTACGTAATTCGCCATCTTATTCTGTTGTTTCTTGAATAGCCTTCAAAGTGGGGTTTGGTACTAACACCCTCGCCTGCTCCTTATAAAGTGCAAAGGGATTTTGACATTGCCTCCTTGGTTTGGCTATGCAACTATAAAGGATGAGGTCTCAAATTGGATAGCTGCATCACCACGGTTGTACAGCAGCATCGATCAGGTTTTGGATAATTTCTTGTTCTCAGCATTGTATTTCCTCAAATTCACCGTAGTTGTTTTACTGGGTATGCCAAAAAGATGTTTTGTGAAAGAATACAGGTTTTGGGCTAACTCCGAATAGGAAAAATCACAGATACACAAGGAAATCGATATTTTCACTTCAAACGAAACTGAAAATACACAAATTTTACTTGAATTTAATCGATGGCGAGAACCTGAAAACTACAACTATGACTACGATATAGAAATTGAAAGATAATTGAATAATAAGAAGATTTGTTTGTTTGTGTGTGTGTTGGGGGGGGTTTCTAGAGAATACAATGTGATTATTTAAAGCCTACAATCAACGATCATCAATGGAGATTATGAATGGAGGTTACAAACATACGTTACAAATAGTTATTGAAAAGGAATAACTTCCTAGTGGTTACAAGAAGTTACAACAATCCCAAAAATGGAGGCAAAATGACCAACCGGCGATTATGCTCTCGTCAATTGCTTAGTGTCGATGTCAATGATTCCATTGATTAACTTCAAGGTTCTCGTTGATATCTTCACGTCATATGTCATCAATATCTTCAATGATGAAATTTTGATTCTCTTGTCAATTGCTTAGTGTCGATGTCAATGATTCCTTTGATTAACTTCAAGGTTCTCATCGATATCTTCACATCATATGTCATCAATATCTTCAATGATGAAATTTTGATTCTCTCTAAACTAAAATGACAAATAAGACAAAAGAGAACGAATACTCTAGGAATATGCCATAAGGCGCCTTTTGGACACTATGAGGATTCCTTACAAAAACATTTTCCTTATTCGTAAATTATGAGTATTGACGCTATAAAAGACATTAAAAACCTAAATTATTAAATAACAATGTAAAATTACTTAAACTCTTCAATAAAGAGCTATTTAATGTTGTTGACGTCGTTTATTTTAATGTTTTCTCTATATAAAAAAAATTATAAATAATATTATATATATAATCAGGATTGGTCCGGGTTGGACCAACCCGAAACTCTCAAGACTGAGGACCGACCTTCACAGTGCTGGTCTAGGAATTCTAAGACTAAGGATCGACCCAGTTTCACTAGGAACCGGACCAAGACCGATTGGGTTGGGCTGGTCTAGGGTCGGTCCAGGGTTGACCCTGGACCGATGCTCACCCTTAACGATTATCAATGGAGATTATGAATGGAGGTTACAAACATAGGTTACAAATAGTTATTGAAAAGGAATAACTTCCTAGTGGTTATGAGAAGTTACAACAATCCCAAAAATGGAGGCAAAATGACCAACCGGCGATTATGCTCTTGTCAATTGCTTAGTGTCGATGTTAATGATTCCTTTGATTAACTTCAAGGTTCTCGTCGATATCTTCACGTCATATGTCATCAATATCTTCAATGATGAAATTTTGATTCTCTTTAAGTTACGAATGATTATGTTCATAAATAATCAAATTCTACTCTCATTAACTAAGTCTTTCACATGTTGATAATAACAAAAAGTTTGTCATTTTTTTAGTGTAAACAGGAAAAAGTGTATGTGAGAACTCATTGTTTTGAGTATGTTGATTTCCTCGCTACTGTAGTGGCCAAGTGTTGAAGGAAAATCGACACGGTTGCTTGGTGCTTGCAATTGCTTTTGGGAGTATGTGGATTCTTGATATGCTTGTGAATCTATGTCATGGTGCATGCTTACAATAGGTGAATCAGTTATCAATTACAAGCACTTAAATTATGTAGAATATATGTTATGTTCCTCTAGTGATTGAACTTTTTTATGAAAATGTAAATAACTAAGAAATAAGTGATCGGTAGTTTCTGAATTATAGTGACTCGGAATGATATGTGATATTATTTGTTAATTTTTTTTTTGCTAAAATGATATTATTTATTAATTGTTAGTATGATGTTGTGCTCTATGGTCGAGTGGCAAGTAATCTCTTACTTTAGACCTAAAGCTTTCATCTACTAGATTATTCTCACGTCAAATAACTTTCGTTGGTCTAGTTCGGATCTCGAGGGCATTTAGATTAGTGCTTCCAAAAATCTCTTTACAATAGAGCGCATGGCAAATGTAAAGACATATTTCTATATAAAAGACTTCGGTGCATATGAGTTGAGGTTGAATTATACGTACAATTACGTATAAATTGGTCATTCGTCGAAAAAGTCAAATTAAATTATTTATTCGCTTAAAATTTCTATAGAAAATTTCACATCGTGACACTAATTAACTTATTTTTGACGAGGAAGTGCTCTTATTTTCAATACCCCATGCCTAGATGTCCTGTCCAGTATGGATCCTCTCCCAGGAACTTCTTGCGTACAAATTCTGATTTGGCCGGCTCCTCAGTCAACGCTCTCAATGGCGGCATTCTCTCTCCTGTCTCTCCTCCTCCTCCTCCTCCTCCCTCTCTCCCTCCTCCTCCTCCTCTCCCTCATTGTCCGCCCCCGCCCCGTTAAGATCCCCATCAAGAACCGCCACGTCTTCATCACCGGCGGCTCCAGCGGCATCGGCCTCGCGATCGCCCACTGTGCCGCCTCAGAGGGCACTCGTGTCTCGATCCTTGCCCGGTCCCAGGCCAAGCTGGAGGAGGCCAAGCAGGAAATCCGGCTCGCCACCGGCACCGATGTTGCGACCTTCTCCGCCGATGTCCGCGACTTTGACGCCATGAGGCGCGCCACAGAGGAGGCCGGGCCAGTCGACGTGCTGGTGGTGAACCAGGGGGTGTTCCTCCCCGACGAACTGGCCAAGCAGGATCTGGACGAGGTCAGGTTCATGATAGACGTCAATCTGATGGGCAGCTTCAACGTGATCAAGGCATTTTTGCCGGCGATGAAAGCGAGGACCGATCGTAGGCCGGCTTCAATTGTCTTCATGTCCTCTCAGGCCGGCCAGGTAATTACTGTTTAAGTTCAAGGCAGAGCATTTAAACTCCATTGGTTTAGTGAAAGATGTAGTGTTTCTCGAAAATATTTTTAAAATGTCATTTTTCAGAAAAATATAATTTTTTTCTGGTGTTCAACCGAAATTTGATTGAACACCAAAATTTGATATGAGGTGGAAAATATTTTTGTTGTTCGATAAAGAAAACCTTTTTCTCTGTGCACTTTTTTATTTAATTTTTTATTACTTTATTTTTTAAAATCAAATTCATATTAATTTTTATTTTTAAAAAAAAATAATTTTTGATTTTTCCTTTTTCTTTTTCTTTTTCTTTTGTTTCTGTTTATCGTCTTCTTCTTTGGCTAGTCACTTTGGTCACAGCAATGGCCAACGACCGCGAGCTTGTGCTTGCCATTGGCTCGCCTATATGGCGAGCATGAGGGTGAGGGCGAGCCTCAAGCTCAATGACGTCAAGTCTTGCCTGATCGGCAATCTAGAGGCTCATGCTTGCCGCTAGTTCACTGATCTAGCGAGCGACAAGCTTAAGCTCGCTAAAGGTCGGCAAACCTCAAGCTTGCTGCTGGCTAGAGATCGGCAAGGGCATGGGCAAGTCAAAGGCTTGCCAATCTGCGAAGCCTAAGGCCGACGTCAACAAGCCAATGGCTGGTCATTGGCCATAGCCGTGGTCGGTGACCAATTGAAGAAGAAGGTGAAAAAAATAAAAGAAAAGAAAAATAATTAAAAAGAGAATTTTTAAACAAGAGAAAAAAAAAAAAAAAAAGGAAAAAAGGGGCCAATAGCATATGAGATAAGAGAGAGTGAGTAAGAAAAATATTTTTCCGAACTTTTTTTGATTGGTGTTTTTCCTAGTTGAAAAGTGGAAAACATTTTCTCCTATTTGAGAAGACTTTTTTTTTTCCTTGGTGGAAAATGTTTATTAAGATTAATTCATTTTCTGTGAAATAAATATCGAAAAATAAATATTTTCTTTTAAAAATTATTTTTCATGAGACGAACGAATTATTAGTTTTGCATTGTCTCCATGCTTCAAATGGAATTGGTGATCGGTGATTGCTGTAGGTGGGGGTCTACGGTTACACTGCTTACTGCGCAAGCAAATTCGGGCTCCGAGGATTAGCGGAAGCACTGCAACAAGAGATAATTGCTGATGACATTCATGTTTCGCTTGTTCTCCCACCGGATACCGACACTCCTGGATTAGTGGAAGGTATACTTAAACCTGTCTTATTTCAAATATGATGCTGGGTTTTTTTCTCGCTCTCATTTGATCGCGCACTCACTCACTCCGCACTATAAATTTTCATAAATTAGGATAAATATGAAAATATTTTAGCAACATTGGTTGAGTCGGGTATGTCATTAGATTCGGTCGGATCATTTTCAACTTGACCCAACCACCGGTTTGACGAGTCTAGGTATATCGCTGTGAATTCGCCTCTTGTGGATTGTCCGTGTGCAATGTTTTTGGTTGTATCGCTTTGCAATTGTGAGGATCGGATGCTCTACCATATATTGCTTGTGAAATCTATGCAGTTAGGCAACTAAAACGGAACAACTGTGCAGTCAGGCAGCTGTAGTGGAACAAGATAATATCAATTTGGTAGAATTTTCATATGTAAAGCTCCGTACGCGTTCCGCCGAGAAAGTTCCCAAACAAAATATCTTTCATCGAATGTTGGCTCTTTAGCTTTTTCGTTTATCGAGTTTTCGGATTTTTTGACATTCAATTTATAGAAAATGAATAGGTCGAGAAAAATACTTCCCGTCAATTGAAAAATGTTTTCTAAAATAGGGGAAAATGTTTTCCACTTGTCAAGTATCGAAAAATATTTTCTATATCTTCTTTCACTTCACCTCACTTTCTTTCATCGAACACTTTTTCCTTTTATTTTTATTTTTGTTTCATTTTATTCTTTTAATTTTTTAAATCAATTTTTAAATTATGTTATATTTTATATTTTTCTTTTCTTTCTTTTTCTTTGTCTTCTTTCTCGGTCGGCAACTAGCCATAAGCAAGGTCAAGCCTTGTTGGCCTATGGCAAGGTGGGTGAGGCTTGAGCCTCACCAACCTCTAATGACCTTGGGGAATGCACGAGCCCCGCTTAGCTCGCTAAATCTAGCAAGGGCCAAACTCACTTGAGGGCCCATAGGGCAAGCTTGGGTCTTGCCACTAGCTGAGGAAGAAGAAGAAAAAAAGAAAGAAAAGAAAATTATTGAATAAATAAAATTAAAAAAAAAATAATTGAAAGGATTGCATAGAGGAAAGATTTTCCTCACCAAATTGCGGAAAATATTTTCTAATTCATTTTCAAATTTCAATCGAATACCAAAATATATTGTCATTTTCTTGAAAAATAATCATATTTTCCCCGAAACGAACGAAGCGATGACAATTCATTCTCCAAGAACTTCCATATGCAATCGAAGGAGAAGCGGATCTTCTTTTTTCCAAACCATAGAGTTCTTTTGTTAGTTCACAGTAATTGCTCCTCGGCAATCCCAGGGTTTTCTGCTGGCAGTTTCCATCAATCATGAAGCACGTAGCTGTTTCGGCAGCACAAAAGTGTAGAATAATCGAGTTAGCATGCATGATTCCCGCTATTTCAGGTTAAGCTGCATCAACTTTGTTCCTAGCTTATGATCTCTTTCCCGCTCTTTATAAATGCTTTCTAAGTTAGTTGCAGGACATGCCAGCAAATTGTTCTTTTTTTTTAGCCGATGCTCTTTGAATTAGTCCATCCTTTTTTTTTTCTCTTTTTTAACGGATGTATCACTTCCTGACTGCAGAAAAAAAGAGAAGACCTCCGATATCAAGCATCATAACTGATTCTTCTAGTGCGATGAAAGCGGATGAAGTTGCAGAGAAGACGATAAACGGGATTAAATCTGGCAGTTTCATTGTGCCTTGCAACGCTGTGGGCTACTTGCTAGCAACTGCGAGTGCTGGTTTGTCTCCTCAAAGATCGTACGTCATGGCATTCGTGGAGGTGGTTGGTGCTGGAATTTCCCGTCTCGCCGGTCTCTTCTTACTGTGCAACTGGTATAACAGTATAGAAAAGTGGTATGCGCAAAAAAAAAAACTGTGACCAGTGAGTGTTCTGCGGTGGACCTCCTCTAATGTGTAATCCCCTACTTGAGCTCCTTTAGATAACAATCTATATACTTGACTCAACTTCGACTCGGTTACAATCATTTTGTGAAGGAACTCAGAGCTTGAGCTCAATCCAAAAAATAGCCAGGAAATCTGGATGTATAATGTAACTTTGAAGAGCTTTTGTTGTCTATTTTTTGAAGTTATTAATATCTCTGCAAAAAAAAAAAAAAAATAGAAATTGGATTAACCTCGTCAGTTTGTTGAGGTGACTACTGGCAACCTCAAGCTCAACTCGACAAATAGTTGAGAAATTTGAACTCAAACTTGATTCAAAACTAGATGACTCGATTTGAAGTAATCATCAAGTTAAGCCCAACTATTCGTCCCTAGCTCCACCCAATGTCTAGTCTTGCAAGAAAGTGAATTTCAACTATTAATTTACTTGTGAATTCTCTTATTTCTTGTTATATTTTAGGGTGCATTTGTTTCACGGAAAAAAAAAATGGAAAACATTTTTTAAAAAACGATCGCCTGTATTACTTACAAAAATGGATAAATGAAAAAAAAAATCATCATTCATGAAAAAAATTGTACTAACAGTTCCACCAACAAGAATAGTACCAACATTTCCACAAAAAATGATCGCTTATATCCTAAATATTGCACTATATCCGTCCCGAAATTAATATATGATAGTCTACTTACATCAACAAGGATAGTACCAATATTCCCACCAATATATTCCCACTAATCACGGCCAATAAAATTTCTCAACCATCACAAATAGTGATGAATGCAATGGTATCCATGCCAACGTTGCACTCAAGATAAGAAAATATAATTAGTTTTTGGGATCATAATGCAGAAAGGACAGTAACTTCATATGAGGTCTTTACAATCGCACCACATTGAATAAACAATAAATAAGTGGTTGCCATTTAGTGGAAGGATAACACAATGCATTTCACCAAACAAAATAAATCACTCACCTTTGATTTGTTGTGAGATTCCTTCTTTAGCATTGACATCGCCACAATCGCACCATGAACCGAATCCTTTCCAACAAATTGAGCAAGTGAGAGAGGAAAACCAACCTTGAGTGAGTAATTGAATGAGAGCGAGAGAAAGGGCACATGAGCAATCAAGTGATAGCGACTGAGCAACGTCAATTGATGACTTTGAACGGTCAACGATAACAAGAGGGAGAGAGGACAAAACACTAGCATTGAATGAAGCTCATGACTATCTATTTTGCGAGAATGCGTGAAGCTTTGTGTGACATCGTTTAGGCAAGCCACCTCAAAAGTCCACGTTGGACTTTCCGATTTAACACTTAAATAAGCCAGTGAAAACTCGTGGCACTAAAGTGAGTGTTGTAAGAAACTTTTCGCACTTTTAGTGTCTTCATTCCCATTATCTTGAACAAACTTAAATAATATTTTTGGAAAGTGTTTCACCAGAATTTCCATCCACAATGAAATATCTTTTACAGAAAGTCATTTCTCAGTTTTTTATGAGAGAAGACAAATTATGCAATGACTCTGAATAGAAAATAATTCACGTACACAAGGAGACCAATGATTTCACTTCAAATGGAACTAAAAGCATAAAACTTTTGCCGAAATATAATCAACAACTAAGTCAAAGGATATAAAGATATAACACTGGAATTTAATTGATAGTGAGGATTTGAAAACTACAACCATGACTGCAATACAATAATTGAAAGATAATCGCAAGATAACCAGATTTGTTTGTTGGTGCAAAGGGGTTTTCAAAGAGTATGATGTGATTATTTAAAAGCTAAAATTGACAATTACCTATGGTGGTTACAAATATAGGTTACAAAAGGTTACGGAAAGAGAAATAACTTCCTAGTGGTTATGAAAAGTTACAATGATACTAAAATAGCGACTAAATAATCAACCGGTAGTTATCCTCTTGTCAATTGTTTGTTGTTGATTCAGTGACTTCATTGATCAACTTCAAGGTTTTCGAGAAACTGATAATTCTATTCATAAATGACTAGACTATACTCTCATTGCCTAAATCTATCACATGTTGATAATAATCAAAAGTTGATCATTTTTTGGTATAAGCAAATGCCACCTTTAAAGAAATAAATGATTCATTGATCATTCGATTCTTTTAGATAGCTAATCATGAGTCATCATGAGACACCTTGTCATCAACAACTTTGATTTTTCCTTGCTGAATTTTATTTTGGTCAGATTCATTATCCAACTCATATTTTTCCACGAAAGGCACGTTTTGTGTTGTCTTCATGTGGCTTTCTATCTTTGTCCTTAAATAAATGCTTATATTTAGAAACTACAAAATTGCCAATTGGACTGAATCTACAAAATTTTGACTTTCAATTTTTTCTCTAGGATTGAATTTCAATCCACAGAAAGGCATATTTGTGAATTCTTTCTCTAAGAGTGAATTGAGGCATCTATTTCTAGCCCCCTTGAATCAAGCAACAAATTTATTGACTAACTCATTATCATATTGATAGATTCAAGTCAAAATCAATAATCAATAACGTAGATATCATTCTATAAAATTGAGAATGTTATTATCCTTCCATCTTATCCTAGAAATGAACTAAATTAGGAGATAAATGTATATATTAAGTAAATGCGGTTTTTGATGAAGGCAAAGAGAACACCTGAGTCTCAAGAATTCATTTGTTCCTACCTCTCCACAATAGGCAATAAGTTGACCAACATGCAATAATCATCATCTTTAGCTAGTGAAAACAACAAAGTTAGGAGTTTTGAATTCTATTGGTTAAGGTCTAGTGTCAACCCAAACATGATGCGGCTTCCTATATATTGGCTTGGTCATTTCTTTATCGACACCTAATTCTTGTAATATGAGCCTAGCCACTTAATTAGGATTCGTAAGTGGATATACTTGTCTTCATGCCCCCTTTGGTTCAGCATAGATAGATCAATAGACTTGACATTCCTATCCTTTAGGTTCAAGGTAGGGAAAAGTACCAAAATAGTTCTAAACCTTTTGCATTAGTACAAATTCAGTCCTAAACTTTTTAATTGTACTAATTTAGTCCTAAACCTTTTTACATTGGTACCAATTCAGTCCATTTGGCTAATTTATGTCAGAAATTGCTGACGTGACCGCCGACGGTCTTATGTGGCGCCATGTGGACAAATTTTATAATTTTTAAAAATATTTTTTTCATATTTTTCCTTTTTTTCTCTCTTTTTTTTTTTTTCCTTTTCTCCTTATCCTTTGGCCGGCCGACCTCGCCGGCCACCGGCTGGTCGGGGCGAGGGGCCCCGTGCCCTCGCCGGCCACTAGTGAGGGCCGCCGCACCCTCGGTGGCCACAAGTGAGGGCGTCGGCCCCCGCCCGCATCCAGTGAGGGCCGCCACACCCTCGCTGGCCACAAGAGAGGGTGTCGGCCCCCGCCCAGATCCAGGCGAGGGCCAAAACCCTCACCCATTGGCCGTGAGGGCCTTTGCGCCCTCGTCGGCCACAAGTGAGGCGCGGCGGCCCTTGCCTAGGTCCGGGCGAGGGCACGACGACCTCACCCATCGCAAGCAAGGGCATCGGGCCCTTGCCTAGATCCAGGCGAGGGCCACGGTGACCTCGCTCGTGGCGGGTGAGGGCGTCATGCCCTCGCCTAGATGGCCGATGCCCTCGCTTGTGACCGACGAGCACGACGACCCTCGCCGGTGGCCGGCGAGGGTGCGTGGCCCCTCACCCCGGCCAGCTTGTGGCTAACGATGGTCGGCCGGGCCGTGGCGACCTTGCCGGCCAAGGGATAAGGAGAAAAGAGAAAGGAAAAAAAAAATAGAAAAGAGAAAAAGGAAAAAGAAAAATAAGAAAAATAAGTTAAAAAATCTAAAAATATATATAAAAAATTATAAAATTTGTCCACGTGGTGCCACATAAAACCATCGACTGCCACGTTAGCAATTTCTGGCTTAAATTAGCCAGATGGACTGAATTGATATCAATGTAAAAATGTTTATGACTAAATTGGTCCAATTGAAAAGTTTATAACTGAATTGGTACCAATGCAAAAAGTTTATGACTATTTTGGTACTTTTCCCGTTCAAGGCAGATGAGATTTTGAGGACCCTCTAAAATCCTCTGATGTTGGGATTACTTGGCCTAAATTATTTCCACTGTTCAATTGATTAAGAGTTGGAAGAACATATCCGAAAACTGTCATATTAGGTAATATTAGTTTGGACTGATTCGATGTCTCCGGTTTGATCGCATCAAATATGTGTCTTGCTACGTAATTCGCCATCTTATTATGTTGTTTCTTGAATAGCCTTCAAAGTGGGGTTTGGTACTAACACCCTCGGCTACTCCGTATAAAGTGCAAAGTGATTTCGACATTGCCTCCTTGGTTTGGCTATGCTGCTGTAAAGGATGAGGCGTTAGATTGGATAGCTGCATCACCAAGGTTGTTACAACAGCATCGATAAGGTTTTGGATGAATCCTTGTTCTCGGCATTGTATTTCCTCAAATTCACTACAATTGTTTTATTGGGCATGCCAAAAAGATGTTTTGTGAAAGAATATAGGTTTTGGGCTAACTCTGAATAGGAAACATTACAGATACACAAGGAAATCAATATTTTCACTTCAAACGAAATCAAAAATACACAAATTTTACTTGAATTTAATCGATGGCAAGAACCTGAAAACTACAACTATGACTACGATACAGAATTTGAAAGATAACTTAATAATAACAAGATTTGTTTGTTTGTGTGTGTGTGTTGGGGGGGGGTGGTTTCTAGAGAATACAATGTGATTATTTTAAAGCCTACAATCAACGATTATCAACAGAGATTACAAATGGAGGTTACAAACATAGGTTACAAACAATTATTGAAAAGGAATAACTTCCTAGTGGTTATGAGAACTCACAACAATCCCAAAAATGGAGGTAAAATGACCAACCAGCGATTATGCTCTTTTCAATTGCTTACTATCGATGTCGATGATTCCTTTGATTAACTTCAAGGTTCTGGTCGATATCTTCATGTCGTATGTCATCAAAATCTTCAATGACGAAATTTTGATTTTCTTTAAGTTACCAATGTTTCTATTCATAAATAATCAAATTTTGCTCTCATTAACTAAGTCTTTCACATGTTGATAATAACAAAAATTTTGTCATATTTTAAGTGTAAACATAAATAAGTGCATCTGAGAACTCATTGTTTTGAGTATGTTGATTTCCTTACTACTATAGTGGGCAATTATTGAAGGAAAATCGACACGGTTGCTTGGTGCTTGCAATTGCTTTTGTGAGTATGTGGATTCTTGATATGCTTGTGAATCTACATCATCGTGCATGCTTGCAATAGGTGAATTAGTCATCAATTACAAGCACTTAAATTATGTAGAATATATGTTATGTTCCTCAAGTGATTGAACTTTTTTTATGAAAATGTAAATAACTAAGAAATAAGTGATTGGTAGTTTCTGAATTATAGTGACTCGAAATGATATGTCCCTCTATTTTCTCTTCCTAGGTATCCCAGACGATTGGTGGAGGGATTTTCAGCATTATGTCACCGTTGACTCAACTACTGAAGAAAGAAGAGAAATTTGTTTAGACAAACAAGTGCGAGTGTAGTTTCCAAGAGCTTAAGTAGAAGTTAACTACCGCACCTATACTGACAATTCCATCTGGTCCTGGGGAATACGGGATCTATAGTGATGTGACATTTAAAGGACCGGGTTGCGTATTGATGCAACATGGTAGAGTTGTTGCATACGCCTCCTGTCAATTGAGACCTTACGAGCTGAATTATCCGACGCATGACTTGGAACTTGCAGCGATCATTTTCGCTCTAAAGATTTGGAGACATTACTTGTGTGGAGAAAGATTCCAAATCTTCACTGACCATCGAAGTCTCAAGTACTTATTCTCTCAGAAGGAGTTGAATATGAGACAACATCGCTAGATGGAACTCTTGAAGGATTATGATTGTGATATTCTTTATCACCCTGGAAAGGCGAATAAGGTCGTAGATGCGCTGAGTTGAAAGTCCTCAGTTGCACATATGGTGCTCAAGGAATGGACCTTACTTGAGAAGGCTCGGGATTCAGTTTTCAAATTTGAGGTAGGCCACCTTTCAAATCTTATGGCTACCCTCAAAATTGAATCGAAAGTATAGATAAAGACCAATACACTTTAGTGGATAGACCCATAGATTCAAAAGATTTTGCAAGAGAACACCAAGAAGAAGAATGCTGACTTTTAGGTTTCTGAAGACGGAACGCTGAGGTTCAAATGACGATTGTGTGTACCTAACAATTGTGTGTACTTGACGATGTAGTGCTTAAAGAAGAGATTTTATTGGAAGCTCATTTTAGCAGTTACAGCATTCATCATGGTAGTACGAAAATGTATCAAAACCTGCGTCAACACTATTGGTAGTCTAGTATAAAGGCATACATCGCCAAGCATGTCACCAAGTGTCTGAGTGTCAGCAAGTGAAGGCCCAGCATTGTAAGTGGAAATGGGAACACATCACAATGAATTTTGTGACGGGCTTACCAAGGAGCCAAAGAGGAAGTGATTCCATTTGGGTAGTGGTCGACAGACTGACGAAGTCGGCTCACTTCATTACAGTAAGAAAGGACCTTGATTTTGATAGGCACGCAGAGTTGTATGTACGTCAGATTGTCCATCTACATGGAGTGCCTGTGACGATTACCTCCGACTGAGACCCAAGGTTTACCATTGCATTTTGGAAAAGCTTACAGAGCGCTTTAGGAATGAAACTGGACTATAGTACGGCATATCATCCTTAGACAGATGGCTAGTTTGAGAGGACGATTCAGACTCTTGAAGACATGCTGCGAGCTTACGTTTTGGACTTCAAGGGAAGCTGGGAGTTACAGCTTCATCTTGTCGAGTTTGCCTATAATAACAGCTACCAGTAGAGCATTCAGATAGCACATTTTGAAGCGTTGTATGGCAGAGCGTGCAAAACGCCAGTGTGTTGGGATGAAGTCGAAGAAAGAAAGATCACAGGCCCATAGTTAGTCCAGCAGTCAATGGATGCAATTGCCGTCATCAGAGACAGATTGAAGACTGCTCAGAGACATTAAAAAAGATACGTAGATAAGCATCAAAGGCCTTTCGAGTTCCAACTTGGTGATCACGTTTTTCTGAAAGTGTCACCAATGAGGGGAATTTCACGCTTTGGCAAAAAAGAAAAACTGAGTCCGAGGCACGTAAGTCCATTTGAGATTCTAGAGAGAATCGGGACCGTAGCGTATCATCTTGCATTACCATCGAGACTGGCGCAAGTGCATGACGTCTTTCACGTGTCGATGTTGAGGAAGTATGAGTCTGACCCGACCCACGTGATAAATTTTGAGGATTTAGACGTGGACTATGTGGAAAGCCCGGTTCAGAGTGTGGATCGAAAAGAGCGGATTCTACGTACCATGACCATCCCATTGGTCAAAGTGGTCTGGCAACACCACGGCACTGAAGGAGCAACCTCGGAAAGTGAAGAGTCGGTTAGATGACTGTACCCCCACCTTTTTGTTTAAAGATTGTATTGGTTTAAATATCGAGGACGAAATTTTTATAAGAGGGGAAGAGTTGTGACATCCTGAATTTTCAGATTTTGTTTTCAATTGAATGAATCGAGCCTTTCATCAACACGCCTATAGTGCTATTCTTTGAGCTGATCACTCATGAGATAACTAGACTATCTGAAGAAACCATTAAAGGATTTTAACGCGATAGACTCGAAAATTCGACTAGGAATCGACTCCTCGACAGTGCTAATCTACAAGGGTCATTCCGGCACAGTCGAAAATCTATCAAAGACTGGAGATAGGTCAATTCGACTGAGATAGGTGATCAGAGTGTGGGTGATTCCACCAGATTGCAAAATTCTCGTCGATTGGCATTAAATCGATTGTTCTCATCGTTTTGGTACCTGTGTCCATATTTGAAATCTCAAGATTTTCACAACTACTAAGAGTCGCCAATGTGTCAAAGAAATACATTGTGGCTAGAAGAAAAACGACCACAGGTCATTTGCACTAAAAATTCCTAAAAGCTACCTGATAGGTTAGGCCACGCTAAAATCGCGTCAGATTGAAATTAACCGCGAATTTGAATCCAATTTCAAAAATTGAAAGTTCTATTATGTCACGATTTATTTTAGGAACGTCGACTCATCTTTCGAGGAATTTTCGGCGAGTTCGCGGTTTTTACGAAGAATCGATTTGGACGATTTGGAAAACGAAGGGAAATTCGGACGAGCTGAATTGAAGAGATTTTTGACTTCTAAACCGAGCTATTTGGCGATGGGCACTTGCAGAAATGATATGGGCTTTTTCTTCTACAAAATTGGACGTCAAATTAAGGAATTTGATCGAGAAATTGAAGCCTAAGGTTGAGGAAATTCGGAGCTTGATGGGGGTGCAACTTTTGGGCATCAAAATGGATTATTTGTGGAATTACTTCTCTAGAAAATAATATGGGGGACAAAGGGGATATGCATGAAGACTTAAGGGGCATGATAATAATCATTTAGATATTTTTCCCCTTGACTTTCTTCTCTTTCCTTCCCCCTCTCTCTCTCTCTGCCGATCGTTTCTTTTCCCTTGGCTGCGTGCGTATCCTCCCCCTTAAGCTGCAGTCAACCCTTCTTCTTTCTCCCTTGTTCCTTCTTTTCTTTCGTTTAGCCCATCATCTACATTTTTCTTTTCCCCACTGTCTCCCTCTTCATTTTCAGCACCCACGATTTTCCCCACTCACCAAACAACCCACACATCAGCCCATAAACTCCACCGATATCTTCCCTTCATCCATGACGTCCAGTAGCAGACCAAATCATCCCACTTGGTCAACACTCAATTGAAGCCACATCTTGTTGACTCCCCTCACGCTAGCGAAGCCGCGCATCTGCAGCATCTCCACCGAAGGCCACCTCCTCCTTCGTCCAGCATGAATGATCGAAGCAGCTACCCCTTCGTCCGCGACAAATCCCTGCAAGCCTAGCATCTCCATGAAGTCCGGCCAGCCTTGTGCAGTAACAATTTTCAGTCCGGGTAGGGAGTTGCGAGCCATTTTTCGGCCCGATCCGAGCCCCGTTGATGTCCGATTTGGGGTTTTTCGGCCACCGTTACGCCGTTGTCGCCGTGGACTCACCAGCCCACAAATCCGGTGAGTTTATTGACTAAACTCTGCTTATGGAGTTAATTATGCTTAGGGGGTAATTATTTTAAGTTAATTAAGGTTTAGGTAGTTAGTTAGATTAGATTTGTAATTTAATTATCTAATTTTGCATGTTAGGTTTTTAGCTTAGATCAATGAGAGGCTAGACGGGTTGTTTAATTATCTAAATTGGTTTGGAAATTTTCCGGGCCCGTTTCGGTATTTAATTTAGCTTTTTCGGCCTAGGTATGTATTGTTTTTGGCATTTCTTGGTATTTATTTAACTAATTTCCGTAATTATTTAATTAATTATTATTTGTCAAAAATTAAATCGGGATAACCGGCGACCAGAATTTTCTGCTGATTGTAATGGTGTGATTGATTTATTTAATTAAGTATTATATTGTGCAATTTGAATTAAAATTGTAATTTTGGGAATTTATTCCAAAATTGAATATTTTCAGTAATTAATTAGAAACTACTGGGGCGTCGGTTTACAATGTTAAAAATTCTTTTTAGACACTATATAAATAGTTGGATTTTCTAAAATAAAGATATTATATTTTTGGCCCAGACCGATCGTGTACCCACACACGATTATTTTTATTGAGTACATTTTAACACGATGAAATTAGGCCAAGTTGGGTATTTAATTGAGGAATTGATGTGCAAAGCACAAGATCCTTGGCTAGGAGTAATTTATTGTAGTTTAGCTTCGGTGAGCAAGATTATAGCAGCTTCGGTGAGCACTATAAATATTAGCTTTGGCGAGCATTATAGTTATCTAGCAGCTTTGATAAGCACTATAAATATTAGCTTTGGCGAGCATTATAGTTATCTAGCAACTTCGATGAGCAATAATATTCTAGCAGCTTCGATGAGCAATAATATTTTAGTAGCTTCAGTGAGCATTGTAGACATCAGCTCGGATGAGCAATGATATATGGATATACCTATCAGCTTAGGTGAGCAATGTTCGAATCAGTTGAGTTAATAGATGGTATTGAATGTATTGAATTGAGTAATTCGATTGATCGATGGTATGGAGTCGAATGAGTCAATTGATTGATGGTTGAATTGAATTGAATTGAATTGTTTGGTCGAGTATTTGAATTATACTGACTTGCAGGAAGGATCTGAGGCAAAGGTAAGTCCTCCGACTCATACTTGTGCTTAGGTAGCCCTCGGGACGTATTTCCTTCCTAGTCGGAGTTTAAGGGGTGAACTTGCTGAGATATCGTCTCGTTGGTTATTGTATAACCATTTTCAGGTCCTTAGATGGTAGATGTGGAGGACCTGAAGCCTAGGGAGTCTAGGGAGGTGGAGATCGAATGATTGATAAACGTCTTTGACTAGTTGGTCATAGGACAGTTTCCTCTTTTGTTGAGCCGGTCTTTCATAGATAGCCCAGTATTGTATATAAACCTTTTGTGTTTATAAAAAGCTTGTTTCTAATGTGAATTGTTTCCTGCTTTCCTATCCTAAGCTTTGGTTGTCAGGGGATTTATTTTGCTTCGGCATGCGCATTAAAATTGAATGGGTCGGCAACGCGTCTTGGGACGTCGCATATTTATCGACCACCGAGGGATGGGCACGCGCTCGAGGGTTGGGGCGTGACATAATAGGTACAGTTTGGGGTTTTTTATATCACAATTAAAAAGTTTATGTTAAATCTATCACAATGAATATAATTTAAGATTTTTGGTGGCTTTTTTCTTTTCCAAATGGTCTAGATTCTTGGAACAAAAATGATGTTCTCAAACACCAATGTCCTACTATACCAAAAAAAAAAAAAAAAAGATGCATGTAGAAAATTTTTTTGGTACAAAATCAATCAGTTAATAAGAGATTATACCACCGATTTTCTTAATGACTCGATGTGCTAATTTGTCCACATCCCATGCCTCGATTTCCCCTCCCAAATTGATCCTCTTATATGAAGTTGTTGCACAAAAGATCAGAATCGTTAAAAATCTACCTACATGAACGTTAAAACAAACAATGTTGATATAACATACACGCGGCTTAAATAAAATAAAATGACCTCCTTTTGGCTGACAAAATGTGTCTTAATAGGTATAGTTTAGGGTTTTTTATACCATAATTAAAAATTCATGATAAATCTGTCATAATGGATATAATTTGATTTTTCGTGACTTTTTTCCTTTCCAAATAGTCTAGATTCTTCGAAGAAAAATGATTTCTCAAATACCAATGTTCCGTTATACCAAAAAAAAAAAAAAATTATGCCTGTCAAAAAAAAAATATTGGGATGAAATCAATCGGTCAGTAGGAGACTGTATCATGGATTTTCTTAATGATGGTCTCTCTACACACTAATTAATTATATTTAAGATAGAAATATTCTTATTTTCAATACACTAAATTGTCCACATCCCATGTCTCTATTTCTTCTCCCAACTTAATCCCCTTGTATGAACTTGTTCCTCAAAAGATTAGAAATATTAAAAAAATTTCTACATTGACTCTAGTAAACAAATAATGTTAACATAACGCACGTGTGACTTAAGTACGACTTTACTTTGGTTGACAAATAATTTAATGGAAACTTGATGCAAAGTAAATGTGTCCTAATGAGTATACTTTAAAAAAACTCATGCGATTCTGTCATAATGAATATAATTTATGATTTTTGGTGGCTACTATAAAAAAAAATGCTTGTCAAATATTTGTTTGGGACAAAATTGATCGGTTAATATGGCGTACTATCGTCATATGGGCCTCGTGCGAGGCGCGCCAAGAGGTCAAAGGGTCGGGGTTGCACTGAGGACATCATCTCGCCACGCCTCGGGACCCTGTGGCCGTCCATGTAATCAATGAAGAGAGCGGAAAAACCGAATTGGTGGTTTGAAACTGTGATGAGTGCACTTTAAGTCCCGAGGACATTAGGGATTTGATGGCCACCCATGTAATCAATGAAGAGAGCAAAATATCTGCACAAATGCAAACTAGAGTAAAAGGTATTCCAGTCCAAAACTGAATTCATAATTTGAAATTATGATAAGTATACTGAAAGTTTTAAAATTTATTATGAAAGTGTAATTGAATGTACAATCAATTAGAGTAATAGTGTTCTGCCTCCGCCGCCGCCGCCACCACCGTCATCGCCCGAGCTTGAGCTCCGAAGCCCCTCTCCGGCGATGGCGGCACTCTTCCTCCTCTCCCTCGTCGCCCTCCTCCTCCTCCTCTCCCTCATCGTCCGGCCCCGCCCCGTCAGGATCCCCCTCAAGAACCGCCACGTGTTCATCACTGGCGGCTCCAGCGGCATCGGCCTCGCCCTCGCCCACCGCGCCGCCACGGAGGGCGCCCGCGTCTCGATCCTCGCCCGGTCCCAGGCCAAGCTGGAGGAGGCCAGGGAGGCCATCCGCCTCGCCACGGGGATCGACGTCGCGACCTTCTCCGCCGACGTCCGCGACTTCGACGCCGTGCGGCGGGCCGCGGAGGAGGCCGGGCCGGTGGATGTGCTGGTGGTGAACCAGGGGTGTTCGTTGCCGGGGAGCTGGCCAAGCAGGAGCTGGAGGAGGTCAGGTTCATGATAGACGTCAACCTGATCGGCAGCTTCAACATGATCAAGGCGTTCTTGCCGGCGATGAAAGCGAGGACCGACCGGAGGCCCGCGTCGATTGCCCTCATGTCCTCTCAGGCCGGTCAGGTAATTCCCGCTATAGCTCGCCACGAGAGCATTCTAGCTTTGCTTTATCTCCATGCTTTGAATTGAATTGGTGATTGGGCGATTGCTGGTAGGTGGGGATCTACGGCTACACTGCTTACTCCGTGACCAAATTCGGGCTCCGAGGATTAGCAGAGGCGCTGAAACAAGAGATTATCGCCGATGACATCCATGTTTCGCTTGTTTTCCCACCGGATACCGACACTCCTGGATTAGTGGAAGGTATATCTTTGTGAATTCCCCTCTTGCAGATTGCCACGGTGTAGTGTTTTTAGTTGTACTTCTTTGCAATTGCGAGGATCAAATGCTTTGACCATATATTGCTTGTGGAATCTGTGTAGTTAGTCGAGTGTATCGGAACAAGATAATCTGAATTGGGTAGAATTTAGATATGTAAATGATACTTGATTCAATACGAACTTCCATAAAAGATCGAAGGAGAAGCAAATAACTTGCTTTCCAAACCTTAAGAGTTGTTTTATTTCTTGACAGTAGTTGCTGCTCTGCAATCCCCAGGCTTTCTGCTGGTTTCATCGATCATGATTGGATGATGAGTAGCATATAGTTGTTTCTACCGCACAAGAGTGTAGAATAATCGAATTAGCGTGCATGATTCCAGCTAACTTCGATTAAGTTGCATCTACTTTGTTCCTAGCTCATGAACTCTTACCTGCTCTTCATTGATGCTCTCTAACTTAACTGCAGGAACGCATTTTCATCTGTTGTTGTGTTGGGCATTTTCTAATAGACATTGTCTCTAGCTATTAATGCAACAGCTCTGGCCATAAATTAGTACCTAAATGGTATATCCGTATCGCCTGTGCTCTGAGTGCTGTCAAGAATCGAATGCTGAGGCCACGCTAGCAAATTGTGTTTTATTTTTCTTCCCTATGCTCTTGGATTAGTCCATCCTTTTTTTTTTCTATGGACAATTATTTATACATCATTTCCTGACTGCAGAAAATAAGAGAAGACCTCCGCTGACAAGCATTATAGCTGGTTCTTCTGGTGCAATGAAAGCGGATGAAGTTGCAGAGAAGACAATGAATGGAATTAAATCTGGCAGTTTTATTGTACCTTGCAACTTCGAGGGCTACTTGCTAGCAATTGCGACTGCTGGTTTGTCTCCTCAAAGATCGTACATCATGGCATTCGTGGAGGTGGTCGGTGCTGGTATTCTCCGTCTTGTTGGTTTGTTCTTTCAGTGGAACTGGTATAGCAGTATAGAAAAGTGGCATGCGCAAAATAAGCAGTGACCTGGAAGTTTTCTGCAGCAGTCCTCCTCAATGCTGGGTTGTTTTGCCATCTGTTGCTTCTTTCACTGCTTTGAGTTTTGTTATATAACACGATGACTTCATATGCGATGCTTTTATTTGATCTCTGTATTGCCTTAGATACCCTTGTCATTTTGGAATATGATGAAAATTTTGTAGAAAGAAGATGATTTGGGAGGCTCGATTGTTTCAATTCATATGTCTTGGATCGCTAGATAAAGAGAAAGCTGCCATTTCTGTAGCAGGATGACCATATGATATGCTTTCTCATCCCTACATAGATTGTCAAAGTTGTTTTCTGAAGTTTTTGACTGCCGTTTGCTTTAGTCATGAAGCAAACCAGCCAGAAAATTTGTCTCAATCTCATCCACTCTGGTCCTCTAGTATTAATTTCTCTTGAACGTTAGATGTCTTCCTTTAGAGTTGAGACTTCTTGATGTGCTTGAAAAGTATAGATTTTCCGTAAGAGACTTTCCATCAATTTACTTTTTTAAGCAATTTAATAGCTGAAAAATGAGGTAAATATTTTTCGAACACAAATTTCCCACAAAATATAGACCTAGAATCATCTTCCAATGTTGCACACCTGCCTTCGTCATCCTGAGGCAGGATCAGCAAACTTATAATGAAATTACTGAGGGATACAGAAAAACATATAATGAGAAATCTTTAAAACCATAACTAAAGGAATGCTAACTAGCCTAAATAGTAAAGAGACACTCCTAGAAAATCAAGGTTGTATAAATATACATAAATGGACCTTTAATTTTATAATCATAACTAAAGGGAAGCTAACTAGCTTAAGTAGTAAATAGACATTTACTGAAAATCACTAAGCTCGAGCTTGATTCAACTTTTATACTCGCTGCTCGAAATTAGATTTGAATGGGCCTAATGTGTAATCCCCTACTTGAGCTCCTTTAGATAACAATCTATATACTTGACTCAACTTCGACTCGGTTACATTCAGTTTGTGAAGGAACTCGAGCTTGAGCTCAATCCAAAAAATAGCCAGGAAATCTAGATGTATAATGTAACTTTGAAGACCTTTTTGTTGTCTATTTTTTGAAGTTATTAATATCTCTGCAAAAAAAAAAAAAAAAAAAAATAGAAATTGGATTAACCTCGTCAGTTTGTTGAGGTGACTACTGGCAACCTCAAGCTCAACTCGACAAATAGTTGAGAAATTTGAGCTCAAACTTGATTCAAAACTAGATGACTCGATTTACAGTAATCATCAAGTTAAGCCCAACTATTCGTCCCTAGCTCCACCCAATGTCTAGTCTTGCAAGAAAGTGAATTTCAACTATTAATTTACTTGTGAATTCTCTTATTTCTTGTTATATTTTAGGGTGCATTTGTTTCACGGAAAAAAAAAATGGAAAACATTTTTTAAAAAACGATCGCCTGTGTTACTTACAAAAATGGATAAATGAAAAAAAAAAATTCATCATTCATGAAAAAAATTGTACTAACAGTTCCACCAACAAGGATAGTACCAACATTTCCACAAAAAATGATCGCTTATATCCTAAATATTGCACTATATCCGTCCCGAAATTAATATATGATAGTCTACTTACATCAACAAGGATAGTACCAATATTCCAACCAATATATTCCCACTAATCACTGCCAATAAAAATTTCTCAACCATCACAAATAATGATGAATGCAATGGTATCCATGCCAACGTTGCACTCAAGATAAGAAAATATAATTAGTTTTTGGGATCATAATGCAGAAAGGACAGTAACTTCATATGAGGTCTTTACAATCGCACCAAATTGAATAAACAATGACTAAGTGGTTGCCATTTAGTGGACGGATAACACAATCCATTTCACCAAACAAAATAAATCACTCACCTTTGATTTGTTGTGAGATTCGTTCTTTAGCATTGACATCGCCACAATCGCACCATGAACCGAATCCTTTCCAACAAATTGAGCAAGTGAGAGAGGATAACCAACCTTGATTGAGTAATTGAATGAGAGCGAGAGAAAGGGCACATGAGCAATCAAGTGATAGCGACTGAGCAACGTCAATTGATGACTTTGAACGGTCAACGATAACAAGAGGGAGAGAGGACAAAACACTAGCATTGAATGAAGCTCATGACTATCTATTTTGCGAGAATGCGTGAAGCTTTGTGTGACATCGTTTAGGCAAGCCACCTCAAAAGTCCACGTTGGACTTTCCGATTTAACACTTAAATAAGCCAGTGAAAACTCGTGGCACTAAAGTGAGTGTTGTAAGAAACTTTTCGCACTTTTAGGGTCATCATTCCCATTATCTTGAACAAACTTAAATAATATTTTTGGAAAGTGTTTCACCAGAATTTCCATCCACAATGAAATATCTTTTACCGAAAGTCATTTCTCAGTTTTTTATGAGAGAAGACAAATTATGCAATGACTCTGAATAGAAAATAATTCACGTACACAAGGAGACCAATGATTTCACTTCAAATGGAACTAAAAGCATAAAACTTTTGCCGAAATATAATCAACAACTAAGTCAAAGGATATAAAGATATAACACTGGAATTTAATCGATAGTGAGGATTTCAAAACTACAACCATGATTGCAATACAATAATTGAAAGATAATCGCAAGATAACCAGATTTGTTTGTTGGTGCAAAGGGGTTTTCAAAGAGTATGATGTGATTATTTAAAAGCTACATTTGACAATTACCTATGGTGGTTACAAATATAGGTTACCAAAGATTACGGAAAGAGAAATAACTTCCTAGTGGTTATGAAAAGTTACAATGATACTAAAATAGCGACTAAATAATCAACCGGTAGTTATCCTCTTGTCAATTGTTTGTTGTTGATTCAGTGACTTCATTGATCAACTTCAAGGTTTTCGTCGATAATTTCACTAATGAACTGTCAATTATCTTCGAGTTACTGATAATTCTATTCATAAATGACTAGACTATACTCTCATTGCCTAAATCTATCACATGTTGATAATAATCAAAAGTTGATCATTTTTGGTATAAGCAAATGCTGCCTTTAAAGAAATAAATGATTCATTGATCATTCGATTCTTTTAGATAGCTAATCATGAGTCATCATGAGCCACCTTGTCATCAACAACTTTGATTTTTCCTTGCTGAATTTTATTTTGGTCAGATTCATTATCCAACTCACATTTTTCCACGAAAGGCACGTTTTGTGTTGTCTTCATGTGGCTTTCTATCTTTGTCCTTAAATAAATGCTTATACGTAAAAAAAGTCTCATTGCCAATTGGACTGAATCTACAAAATTTTGACTTTAAATTTTTTCTCTAGGATTGAATTTCAATCCACAGAAAGGCATATTTGTGAATTCTTTCTCTAAGAGTGAATTGAGGCATCTATTTCTAGCCCCCTTGAATCAAGCAACAAATTTATTGACTAACTCATTATCATATTGATAGATTCAAGTCAAAATCAATAATCGATAACTTAGATATCATTCTATAAAATTGAGAATGTTATTATCCTTCCATCTTAGCCTAGAAATGAACTAAATTAGGAGATAAATTTATATATTAAGTAAAGGCGGTTTTTGATGAAGGCAAAGAGAACACCCGAGTCTCAAGAATTCATTTGTTCCTACCTCTCCACAATAGGCAATAAGTTGACCAACATGCAATAATCATCATCTTTAGCTAGTGAAAACAACAAAGTTAGGAGTTTTGAATTCTATTGGTTAAGGTCTAGTGTCAACCCAAACATGATGCGGCTTCCTATATATTGGCTTGGTCATTTCTTTATCGACACCTAATTCTTGTAATATGAGCCTAGCCACTTAATTAGGATTCGTAAGTGGATATACTTGTCTTCATGCCCCCTTTGGTTCAGCATAGATAGATCAATAGACTTGACATTCCTATCCTTTAGGTTCAAGGTAGGGAAAAGTACCAAAATAGTTCTAAACCTTTTGCATTAGTACAAATTCAGTCCTAAACTTTTTAATTGTACTAATTTAGTCCTAAACCTTTTTACATTGGTACCAATTCAGTCCATTTGGCTAATTTAAGTCAGAAATTGCTGACGTGGCCGCCCGACGGTCTTATGTGGCGCCATGTGGACAAATTTTATAATTTTAAAAAATATTTTTTAATATTTTTCCTTTTTTTTCTCTCTTTTTTTTTTTTTTTCCATTTCTCCTTATCCTTTGGCCAGCCGACCTCGCTGGCCACCGGGTGGTCGGGGCGAGGGGCCCAGCGCCCTCGCCGGCCACTAGCGAGGGCCACCGCACCCTCGCTGGCCACAAGCGAGGGCGTCGGCCCCCGCCCAGATCCAGGTGAGGGCCGCCACACCCTCGCTGGCCACAAGAGAGGGTGTCGGCCCCCACTCAGATCCAGGCGAGGGCCAAAACCCTCACCCATTGGCCATCGAGGGCCTTTGCGCCCTCGTTGGCCACAAGCGAGGGCGCCGTGGCCCTTGCCTAGGTCTGGCGAGGGCACGACAACCTCACCCATCGCGAGCAAGGGCATCGAGCCCTTGCCTAGATCCGGCGAGGGCCACGGTGACCTCGCTCGTGGCGGGTGAGGGCGTCGTGCCCTCGCCTAGATGGCCGATGCCCTCGCTTGTGGCCGGCGAGGGTGCGGGGCCCCTCGCCCCGGCCAGCTTGTGGCTAACGATGGTCAGCCGGCTGGCGACCTTGCCGGCCATGGGATAAGGAGAAAAGAGAAAGGAAAAAAAAATAGAAAATAGGAAAAAAGAAAAAGAAAAGAGAAAAAAAGAAAAAAAAGAAAAATAAAGAAAAATAATTTAAAAAATCTGAAAAAAAATTATTAAAAATTATAAAAAATTTCCACGTGGTGCCACATAAAACCGTCGACTGCACGTTAGCAATTTATGGCTTAAATTAGCCGGATGGACTGAATTGATACCAATGTAGAAAGGTTTAGGACTGAATTGGTCAAATTAAAAAGTTTATAATTGAATTGGTACCAATGCAAAAAGTTTATGACTATTTTGGCACTTTTCCCGTTCAAGGCAGATGAGATTTTAAGGACCTTGTAAAATCCTCTGATGTTGGGATTACTTGGCCTAAATTATTTCCACTGTTCAATTGATTAAGAGTTGGAAGAACATATCCGAAAACTATCATATTAGGTAATATTAGTTTGGATTGATTCGATGTCTCGGGTTTGATCGCATCAAATATGTGTCTTGCTACGTAATTTGCCATCTTATTATGTTGTTTCTTGAATAGCCTTCAAAGTGGGGTTTGGTACCAACACCCTCGCCTACTCCGTATAAAGTGCAAAGGGATTTCAACATTGCCACCTTGGTTTGGCTATGCTGCTGTAAAGGATGAGGTGTCAGATTGGATAGCTGCATCACCAAGGTTGTTACAACAGCATCGATAAGGTTTTGGATGAATCCTTGTTCTCGGCATTGTATTTCCTCAAATTCACTACAATTGTTTTATTGGGCATGCCAAAAAGATGTTTTGTGAAAGAATATAGGTTTTGGGCTAACTCTGAATAGGAAAAATTATAGATACACAAGGAAATCAATATTTTCACTTCAAACGAAATAAAAAATACACAAATTTTACTTGAAT
Organism: Eucalyptus sp. ANBG9806169; assembly: GCA_014182395.1. Taxonomy (NCBI): domain Eukaryota; kingdom Viridiplantae; phylum Streptophyta; class Magnoliopsida; order Myrtales; family Myrtaceae; genus Eucalyptus; species Eucalyptus sp. ANBG9806169. The sequence goes on along the minus strand of CM024574.1, from coordinate 15,594,104 downwards.
TTAATCGATGGCAAGAACCTGAAAACTACAACTACAACTACGATACAAAAATTGAAAGATAACTTAATAATAAGAAGATTTGTTTGTTTGTGTGTGTGTGTGGGGGGGGGGGGTTCTAGAGAATACAATGTGATTATTTTAAAGCCTATAATCAACGATTATCAACAGAGATTACAAATGGAGGTTACAAACATAGGTTACAAACAATTATTGAAAAGGAATAACTTCCTAGTGGTTATGAGAACTCACAACAATCCCAAAAATGGAGGTAAAATGACCAACCAGCGATTATGCTCTTTTCAATTGTTTACTATCGATGTCGATGATTCCTTTAATTAACTTCAAGGTTCTGGTCGATATCTTCATGTCGTATGTCTTCAAAATCTTCAATGACGAAATTTTGATTTTCTTTAAGTTACCAATGTTTCTATTCATAAATAATCAAATTTTGCTCTCATTAACTAAGTCTTTCACATGTTGATAATAACAAAAAGTTTGTCATATTTTAAGTGTAAACAGAAATAAGTGCATCTGAGAACTCATTGTTTTGAGTATGTTGATTTCCTTACTACTATAGTGGGCAATTGTTGAAGGAAAATCGACACGGTTGCTTGGTGCTTGCAATTGCTTTTGTGAGTATGTGGATTCTTGATATGCTTGTGAATCTACGTCATCGTGCATGCTTGCAATAGGTGAATTAGTCATCAATTACAAGCACTTAAATTATGTAGAATATATGTTATGTTCCTCAAGTGATTGAACTTTTTTTATGAAAATGTAAATAACTAAGAAATAAGTGATTGATAGTTTCTGAATTATAGTGACTCGGAATGATATGTCCCTCTATTTTCTCTTCCTAGGTATCACAGACGGTTTGTGGAGGGATTTTCAGCATTAGTGTCACCGTTGACTCGACTACTGAAGAAAGAAGAGAAATTTGTCTAGACAAACAAGTGCGAGTGTAGTTTCCAAGAGCTTAAGCAGAAGCTAACTACCGCACCTGTACTGACCATTCCATCTGGTCCTGGGGAATACGGGATCTATAGTGATGTGTCATTTAAAGGACTGGGTTGCGTGTTGATGCAACATGGTAGAGTTGTTGCATACACCTCCTGTCAATTGAGACCTCACGAGCTGAATTATCTGACGCATGACTTGGAACTTGCAGCGATCATTTTCGCTCTAAAGATTTGGAGACATTACTTGTGTGGAGAAAGATTCCAAATCTTCACTGACCATCAAAGTTTCAAGTACTTATTCTCTCAGATGGAGTTGAATATGAGACAGCGTCGCTGGATGGAACTCTTGAAGGATTATGATTGTGATATTCTTTATCACCCTGGAAAGGCGAATAAGGTCGTAGATGCGCTGAGTCGAAAGTCCTCAGTTGCATAGATGGTGCTCAAGGAATGGACCTTACTTGAGAAGGCTTGGGATTCAGTTTTCAAATTTGAGGTAGGCCACCTTTCAAATCTTATGGCTACCCTCAAAATTGAATCGAAAGTATAGTTAAAGACCAATACGCTTTAGTGGACAGACCCAGAGATTCAAAAGATTTTGCAAGAGAACACCAAGAAGAAGAATGCTAACTTTCAGGTTTTCTGAAGACGGAACGCTGAGGTTCAGATGACGATTGCGTGTACCTAACAATTGTGTGTACTTGACGATGTAGTGCTTAAAGAAGAGATTTTATTGGAAGCTCATTGTAGCAGTGACAACATTCATCCTGGTAGTACGAAAATGTATCAAAACCTGCGTCAACACTATTGGTAGTCTAGTATAAAGGCAAACATCGCCAAGCATGTCACCAAGTGTCTGACGTGTCAGCAAGTGAAGACCCAACATTGTGAGTGGAAATGGGAACACACACAATGAATTTTGTGACGGGCTTACCAAGGAGTCAGAGAGGAAGTGATTCCATTTGGGTAGTGGTCAACACACTGACGAAGTCGGCTCACTTCATTACAGTGCGAAAGGACCTTGATTTGGATAAGCACGCAGAGTTGTATGCGCGTTAGATTGTCCGTCTACATGGAGTGCCTGTGATGATTACCTCCGACTGAGACCCAAGGTTTACCATTGCATTTTGGAAAAGCTTATAGAGCGCTTTAGAAATGAAACTAGACTACAGTACGGCATATCATCCTTAGACGGATGGCTAGTTTGAGAGGACGATTCAGACCCTCGAAGACATGCTGCGAGCTTACGTTTTGGACTTCAAGGGAAGCTGGGAGTTACAGCTTCATCTTGTCGAGTTTGCTTATAATAACAGCTACCAGTAGAGCATTTAGATAACACCTTTTGAAGCGTTGTATGGCAGAGCGTGCAGAACGCCAGTGTGATGGGATGAAGTCGAAGAAAGAAAGATCACAGGCCCATAGTTAGTCCAGCAGTCAGTGGATAAAATTTCCGTAATCAGAGACAGATTGAAGACTACTCAGAGACATCAAAAAAGCTACGCAGATAAGCGTCAAACGCCTTTCGAGTTCCAACTTGGTCATCACGTTTTTCTGAAAGTCTCACCAATGAGGGGAATTTTTCTCTTTGGCAAGAAATAAAAATTGAGTTCGAGGCACGTAAGTCCATTTGAGATTCTAGAGAGAATCGGGACCCTAGCGTATCGTCTTGCATTACCATCGAGACTGGCGCAAGTGCATGACGTCTTTCACGTGTCGATGTTGAGGAAGTATGAGTCTGACCCGACCCACGTGCTAAATTTTGAGGATTTAGACGTGGACTATGAGGAAAGCCCGGTTCAGATTGTGGATCGAAAAGAGCGGGTTCTACGTACCAAGACCATCCAATTGGTCAAAGTGGTCTGGCAACATCACGGCACTGAAGGAGCAACCTGGGAAAGTGAAGAGTCGGTCAGATGACTGTACCCCCACCTTTTTGTTTAAAGATTGTATTGGTCTAAATTTCGAGGACGAAATTTTTATAAGAGGGGAAGAGTTGTGACATACTGAATTTTTGGATTTTGTTTTCAATTGAATGAATCGAGCCTTTCATCAACATGCCTATAGTGCTATTCTTTGAGCTGATCACTCATGAGATAACTAGACTATCTGAAGAAACCATTAAAGGATTTTAACGTGATAGACTCAAAAATTAGACTAGGAATCGACTCCTTGGCAGTGCTAATCTACAAGGGTCATTCCAGCACAGTCGAAAATCTATCAAAGACTGGAGATAGGTCAATTTGACTAAGATAGGTGATCAGAGTGTGGGTGATTCCACCAGATTGCAAAATTCTCGTCCATTGGCATTAAATCGATTTTTCTGTCGTTTTGGTACCCTGTGTCCATATTTGAAATCTCGAGATTTTCACAACTACTAAGAGTCGCCAATGTGTCAAAGAAGTACATTGTGGCTAGAAGAAAATCGACCACGGGTCATTTGCACTACAAATTCCTAAAAGCTACCCGATAGGTTAGGCCACGCTAAAATCGCGTCAGATTGAAATTAACCGCGAATTTGAATCCGATTTCAAAAATTGAAAGTTCTATTATGTCACGATTTATTTTAGGAACGTCGACTCATCTTTCGAGGAATTTTCGGCGAGTTCGGGGTTTTTACGAAAAATCGATTTGGACAATTTGGAAAACGAAGGGAAATTCGAACGAGCCGAATTGAAGAGATTTCTGACTTCTAAAACCGAGCTATTTGGCGATGGGCACTTGCAGAAATAATATGGGTTTTTTCTTCTACAAAATTGGACGTCGAATTAAGGAATTTGATCGAGAAATTGAAGCCTAAGGTTGAGGAAATTCGGAGCTTGATGGGGGGTGCAACTTTTGGGCATCAAAATGGATTATTTGTAGAATTACTTCTCTTGAAAGTAATATGGGGGACAAAGGGGATATGCATGAAGACTTTAGGGGCATGATAATAATCATTTAGATATTTTTCCCCTTGACTTTCTTCTCTTTCCTTCCCCATCTCTCTCTGCCGATCGTTTCTTTTCCCCTGGCTGCGTGCGTATCCTCCCCCTTAAGCTGCAGTCAACCCTTCTTCTTTCTCCCTTATTCCTTCTTTTCTTTCGTTCAGCCCATCATCTACATTTTTCTTTTCCCCACTGTCTCCCTCTTCATTTTCAGCACCCACAATTTTCCCCACTCACCAAACAGCCCACACGTCAGCCCATAAACTCCATCGATTTCTTCCCTTCATCCATGACGTCCAGTAGCAGACCGAATCATCCCACTTGGTCAACACTCAATTGAATCCACATCTTGTTGACTCCCCTCACGCTAGCGAAGCCGTGCATCTGCAGCATCTCCACCGAAGGCCAGCTCCTCCTTCGTCCAGCATGAATGATCGAAGCAGCTACCCCTTCGTCCGCGACAAATCCCCGCGAACCTAGCATCTCCACGAAGTCCGGCCAGCCTTGTGCAGTAACAATTTTCAGTCTGGGTAGGGAGTTGCGAGCCATTTTTTCGGCCCGATCCGAGCCCCGTTGATGTCCGCTTTGGGGTTTTTCGGCCACCGTTACGCCGTCGTCGCCGTGGGCTCACCAGCCCACAAATCCGGTGAGTTTATTGAGTAAACTCTGCTTATTGAGTTAATTATGCTTAGGGGGTAAATATTTTAAGTTAATTAAGGTTTAGGTAGTTAGTTAGATTAGATTAGTAATTTAATTATCTAATTTTGCATGTTAGGTTGTTAGCTTAGATCAATGAGAGGCTAGACGGATTATTTAATTATCTAAATTGGTTTAGAAATTTTCCGGGCCCGTTTCGGTATTTAATTTAGCATTTTCGGCCTAGGTATGTATTTTTTTGGCATTTCTTGGTATTTATTTAACTAATTTCCGTAATTATTTAATTAATTATTATTTTTCAAAAATTAAATCGGGATAACCGGCGACTGGAATTTTCTGCTGATTGTAATGGTGTGATTGATTTATTTAATTGAGTATTATATTGTGCAATTTGAATTAAAATTGTAATTTTGGGAATTTATTCCAAAATTGAATATTTTCAGTAATTAATTAGAAACTACTGGAGCGTCGGTTTACAATGTTAAAAATGTTTTTAGACACTATATAAATAGTGGGATTTTCTAAAATAAAAATAATATATTTTTGGCTCAGACCGATCGTGTACCCACACACGATTATTTTTATCGAGTACATTTTAACACGATGAAATTAGGCCAAGTTGGGTATTTAATTGAGGAATTGATGGGCAAAGCACAAGATCCTTGGCTAGGAGTAATTTATTGTAGTTTAGCTTTGGTGAGCACTATAAATATTAGCTTTGGCGAGCATTATAGTTATCTAGCAGCTTCGGTGAGCACTATAAATATTAGCTTTGGCGAGCATTATAGTTATCTAGCAACTTCGGTGAGCAATAATATTCTAGCAGCTTCGATGAGCAATAATATTTTAGTAGCTTCAGTGAGCATTGTAGACATCAGCTCGGATGAGCAATGATATATGGATATACCTATCAGCTTAGGTGAGCAATGTTCGAATCAGTTGAGTTAATAGATGGTATTGAATGTATCGAATTGAGTAATTCGATTGATCGATGGTATGGAGTCGAATGAGTCAATTGACTGATGGTTGAATTGAATTGAATTGAATTGTTTGGTCGAGTATTTGAATTATACTGACTTGCAGGAAGGATGTGAGGCAAAGGTAAGTCCCCCGACTCATACTTGTGCTTAGGTAGCCCTCGGGACGTATTTCCTTCCTAGTCGGAATTTAAGGGGTGAACTTGCTGAGATATCGTCTCATTGGTTATTGTATAACCATTTTCAGGTCCTTAGATGGTAGTTGTGGAGGACCTAAAGCCCCGGGAGTCTAGGGAGGTGGAGATCGAAGGATCGATAAACGTGTTTGACTAGTTGGTCATAGGACAGTTTCCTCTTTTGTTGAGCCGGTCTTTCATAGACAGCCTAGTATTGTATATAAACCTTTTGTGTTTATAAAAAGCTTGTTTCTAATGTGAATTGTTTCCTGCTTTCCTATCCTAAGCTTTGGTTGTCAGGGGATTTATTTTGCTTCCGCATGCGCATTAAAATTGAATGGGTCGGCGACGCGTCTTGGGATGTCGCATATTTATCGACCACCGAGGGATGGGCACGCGCTCGAGGGTTGGGGCGTGACATAATAGGTACAGTTTGGGGTTTTTTATATCACAATTAAAAGTTTATGATAAATCTGTCATAATGAATATAATTTAAGATTTTTGGTGGCTTTTTTCTTTTCCAAATAGTCTAGATTCTTGGAACAAAAATGATGTTCTCAAACACCAATGTCCTGCTATACCTTAAAAAAAAAAAAAGATGCATGTAGAAAATTTTTTTGGGTACAAAATTAGTCAGTTAATAAGAGATTATACCACCGATTTTCTTAATGACTCAATGTGCTAATTTGTCCACATCCCATGCCTTGATTTCCCCTCCCAAATTGATCCTCTTATATGAACTTGTTGCACAAAAGATCAGAATTTTTAAAATCTACCTACATGAACGTTAGAAAACAAACAATGTTGATATAACATACACGCGACTTAAATAAAATAAAATGACCTCCTTTTGGCTGACAAAATGTGTCTTAATAGGTATAGTTTAGGGTTTTTTATACCATAATTAAAAATTCATGATAAATCTGTCATAATGGATATAATTTAAGATTTTCCGTGACTTTTTTCCTTGCCAAATAGTCTAGATTCTTGGAAGAAAAATGATTTCTCAAATACCAATGTTCCGTTATACCAAAAAAAAAAAAAAAATTATGCTTGTCAAAAAAAATATATTGGGATGAAATCAATCGGTCAGTAGGAGACTGTATCATGGATTTTCTTAATGATGGTCTCTCCACACACTAATTAATTATATTTAAGATAGAAATATTCTTATTTTCAATACACTAAATTGTCCACATCCCATGTCTCTATTTCTTCTCCCAAATTAATCCCCTTGTATGAACTTGTTCCTCAAAAGATTAGAAATATTAAAAATTTGCCTACATCGACTCTAGAAAACAAATAATGTTAACATAACGCACGCTTGACTTAAGTACGACTTTACTTTGGTTGACAAATAATCTAATGGAAACTTGATAGAAAGTAAATGTGTCCTAATGAGTATACAATAAAAAAACTCATGCGATTCTGTCATAATGAATATAATTTATGATTTTTGGTGGCTAATATAAAAAAAATGCTTGTCAAAAATTTGTTTGGGACAAAATCGATCGGTTAATATGGCGTACTATCGTCATATGGGCCTCGTGCGAGGCGCGCCATGATGTCAAAGGGTCGGGGTTGCACTGAGGACATCATCTCGCCACGTCTCGGGACCCTGTGGCCGTCCATGTAATCAATGAAGAGAGTGGAAATATGTATGGAAATGCGAACTAAAGTAACGGTGTCATAATCCAAAACCGAATTGGTGGTTTGAAACTGTGAGTGCACTTTAAGTCCTGAGGACATTAGGGATTTGATGGCCACCCATGTAATCAATGAAGAGAGCAAAATATCTGCACAAATGCAAACTAGAGTAAAAGGTATCCCAGTCCAAAACCGAATTCATAATTTGAAATTATGATAAAGTATACTGAAAGTTTTAAAATTTATTATGAAAGTGTAATTGAATGTACAATCAATTAGAGTAATAGTGTTCTGCCTCCGCTGCCGCCGCCACTGTCATCGCCCGAGCTTGAGCTCCAAAGCCCCTCTCTGGCGATGGCGGCACTCTTCCTCCTCTCCCTCGTCGCCCTCCTCCTCCCCGCCCTCCTCCTCCTCCTCTCCCTCATCGTCCGTCCCCACCCCATCAGGATCCCCCTCAAGAACCGCCACGTGTTCATCACTGGCGGCTCCAGTGGCATCGGCCTCGCCCTCGCCCACCGCGCCGCCACAGAGGGCGCCCGCGTCTCGATCCTCGCCCGGTCCCAGGCCAAGCTGAAGGAGGCCAGGGAGGCCATCCGCCTCGCCACGGGGATCGACGTCACGACCTTCTCCGCCGACGTCCGCGACTTCGACGCCGTGCGGCGGGCCGCGGAGGAGGCCGGGCCGGTGGATGTGCTGGTGGTGAACCAGGGGGTGTTCGTCGCCGGGGAGCTGGCCAAGCAGGAGCTGGAGGAGGTCAGGTTCATGATAGACGTCAACCTGATCGGCAGCTTCAACATGATCAAGGCGTTCTTGCCGGCGATGAAAGCGAGGACCGACCGGAGGCCCGCGTCGATTGCCCTCATGTCCTCTCAGGCCGGTCAGGTAATTCCTGCTATAGCTCGCCACGAGAGCATTCTAGCTTTGCTTTATCTCCATGCTTTGAATTGAATTGGTGATTGGGCGATTGCTGGTAGGTGGGGATCTACGGCTACACTGCTTACTCCGTGACCAAATTCGGGCTCCGAGGATTAGCAGAGGCGCTGCAACAAGAGATTATCGCCGATGACATCCATGTTTCGCTTGTTTTCCCACCGGATACCGATACTCCTGGATTAGTGGAAGGTATATCTTTGTGAATTCCCCTCTTGCAGATTGCCACGGTGTAGTGTTTTTAGTTGTACTTCTTTGCAATTGCGAGGATCAAATGCTTTGACCATATATTGCTTGTGGAATCTGTGTAGTTAGTCGAGTGTATCGGAACAAGATAATCTGAATTGGGTAGAATTTAGATATGTAAATGATACTTGATTCAATACGAACTTCCATAAAAGATCGAAGGAGAAGCAAATAACTTGCTTTCCAAACCTTAAGAGTTGTTTTATTTCTTGACAGTAGTTGCTGCTCTGCAATCCCCAGGCTTTCTGCTGGTTTCATCGATCATGATTGGATGATGAGTAGCATATAGTTGTTTCTACCGCACAAGAGTGTAGAATAATCGAATTAGCGTGCATGATTCCAGCTAACTTCGATTAAGTTGCATCTACTTTGTTCCTCGCTCATGAACTCTTACCTGCTCTTTATTGATGCTCTCTAAATTAACTGCAGGAACGCATTTTCATCTGTTGTGTTGGGCATTTTCTAATAGACATTGTCTCTAGCTATTAATGGCAACAGCTCTGGCCATAAATTAGTACCTAAATGGTATATGCGTTTGTATGACTGGCCTTATGTCCGTATCGCCTGTGCTCTGAGTGCTGTCAAGAATCGAATGCTGAGGCCACGCTTGCAAATTGTGTTTTATTTTTCTTCCCTATGCTCTTGGATTAGTCCATCCTTTTCTTTTTATGGACAATTATTTATACATCATTTCCTGACTGCAGAAAATAAGAGAAGACCTACGCTGACAAGCATCATAGCTGCTTCTTCTAGTGCAATGAAAGCGGATGAAGTTGCAGAGAAGACAATAAATGGAATTAAATCTGGCAGTTTTATTGTACCTTGCAACTTCGTGGGCTACTTGCTAGCAATTGCGACTGCTGGTTTGTCTCCGCAAAGATCGTACGTCATGGCATTCGTGGAGGTGGTCGGTGCTGGTATTGCCCGTCTTGTCGGTTTGTTCTTTCAGTGGAACTGGTATAGCAGTATAGAAAAGTGGCATGCGCGAAGTAAGCAGTGACCTGGAAGTTTTCTGCAGCAGTCCTCCTCAATGCTGGGTTGTTTTGCCATCTGTTGCTGCTGTCATTGCTTTGAGTGTTTTGTTATATAACACGATGACTTCATATGCGATGCTTTTATATGATCTCTGTATTGCCTTAAGACTGTCAAAGTTATTTTCTGAAGTTTTTGAGTGCCATTTGCGTTAGTCATGAAGCAGACCAGCCAGAAAATTTGTCTCAATCTCATCCACTCTGGTCCTCTAGTATTAATTTCTCTTGAACGTTAGATGTCTTACTTTAGAGTTGAGACTTGTTGGTGTGCTTGAAAAGTCTAAATCCTTGGAACCCTATCATGTGCTCTCAGACTAGAATTACTCATATTTATCTCGGTAATTAGCTTGTCAATTTTTAATGCTGCTCTGATGGAGATCTTACCGGAGAAAGGAGTGATGCTTTTATAGATCTGTATCTGTGAAAATGTAAGGAAAACTCATGTTCGACTGTTAATCGTTAAAATTTCAACTTGTAACGTTTGGCATATGCAAAGTGGGAAGTGAACAAAGAGCAGACATGTTCTTCACCCGCGAAAATGGAGGCAAGATTAAGCATCATTTGAATGACTGGTTGTTAACCTAAGAGCATCCTTGAACTTCCGAGGTCCAAGCGTTAGAGTCTAGTCGTACTTTGAAAAATAGTTTCTTTGAAAAATAGTTTCTGAGTTTCGGAAGGGAGTCATTTCCCTGAATATAAGTATAGATTTTCCGTAAGAGACTTTCCATCAATGTACTTTTTAAAGCAATTTAATAGCTGAAAAATGAGATGAACATTTTTCGAACACAAATTTCCCACAAAATAAAGGGACCTAGAATCATCTTCCAATGTTGCATATTTACCTTCGTCATCCTGAGACAGGATCAGCAGACTTTTGATGAAATTACTGAGGGATACAGAAAATCATATAATGAGAAATCTTTAAAACCATAACTAAAGGAATGCTAACTAGCCTAAATAGTAAAGAGACACTCCTAGGAAATCAAGGTTGTATAAATATACATAAATGGACATTTTATTTTATAATCATAACTAAAGGGAAGCTAACTAGCTTAAGTAGTAAATAGACACTTACTGAAAATCAATGGAAAGGTGAACTGAAACGTAGAGATACATCACTAAGCTCGAGCTTGATTCAACTTTTATATTCGCTGCTCGAAATTAGATTTGAATGGGTCTAATGTGTAATCCCCAACTTGAGCTCCTTTAGATAACAATCTATATACTTGACTCAACTTCGACTCGGTTACAATCAGTTTGTGATGGAACTTGAGCTTGAGCTCAATCAAAAAAATAGCCAGGAAATATGGATGTATAATGTAACTTTGAGACCTTTTGTTGTCTATTTTTTGAAGTTATTAATATCTCTGCAAAAAAACTTAAATAGAAATTGGATTAACCTCGTCAGTTTGTTGAGGTGACTATTGGCAACCTCAAGCTCAACTGGACAAATAATTAAGAAATTTGAGCCCAAACTTGATTCAAAACTAGATGAGTCGATTCGAAGTAATCATCAAGTGAAGCCGAACTATTCGTCGCTAGCTCCACCCAATGTCTAGTCTTGCAAGAAAGCGAATTTCGACTAATAATTTATTTGCGAATTCTCTTATTTCTTGTTATATTTTAGGGTACATTTGTTTTACGGGAAAACTAAAATTTGGAAAACATTTTGAAAAAATGATAGGTTGTATTGCTTACAAAAATGGATAAATGAAAAAACAATCATCATTCATGAAAAAAATTGTACTAACAATTCCACCAACAAGGATAGTACCAACATTTCCACAAAAAATGATCTCTTATATCCTAAATATTGCACTATATATGTCCTAAAATTAATATACGACAGTCTACTTACATCAACAAGGATAGTACCAACATTTCCACCAATATATTCCCACTAATCACTGCTAATAAAAATTTCTCAACCATCACAAACAGTGACGAATGCAATGGTGTCCATGTCAACACTGCACTTAAGATAAGAAAATATAATTAGTTTTTGGGATCACAATGCATAAAGGACAGTAACTTCATATGAGGTCTTTACAATCGTTTCGAATTGAATAAACAATGACTAAGTGGTTGTCATTTAGTGGACGGAGAACACAATGCATTTCACCAAACAAAACAAGTCACGCACCTTTGATTTGTTGTGAGATTCCTTCTTTAGCATTGACATTGCCACAATCGCACCACGAACCGAATCCTTTCCAACAAATTTAGCAAGTGAGAGAGGATGACCAACCTTGAGTGAGTGATTGAATGAGAGCGAGAGAAAGGGCACATGAGCAAGCAAGCGATTGGGACCGAGCATCGTCGATTGATGACTTTGAACAGTCAACGATAGCAAGAGGGAGAGAGGACAAAACACCGGCATTGAATGAAGCTCATGACAATCTATTTTGCGAGAATGCATGAAGCTTCATGTGACATTGTTTAGGCAAGCCACCTCAAAAGTCCACGTTGGACTTTTCGATTTGACACTTAAATAAGCCAGTAAAAACTTGTGGCACTAAAGTAAGTGTCATACGAAACTTTTTGCACTTTTAGTGTCATTATTCCCATTATCTTGAGCAAACTTAAATAATATTTTTTGAAAGTGTTTCACCAGAATTTCCATCCACGATGAAATATATTTTACCAAAAGTCATTCTTTAGTTTTTTATGAAAGAAGACAGATTATGCATTGACTCTAAATAGAAAATATTTCACGTACACAAGGAGACCAATAATTTCACTTCAAATGGAACTAAAAACAAAAAATTTTGCCAAAATATAATCGACAACTAAGTCAAAGGATATAAAGATACAACACTAGAATTTAATCGATAGTGAGGATTTGAAAACTACAACCATGACTACAATACAATAATTGAGATAATCACAAGATAACAAGATGTACTTGTTGGTGCAAAGGGGTTTCAAAGAGTATGCTGTGATTATTTAAAAGCTACAATTGACAATTACCTATGGTGGTTACAAATATAGGTTACAAAAGGTTACTGAAAGAGAAATAACTTCCTAGTGGTTATGAAAAGTTACAGTGATTCTAAAATAACGACTAAATAATCAACCAGTAGTTATCCTCTTGTGAATTGTTTGTTGTTGATTCAATGACTTCATTGATCAACTTCAAGGTTTTCGTTGATAATTTCACTAACGAACTGTCAATTCTCTTGGAGTTACTAATAATTCTATTCATAAATGACTAGACTATACTCTCATTGCCTAAATCTATCACATGTTGATAATAATCAAAAGTTGATCATTTTTTGGTGTAAGCAAATGCCAGCTTTAAAGAAATAAATGATTCATTGATCATTCGATTCTTTTAGATAGATAATCAAGAGTCATCATGAGCTGCCTTGTCATCAACAAATTTGAATTTTCCTTGCTGAATTTTATTTTCGTCAGATTCATTATCTAACTCATATTTTTCCACAAAAGGCACGTTTTGTGTTGTCTTCATGTGGCTTTCTATCTTTGTCCTTAAATAATTGCTTATACTTTGACACTCTCATTGCCAATTGAACTGAATCTACAAAATTTTGACTTTAAATTTTTTCTCTAGGATTGAATTTCATTCCACCAAAAGGCATATTTGTGAATTCTTTCTCTAAGAGTGAAGTGAGGCATCTATTTCTAGCCCCCTTAACTCAAGCAGCAAATTGATTGACTAACTCAAGATCATATTGATAGATTCAAGTCAAATCAATAATCGATACCTTAGATATCATTCTATAAAATTGAGAATGCTAATATCCTTCCATCTTAGCCCAAGTATGAACTGAATTAGGAGATAAATTTATATTTTAAGTAAAGGTAGTTTTTGATGAAGGCAAAGGGAACACGTGAGTCTCAATAATTCATTTGTTCCTGCCTCTCCACATTAGGCAATAAGTTGACCAACATGCAATAGTCATCAACTTTAGCTAGTGAAAACAACAAAGTCAGGAGTTTTGAATTCTCATGGGTAAAGTCTAGTGTCAACCCAAACATCATGTGGCTTCCAATATATTGGCTTGATCATTTCTTTATCGGCACCTAATTCTTGTAATATGAGCCTAGCCACTTAATTAGGATTCATAAGTGGATATACTTGCCTTCTTGCCCCCTTTGGTTTAGCATAGACAGATCAATAGACTTGACATTCCTATCCTTTAGGTTCAAGGTAGATGAGATTTTGAGGACTTTGTAAAATCCTCTGATGTTGGGATTACTTGGCCTTAATTATTTCCACTGTTCAATTGATTAAGAGTTGGAAGAACATATCTGAAAACTGTCATATTGGGTAATATTACTATGGACTGATTCAATGTCTCAAGTTTGATCGCATCAAATATGTGTCTTGCTACGTAATTCGCCATCTTATTCTGTTGTTTCTTGAATAGCCTTCAAAGTGGGGTTTGGTACTAACACCCTCACCTGCTCCTTATAAAGTGCAAATGGATTTTGACATTGCCTCCTTGGTTTGGATATGCATCTATAAAGGATGAGGTCTCAAATTGGATAGCTGCATCACCACGGTTGTACAACAGCATCGATCAGGTTTTGGATAATTCCTTGTTCTCGGCATTGTATTTCCTCAAATTCACCGTAGTTGTCTTACTGGGTATGCCAAAAAGATGTTTTGTGAAAGAATACAGGTTTTGGGCTAACTCCGAATAGGAAAAATCACAGATACACAAGGAAATCGATATTTTCACTTCAAACGAAACCGAAAATACACAAATTTTACTTGAATTTAATCGATGGCGAGAACCTGAAAACTACAACTATGACTACGATATAGAAATTGAAAGATAATTGAATAATAAGAAGATTTGTTTGTTTGTGTGTGTGTTGGGGGGTTCTAGAGAATACAATGGGATTATTTAAAGCCTACAATCAACGATCATCAATGGAGATTATGAATGGAGGTTACAAACATAGGTTACAAATAGTTATTGAAAAGGAATAACTTCCTAGTGGTTACGAGAAGTTACAACAATCCCAAAAATGGAGGCAAAATGACCAACCGGCGATTATGCTCTTGTCAATTGCTTAGTGTCGATGTCAATGATTCCTTTGATTAACTTCAAGGTTCTCGTCGATATCTTCACGTCATATGTCATCAATATCTTCAATGATGAAATTTTGATTCTCTTGTCAATTGCTTAGTGTCGATGTCAATGATTCCTTTGATTAACTTCAAGGTTCTCGTCGATATCTTCATATGTCATCAATATCTTCAATGATGAAATTTTGATTCTCTCTAAACTAAAATGACAAATAAGACAAAAGAGAACGAATACTCTAGGAATATGCCATAAGGCGCCTTTTTGGACACCATGAGGATTCCTTACAAAAACATTTTCCTTATTCGTAAATTATGAGTATTGACGCTATAAAAGACATTAAAAACCTAAATTATTAAATAACAATGTAAAATTACTTAAACTCTTCAATAAAGAGCTGTTTAATGTTGTTGACGTCGTTTATTTTAATGTTTTCTCTATATAAAAAAATTATAAATAATATTATATATATAATCGGGATTGGTCCGGGTTGGACCAACCCGAAACTGTCAGGACCGAGTACCGACCTACACAGTGCTGGTCTAGGAATTCTAAGACTAAGGATCGACCCAGTTTCCCTAGGAACCGGACCAAGACCGATAGGGTTGGGCCGGTCCAGGGTCGGTCCAGGGTTGACCCCTGGACCGATGCTCACCCTTAACGATTATCAATGGAGATTATGAATGGAGGTTACAAACATAGGTTACAAATAGTTATTGAAAAGGAATAACTTCCTAGTGGTTACGAGAAGTTACAACAATCCCAAAAATGGAGGCAAAATGACCAACCGGGATTATGCTCTTGTCAATTGCTTAGTGTCGATGTTAATGATTCCTTTGATTAACTTCAAGGTTCTCGTCGATATCTTCACGTCATATGTCATCAATATCTTCAATGATGAAATTTTGATTCTCTTTAAGTTACGAATGATTATGTTCATAAATAATCAAATTCTACTCTCATTAACTAAGTCTTTCACATGTTGATAATAACAAAAAGTTTGTCATTTTTTTAGTGTAAACAGGAAAAAGTGTATGTGAGAACTCATTGTTTTGAGTATGTTGATTGGAAAATCGACACGGTTGCTTGGTGCTTGCAATTGCCTTTGGGAGTATGTGGATTCTTGATATGCTTGTGAATCTACGTCATGGTGCATGCTTACAATAGGTGAATCAGTTATCAATTACAAGCACTTAAATTATGTAGAATATATGTTATGTTCCTCTAGTGATTGAACATTTTTTATGAAAATGTAAATAACTAAGAAATAAGTGATCGGTAGTTTCTGAATTATAGTGACTCAGAATGATATGTGATATTATTTGTTAATTTTTTTTTGCTAAAATGATATTATTTATTAATTGTTAGTATGATGTTGTGCTCTATGGTCGAGTGGCAAGTAATCTCTTACTTTCGACCTAAAGCTTTCATCTACTAGATTATTCTCACGTCAAATAACTTTCGTTGGTCTAGTTCGGATCTCGAGGGCATTTAGATTAGTGCTTCCAAAAATCTCTTTACAATATTAGATCAGAGCGCATGGCAAATGTAAAGACATATTTCTATATAAAAGACTTCGGTGCATATGAGTTGAGGTTAAATTATACGTACAATTAAGGATAAATTAGTCATTCATCGAAAAAGTCAAATTAAATTATTTATTCGCTTAAAATTTCTATAGAAAATTTCACATCGTGACAGTAATTAACTTATATTTGACGAGGAAGTGCTCTTATTTTCAATACCCCATGCCTAGATGTCCTGTCCAGTATGGATCCTCTCCCAGGAACTTATTGCATACAAATTCTGATTTGGCCGGCTCCTCAGTCAACACTCTCAATGGCGGCACTCTCTCTCCTGTCTCTCCTCCTCCTCCTCCTCCTCCTTCTCTCCCTCCTCCTCCTCCTCTCCCTCATTGTCCGCCCCCGCCCCGTTAAGATCCCCATCAAGAACCGCCACGTCTTCATCACCGGTGGCTCCAGCAGCATCGGCCTCGCGATCGCCCACCTTGCCGCCTCGGAGGGCGCTCGTGTCTCGATCCTCACCCGGTCCCAGGCCAAGCCGGAGGAGGCCAAGCAGGAAATCCGGCTCGCCACCAGCACCGATGTCGCGACCTTCTCCGCCGATGTCCGCGACTTTGACGCCGTGAGGCACGCCACAGAGGAGGCCGGGCCGGTCGACGTGCTGGTGGTGAACCAGGGGGTGTTCCTCCCCGACGAACTGGCCAAGCAGGATCTGGACGAGGTCAGGTTCATGATAGACGTCAATCTGATGGGCAGCTTCAACATGATCAAGGCATTTTTGCCGGCGATGAAAGCGAGGACCGATCGTAAGCCGGCTTCAATTGTCCTCATGTCCTCTCAGGCCGGCCAGGTAATTACTTTTCAGTTCAAAGCAGAGCATTTAGATTCCATTCGTTTTGTGAAAAATGTAGTGTTTCTCAAAAATATCTTTCAGGAAGTTATTTTCCAGAAAAATATAATTTTTTTTCTGTTGTTCAACCGAAATTTGAAATGAAGTGGAAAATATTTTTGTCGTTCAATAAAGAAAACATTTTTCTCTGTGCACTTTTAAAATTTTTTTTTTTTTTTTGTATTTTTCTTTTTCTTTTGTTTCTGTTTATCGTCTTCTTCTTTGGTTGGTCACCGGTCACAGCAATGGCCAACGACCGCAAGCTCGTGCTTGCCGTTGGCTCGCCTATATGGCAAGCGCGAGGGTGAGGGCGAGCCTCAAGCTCATTGGCGTCAAGTCTCTCTCGATCAGCAAGCTAGAGGCTCATGCTTGCCACTAGTTCACTTATATGGTGAGTGATAAGCTTGAGCTTGCTAAAGGTCGGCAAGCCTCAAGCTTGCCGCTTGCTAGAGATCGGCAAGGGCGTGGGCAAGTCAAAGGCTCGCTGATCTACAAGGCCTAAGGCTGACGTCAACGAGCTAGTGGCTGGTCATTGGCCATAGCCATGGTCGGCGACCAACCGAAAAAGAAGGTGAAAAAAAAAGGAAAAAGAAAAGAAAAAGAAACAGAAAAATAATTAAAATTTGAATTTTTAAAAAAGAGAAAAAAAGAAAGAAGAGGGGCCAATAGCATATGAGATAAGAGAGAATGAGTAAGGAAAATGTTTTTCCAAACTTTTTTTTGTCGATGTTTTCCCCAGTTGAAAAGTTGAAAATATTTTCTTTTATTTGAGAAGACTTTTTTTTTTTGGTGGAAATGTTTATTAAGATTAATTCATTTTTCGTGAAATAAATACCGGAAAATTCGAAAAATATTTTTCTAGAAATTATTTTCCATGAGACGAACGAAGTATTAGTTTTGCATTGTCTCTATGCTTCAAATGGAATTGGTAATTGGTGATTGCTGTAGGTTGGGGTCTACGGATACACTGCTTACTGCGCAAGCAAATTCGGGCTCCGAGGATTAGCTGAAGCACTGCAACAAGAGATAATTGCTGATGACATTCATGTTTCGCTTGTTCTCCCACCGGATACCGACACTCCTGGATTAGTGGAAGGTATACTTAAACCTGTCTTATTTCGAATATGATGCTGGGTTAGTTTCATTTAGTAAATGAGTTATAAATGCATTTAAACATAATTTGAGTTTGAAATAGATCATAAATGGGTTTATAACTTGACCCAATCCATATATATGATTTTCTCTTCATTTTTTCTCACTCTCATTTGATCGCGCACTCACTCACTCTGCACTATGAGTTTTCATAAATTAGGATAAATATGAAAATATTTTAGCAACATTGGTTGAGTCGGGTATGTGTCATTAGATTCAGTCGGATCATTTTCAACTCGACCCAACCGCCGGTTTGACGAGTCTAGGTATATCGCTGTGAATTCGCCTCTTGTGGATTGTCCGTGTGCAATGTTTTTGGTCGTATCGCTTTGCAATTGTGAGGATCGGATGCTCTACCATATATTGCTTGTGAAATCTGTGCAGTTAGGCAGCTGAAACGGAATAACTGTGCAGTCAGGCAACTGTAGTGGAACAAGATAATATAAATTTGGTAGAATTTTCATATGTAAGGCTCCTTTCGCGTTCCGCCGAGAAAGTTCCCGAACAAAATATCTTTCATCGAATGTTGGCTCTTCAGCTTTTTTGTTTATCGAGTTTTTGGATTTTTTGACATTCGATTTATAGAAAATGAATAGGTCGAGAAAAATACTTCCCGTCAATTGAAAAGTGTCTTCTAAAATAGGGAAAAATGTTTTCCACTTGTCAAGTATCGAAAAACATTTTCTATATCTTCTTTCACTTCACCTCACTTTATTTCATCGAACACTTTTTCCTTTTATTTTTATTTTTATTTTTCCTTTTAATTATTTTATATTTTTCCTTTTTCTTTTCTTTATTTTCCTTTTCTTCTTTCTCGGTTGGCAACTAGCCATAAGCAAGGTCAAGCCTTATTGGCCTATGGCAAGTGGGTGAGGCTTGAGCCTCACCGACCTCTAATGACCTTGGGGAATGCACGAGCCCTGCTTAGCTCGCTAAGTCTAGCAAGGGCCAAACTCACTTGAGAGCCCATAGGGCGAGCTTGGGTCTTGCCATTAGCTGAGGAAGAAGAAGAAAAAAAAGAAAGAAAAGAAAATTAATGAATAAATAAAATTAAAAAAAAATAATTGAAAGGATCGCATAGAGGAAAGATTTTCCTCACCAAATTGCGGAAAATATTTTCTAATTCCTTTTCAAATTTCAATCAAATACCAAAATATATTGTCATTTTCTTGAAAAATAATCATATTTTCCCCGAAACGAATGAAGCGATGACAATTCATTCTCCAAGAACTTCCATATACGATCGAAGGAGAAGCGGGTCTTCTTTTTTCCAAACCATAGAGTTCTTTTGTTAGTTCACAGTGATTGCTCCTCGGCAATCCCAGGGTTTTCTGCTCGCAGTTTCCATCAATCATGAAGCACGTAGTTGTCTCGGCAGCACAAAAGTGTAGAATAATCGAGTTAGCATGCATGATTCCCGCTATTTCGGGTTAAGCTGTATCTACTTTGTTCCTAGCTTATGATCTCTTTCCTGCTCTTTATAAATGCTTTCTAAGTTAGTTGCAGGACATGCCAGCAAATTGTTCTTTTTTTTAGCCTATGCTCTTTGAATTAGTCCATCCTTTTTTTTTCTCTTTTTTAACGGATGTATCACTTCCTGACTGCAGAAAAAAAGAGAAGACCTCCGATATCAAGCATCATAACTGATTCTTCTAGTGCGATGAAAGCGGATGAAGTTGCCGAGAAGACGATAAACGGGATTAAATCTGGCAGTTTCATTGTGCCTTGCAACGCTGTGGGCTACTTGCTAGCAACTGCGAGTGCTGGTTTGTCTCCTCAAAGATCGTACGTCATGGCATTCGTGGAGGTGGTTGGTGCTGGAATTTCCCGTCTCGCCGGTCTCTTCTTACTGTGCAACTGGTATAACAGTATAGAAAAGTGGTATGCGCAAAAAAAAAAAAAACTGTGACCAGTGAGTGTTCTGCGGTGGACCTCCTCAATGTCGGGTTGCTTTGTCATCTGTTGCTGCTATCGTTGGTTTTAGTTATATGACACGATGACTTCTCTCTGTATAGCCTGAGATACCATTGTTATTGTGGAATATGATGAAATATTGTAAAATGATGATGAGTTAGGACACTCCTAGAAAATCAAGGTTGTATATATATATATACATAAATGGGCCTTTTATTTTATAATCATAATAACTAAAGGGAAGCTAACTAGCTTAAGTAGTAAATAGACACTTACTGAAAATCAATGGAAAGGTGAACTGAAACGTAGATATACATCACTAAGCTCGAGCTTGTATCAACTTTTATACTCGCTGCTCGAAATTAGATTTGAATGAGTCTAATGTTTAATCCCCTACTTGAGCTCCTTTAGATAACAATCTATATACTTGACTCAACTTCGACTCGGTTACAATAATTTTGTGAAGGAACTCAGAGCTTGAGCTCAATCCAAAAAATAGCCAGGAAATCTGGATGTATAATGTAACTTTGAAGACCTTTTGTTGTCTATTTTCTGAAGTTATTAATATCTCTGCAAAAAAAAAAGAAAAAAAAAGAAATTGGATTAACCTCGTCAGTTTGTTGAGGTGACTACTGGCAACCTCAAGCTCAACTCGACAAATAGTTGAGAAATTTGAGCTCAAACTTGATTCAAAACTAGATGACTCGATTTGAAGTAATCATCAAGTTAAGCCCAACTATTCGTCCCTAGCTCCACCCAATGTCTAGTCTTGCAAGAAAGTGAATTTCAACTATTAATTTACTTGTGAATTCTCTTATTTCTTGTTATATTTTAGGGTGCATTTGTTTCACGGAAAAAAAAAATGGAAAACATTTTTTAAAAAACGATCGCCTATATTACTTACAAAAATGGATAAATGAAAAAAAAAAATTCATCATTCATGAAAAAAATTGTACTAACAGTTCCACCAACAAGGATAGTACCAACATTTCCACAAAAAAATGATCGCTTATATCCTAAATATTGCACTATATCCGTCCCGAAATTAATATATGATAGTCTACTTACATCAACAAGGATAGTACCAATATTCCCACCAATATATTCCCACTAATCACTGCCAATAAAAATTTCTCAACCATCACAAATAGTGATGAATGCAATGGTATCCATGCCAACGTTGCACTCAAGATAAGAAAATATAATTAGTTTTTGGGATCATAATGCAGAAAGGACAGTAACTTCATATGAGGTCTTTACAATCGCACCAAATTGAATAAACAATGACTAAGTGGTTGCCATTTAGTGGACGGATAACACAATCCATTTCACCAAACAAAATAAATCACTCACCTTTGATTTGTTGTGAGATTCGTTCTTTAGCATTGACATCGCCACAATCGCACCATGAACCGAATCCTTTCCAACAAATTGAGCAAGTGAGAGAGGATAACCAACCTTGAGTGAGTAATTGAATGAGAGCGAGAGAAAGGGCACATGAGCAAGCAAGTGATAGCGACTGAGCAACGTCAATTGATGACTTTGAACGGTCAACGATAAGAAGAGGGAGAGAGGACAAAACACTAGCATTGAATGAAGCTCATGACTATCTATTTTGTGAGAATGCGTGAAGCTTTGTGTGACATCGTTTAGGCAAGCCACCTCAAAAGTCCACGTTGGACTTTCCGATTTGACACTTAAATAAGCCAGTGAAAACTCGTGGCACTAAAGTGAGTGTTGTAAGAAACTTTTCGCACTTTTAGCGTCATCATTCCCATTATCTTGAACAAACTTAAATAATATTTTTGGAAAGTGTTTCACCAGAATTTCCATCCACAATGAAATATCTTTTACCGAAAGTCATTTCTCAGTTTTTTATGAGAGAAGACAAATTATGCAATGACTCTGAATAGAAAATAATTCACATACACAAGGAGACCAATGATTTCACTTCAAATGGAACTAAAAGCATGAAACTTTTGCCGAAATATAATCAACAACTAAGTCAAAGGATATAAAGATATAACACTGGAATTTAATCGATAGTGAGGATTTGAAAACTACAACCATGACTGCAATACAATAATTGAAAGATAATCGCAAGATAACCAGATTTGTTTGTTGGTGCAAAAGGGTTTTCAAAGAGTATGATGTGATTATTTAAAAGCTACAATTGACAATTACCTATGGTGGTTACAAATATAGGTTACAAAAGGTTACGGAAAGAGAAATAACTTCCTAGTGGTTATGAAAAGTTACAATGATACTAAAATAGCGACTAAATAATCAACCGGTAGTTATCCTCTTGGCAATTGTTTGTTGTTGATTCAGTGACTTCATTGATCAACTTCAAGGTTTTCGTCGATAATTTCACTAATGAACTATCAATTCTCTTCGAGTTACTGATAATTCTATTCATAAATGACTAGACTATACTCTCATTGCCTAAATCTATCACATGTTGATAATAATCAAAAGTTGATCATTTTTTAATATAAGCAAATGCCGCCTTTAAAGAAATAAATGATTCATTGATCATTCGATTCTTTTAGATAGCTAATCATGAGTCATCATGAGCCACCTTGTCATCAACAACTTTGATTTTTCCTTGCTGAATTTTATTTTGGTCAGATTCATTATCCAACTAATATTTTTCCACGAAAGGCACGTTTTGTGTTGTCTTCATATGGCTTTCTATCTTTGTCCTTAAATAAATGCTTATACGTAAAAACTCTCATTGCCAATTGGACTGAATCTACAAAATTTTGACTTTAAATTTTTTCTCTAGGATTGAATTTCAATCCACAGAAAGGCATATTTGTGAATTCTTTCTCTAAGAGTGAATTGAGGCATCTATTTCTAGCCCCCATGAATTAAGCAACAAATTTATTGACTAACTCATTATCATATTGATAGATTCAAGTCAAAATCAATAATCGATAACTTAGATATCATTCTATAAAATTGAGAATGTTATTATCCTTCCATCTTAGCCTAGAAATGAACTAAATTAGGAGATAAATTTATATATTAAGTAAAGGCGGTTTTTGATTAAGGCAAAGAGAACACCTGAGTCTCAAGAATTAATTTGTTCCTACCTCTCCACAATAGGCAATAAGTTGACCAACATGCAATAATCATCATCTTTAGCTAGTGAAAACAACAAAGTTAGGAGTTTTGAATTCTATTGGTTAAGGTCTAGTGTCAACCCAAACATGATGCGGCTTCCTATATATTGGCTTGGTCATTTCTTTATCGACACCTAATTCTTGTAATATGAGCCTAGCCACTTAATTAGGATTCGTAAGTGGATATACTTGTCTTCATGCCCCCTTTGGTTCAACATAGATAGATCAATAGACTTGACATTCCTATCCTTTAGGTTCAAGGTAGGGAAAAGTACCAAAATTGTTCTAAAACCTTTTGCATTAGTACAAATTCAGTCCTAAACTTTTTAATTGTACTAATTTAGTCCTAAACCTTTTTACATTGGTACCAATTCAGTCCATTTGGCTAATTTAAGTCAAAAATTGCTGACGTGGCCGCCGACGGTCTTATGTGGCGCCATGTGGACAAATTTTATAATTTTTAAAAGTATTTTTTCATATTTTTCCTTTTTTTCTCTCTCTTTTTTTTTTTTTCCATTTCTCCTTATCCTTTGGTCGGCCGACCTCGCCGGCCACCGGCTGGTCGGGGTGAGGGGCCCCACGCCCTCTCCGGCCACTAGCGAGGGCCGCCGCACCCTCGCTGGCCACAAGCGAGGGCGTCGGCCCCCACCCAGATCCAGGTGAGGGCCGCCACACCCTCGCTGGCCATAAGAGAGGGTGTCGGCCCCCGCCCGATCCAAGCATGGGCCAAAACCCTCAGCCATTGGCCAGCGAGGGCCTTTGCGCCCTCGTCGGCCACAAGTGAGGGCGCCGCGGCCCTTGCCTAGGTCCCGGGCGAGGCACGACGACCTCACCCATCGCGAGCAAGGGCATCGGGCCCTTGCCTAGATCCGAGCGAGGGCCATGGCGACCTTGCTCGTGGTGGGTGAGGGCGTCTTGCTCTCGCCTAGATGGCCGATGCCCTCACTTGTGGCCGGCAAGCACGACGACCCTCGCCAGTGGCCGGCGAGGGTGCGGGGCCCCTCACCTCGGCCAGCTTGTGGCTAACGATGGTCGGCCGGCTGGCGACCTTGCCGGCCAAGGGATAAGGAGAAAAGAAAAAGGAACAAAAAAATAATAATAATAATTTAAAAAATCTGCAAAAAAATATAAAAAATTATAAAATTTGTCCACGTGGTGCCACATAAAATCGCCGATTGCCACGTTAGCAATTTCTGGCTTAAATTAGCCAGATGGACTGAATTGATACCAATGTAAAAAGGTTTAGGACTAAATTGGTCCAATTGAAAAGTTTATAACTAAATTGGTACCAATGTAAAAATTTTATGACTATTTTGTTACTTTTCCCGTTCAAGGCATATGAGATTTTGAGGACCCTGTAAAATCCTTTGATGTTGGGATTACTTGGCCTAGATTATTTCCATTGTTCAATTGATTAAGAGTTGGAAGAACATATCCGAAAACTGTGATATTAGGTAATATTAGTTTGGACTGATTCGATGTCTCGGGTTTGATCGCATCAAATATGTGTCTTGCTACGTAATTCGCCATCTTATTATGTTGTTTCTTGAATAGCCTTCAAAGTGGGGTTCGGTACTAACACCCTTGCCTACTCCGTATAAAGTGCAAAGTGATTTCGACATTGCCTCATTGGTTTGGCTATGCTGCTGTAAAGGATGAGGTGTCAGATTGGATAGCTGCATCACCAAGGTTGTTACAACAGCATCGATAAGGTTTTGGATGAATCCTTGTTCTCGGCATTGTATTTCCAAAAAATTCACTACAATTGTTTTATTGGGCATGCCAAAAAGATGTTTTGTGAAAAAATATAGGTTTTGGGCTAACTCTGAATAGGAAAAATTACAGATACACAAGGAAATCAATATTTTCACTTCAAACGAAATCAAAAATACACAAATTTTACTTGAATTTAACCGATGGCAAGAACCTAAAAACTACAACTATGACTACGATACAGAAATTGAAAGATAACTTAATAATAACAAGATTTGCTTGTTTGTGTGTGTGTGTTGCCGGGGGGGAGAGTTTCTAGAGAATACAATGTGATTATTTTAAAGCCTACAATCAACGATTATCAACAGAGATTACAAATGGAGGTTACAAACATAGGTTACAAACAATTATTGAAAAGGAATAACTTCCTAGTGGTTATGAGAACTCACAACAATCCCGAAAATGGAGGTAAAATGACCAACCCGCGATTATGCTCTTTTCACTTGCTTACTATCGATGTCGATGATTCCTTTGATTAACTTCAAGGTTCTGGTCGATATCTTCATGTCGTATGTCTTCAAAATCTTCAATGACGAAATTTTGATTTTCTTTAAGTTACCAATGTTTCTATTCATAAATAATCAAATTTTGCTCTCATTAACTAAGTCTTTCACATGTTGGTAATAACAAAAAGTTTGTCAAATTTTAAGTGTAAACAGAAATAAGTGCATCTGAGAACTCATTGTTTTGAGTATGTTGATTTCCTTACTACTATAGTGGGCAATTATTGAAGGAAAATCGACACGGTTGCTTGGTGCTTGCAATTGCTTTTGTGAGTATGTGGATTCTTGATATGCTTGTGAATCTACGTCATCGTGCATGCTTGCAATAGGTGAATTAGTCATCAATTACAAGCACTTAAATTATGTAGAATATATGTTATGTTCCTCAAGTGATTGAACATTTTTTTATGGAAATGTAAATAACTAAGAAATAAGTGATTGGTAGTTTTTGAATTATAGTGACTCGGAATGATATGTCCCCCTATTTTCTCTTCCTAGGTATCACGGACGGTTTGTGGAGGGATTTTCAGCATTTGTGTCACCGTTGACTCGACTACTGAAGAAAGAAGAGAAATTTGTCTAGACAAACAAGTGCGAGTGTAGTTTCCAAGAGCTTAAGCAGAAGTTAACTACCGCACCTGTACTGACCATTTCATCTGGTCCTGGGGAATACGAGATCTATAGTGATGTGTCATTTAAAGGACTGGGTTGCGTGTTGATGCAACATGGTAGAGTTGTTGCATACGCCTCCTGTCAATTGAGACCTCACGAGCTGAATTATCCGACGCATGACTTGGAACTTGCAGCGATCATTTTCGCTCTAAAGATTTGGAGACATTACTTGTGTGGAGAAAGATTCCAAATCCTCACTGACCATCAAAGTCTCAAGTACTTATTCTCTCAGAAGGAGTTGAATATGTGACAGCGTCGCTGGATGGAAGTCTTCAAGGATTATGATTGTGATATTCTTTATCACCCTGGAAAGGCGAATAAGGTCGTAGATGCGCTGAGTCGAAAGTCCTCAGTTGCACAGATGGTGCTCAAGGAATGGACCTTACTTGAGAAGGCTCGGGATTCAGTTTTCAAATTTGAGGTAGGCCACCTTTCAAATCTTATGGCTACCCTCAAAATTGAATCGAAAGTATAGATAAAGACCAATACGCTTTAGTGGACAGACCTAGAGATTCAAAAGATTTTGCAAGAGAACACCAAGAAGAAGAATGCTGACTTTCAGGTTTCTGAAGACGGAACGCTGAGGTTCAGATGAGGATTGTGTGTACCTAACAATTGTGTGTACTTGACGATGTAGTGCTTAAAGAAGAGATTTTATTGGAAGCTCATTGTAGCAGTTACATCATTCATCATGGTAGTACAAAAATGTATCAAAACCCGCGTCAACACTATTGGTAGTCTAGTATAAAGGCAGACATCGCCAAGCATATCACCAAGTGTCTGACGTGTCAGCAAGTGAAGGCCCAGCATTGTAAGTGGAAATGGGAACACATCACAATGAATTTTGTGATGGGCTTACCAAGGAGTCAAAGAGGAAGTGATTGCATTTGGGTAGTGGTGGACAGACTGACGAAGTCGGCTCACTTCATTACAGTACGAAAGGACCTTGATTTGGATAGGCACGCAGAGTTGTATGTGCGTCAGATTGTCCGTCTACATGGAGTGCCTGTGACGATTACCTCCGACTGAGACCCAAGGTTTACCATTGCATTTTGGAAAAGCTTATAGAGCGCTTTATGAATGAAACTGGACTACAGTACGGCATATCATCCTTAGACGGATGGCTAGTTTGAGAGGACGATTCAGACCCTCGAAGACATGCTGCGAGCTTACGTTTTGGACTTCAAGGGAAGCTGGGAGTTACAGCTTCATCTTGTTGAGTTTGCCTATAATAACAGCTACCAGTAGAGCATTCAGATAGCACCTTTTGAAGCGTTGTATGGCAGAGCGTGCAGAACGCCAGTGTGTTGGGATGAAGTTGAAGAAAGAAAGATCACAAGCCCATAGTTAGTCCAGCAGTCAGTGGATGCAATTGCCGTCATCAGAGACAGATTGAAGACTGCTCAGAGACATGAAAAAAGCTACGTAGATAAGCGTCAAAGGCCTTTCGAGTTCCAACTTGGTGATCACGTTTTTTTGAAAGTGTCACCAATGAGGGGAATTTCGCGCTTTGGCAAGAAAGAAAAACTGAGTCCGAGGCACGTAAGTCCATTTGAGATTCTAGAGAGAATCGGGACCCTAGCGTATTGTCTTGCATTACCATCGAGACTGGCGCAAGTGCATGACATCTTTCACGTGTCGATGTTCAGGGAGTATGAGTCTGACTCGACCCACATGCTAAATTTTGAGGATTTAGACGTGGACTATGTGGAAAGCCTGGTTCAGATTGTGGATCAAAAAGAGCGGATTCTACGTACCAAGACCATCCCATTGGTCAAAGTGGTCTGGCAACACCACGGCACTGAAGGAGCAACCTGGGAAAGTGAAGAGTCGGTCCGATGACTGTACCCCCACCTTTTTGTTTAAAGATTGTATTGGTTTAAATTTCGAGGACGAAATTTTTATAAGAGGGGAAGAGTTGTGACATCCTGAATTTTCAGATTTTGTTTTCAATTGAATGAATCGAGCCTTTCATCAACACGCCTATAGTGCTATTATTTGAGCTGATCACTGATGAGATAACTAGACTATCTGAAGAAACCATTAAAGGATTTTAACGTGATAGACTCGAAAATTCGACTATGAATTGACTCCTCGACAGTGCTAATCTACAAAGGTCATTCCGGCACAGTCGAAAATCTATCAAAGACTGGAGATACGTCAATTCGACTGAGATAGGTGATCAGAGTGTGGGTGATTCCACCAGATTGCAAAATTCTCGTCCATGTCAGCCCATAACCCCCACCGATATCTTCCCTTCATCCATGACGTCCAGTAGCAAACCGAATCATCCCACTTGGTCAACACTCAATTGAAGCCACATCTTGTTGACTCCCCTCACGCTAGCGAAGCCGCGCATCTGCAGCATCTCCACCGAAGGCCACCTCCTCCTTCGTCCAGCATGAATGATCGAAGCAGCTACCCCTTCGTCCGCGACAAATCCCCGCGAGCCCAGCATCTCCACGAAGTCTGGCTAGACTTGTGCAGTAACAATTTTCAGTCTGGGTAGGGAGTTGCGAGCCATTTTTCGGCCCGATCCGAGCCTCGTTGATGTCCGCTTTGGGGTTTTTCGGCCACCGTTACGCCGTCGTCGCCGTGGACTCACCAGCCCACAAATCCGGTGAATTTATTGACTAAACTCTGCTTATGGAGTTAATTATGCTTAGGGGGTAATTATTTTAAGTTAATTAAGGTTTAGGTAGTTAGTTAGATTAGATTAGTAATTTAATTATCTAATTTTGCATGTTAGGTTGTTAACTTAGATCAATGAGAGGCTAGACGGGTTGTTTAATTATCTAAATTGGTTTGGAAATTTTCCGGGCCCGTTTCGGTATTTAATTTAGCATTTTCGGCCTAGGTATGTATTTTTTTTGGCATTTCTTGGTATTTATTTAACTAATTTCCGTAATTATTCAATTAATTATTATTTTTCAAAAATTAAATCGGGATAACCGGCGACCGGAATTTTCTGTTGATTGTAATGATGTGATTGATTTATTTAATTGAGTATTATATTGTGCAATTTGAATTAAAATTGTAATTTTGGGAATTTATTCCAAAATTGAATATTTTCAGTAATTAATTAGAAACTACTGGGGTGTCGGTTTGCAATGTTAAAAATGTTTTTAGACACTATATAAATAGTGGGATTTTCTAAAATAAAGATATTATATTTTTTTCAGGCCGATCGTGTACCCACACACGATTATTTTTATCGAATACATTTTAACACGATGAAATTAGGCCAAGTTGGGTATTTAATTGAGGAATTGATGTGCAAAGCACAAGATCCTTGGCTAAGAGTAATTTATTGTAGTTTAGCTTCGGTGAGCAAGATTATAGCAGCTTCGGTGAGCACTATAAATATTAGCTTTGGCGAGCATTATAGTTATCTAGCAGCTTCGGTGAGCACTATAAATATTAGCTTTGGCAAGCATTATAGTTATCTAGCAACTTTGGTGAGCAATAATATTCTAGCAGCTTCGATGAGCAATGATATTTTAGTAGCTTCAGTGAGCATTGTGGACATCAGCTCGGATGAGCAATGATATATGGATATACCTATCAGCTTAGGTGAGCAATGTTCGAATCAGTTGAGTTAATAGATGGTATTGAATGTATCGAATTGAGTAATTCGATTGATTGATGGTATGGAGTCGAATGAGTCAATTGACTGAAGGTTGAATTGAATTGTTTGGTCGAGTATTTGAATTATACTGACTTGGGCCGGCGAAGGTTGAATTGCTTTCGCATGCGCATTAAAATTGAATGGGTCGGCGACGCGTCTTGGGACGTCGCATATTTATCGACCACCGAGGGATGGGCACGCGCTCGAGGGTTGGGGCGTGACATAATAGGTACAGGTTGGGGTTTTTTATATCACAATTAAAAGTTTATGATAAATCTATCATAATTAATATAATTTAAGATTTTTGGTGGCTTTTTTCTTTTCCAAATAGTCTAGATTCTTGGAACAAAAATGATGTTCTCAAACACCAAAGTCCTGTTATACCAAAAAAAAAAAAAAAAAAAGATGCATGTAGAAATTTTTTTTGGTACAAAATCAATTAGTTAATAAGAGATTATACCACCGATTTTCTTAATGACTCAATGTGCTAATTTGTCCACGTCCCATGCCTCGATTTCCCCTCCCAAATTGATCCTCTTATATGAACATGTTGCACAAAAGATCAGAATCATTAAAAATCTACCTACATGAACGTTAGAAAACAAACAATGTTGATATAACATACACGCGACTTAAATAAAATAAAATGACCTCCTTTTGGCTGACAAAATGTGTCTTAATAGGTATAGTTTAGCGTTTTTTATACCATAATTAAAAATTCATGATAAATCTGTCATAATGGATATAATTTAAGATTTTTGGTGACTTTTTTCCTTTCCAAATAGTCTAGATTCTTGGAAGAAAAATGATTTCTCAAATACCAATGTTCCGTTATACCAAAAAAACAAAAAAAAAAAGATTATGCTTGTCAAAAAAAATATATTGGGATGAAATCAATCGGTCAGTAGGAGACTCTATCATGGATTTTCTGAATGATGGTCTCTCCACACACTGATTAATTATATTTAAGATAGAAATATTCTTATTTTCAATACACTAAATTGTCCACATCCCATGTCTCTATTTCTTCTCCCAACTTAATCCCCTTGTATGAACTTGTTCCTCAAAAGATTAGAAATATTAAAAATTTGCCTACAATTGACTCTAGAAAACAAATAATGTTAACATAACGCACGTGTGACTTAAGTACGAGTTTACTTTGGTTGACAAATAATTTAATGGAAACATGATGGAAAGTAAATGTGTCCTAATGAGTATACTTTAAAAAAACTCATGCGATTCTGTCATAATGAATATAATTTATGATTTTTGGTGGCTACTATAAAAAAAAATGCTTGTCAAAAATTTGTTTGGGACAAGGGTGCGGCGGCCCTCGCTAGTGGTCGGCGAGGGCGCGGGGCCCCTCGCCCCGACCAGCCGGTGGCCGGCGAGGTCGGCTGGCCAAAGGATAAGGAGAAAAGGAAAAAAAGAAAAGAGAGAAAAAAAAGGAAAAATATGAAATTTTTTTTTTTAAAAATTATAAAAAATTTGTCCACATGGCGCCACATAAGACCGTCGGCGGCCACGTCAGCAATTTCTGACTTAAATTAGCCAAATGGACTGAATTGGTTCCAATGTAAAAAGGTTTAGGAGTAAATTAGTACAATTAAAAAGTTTATAACTGAATTGGTACCAATGCAAAAAGTTTATGACTATTTTGGTACTTTTCCCATTCAAGGCAGATGAGATTTTGAGGACCTTGTAAAATCCTCTGATGTTGGGATTACTTGGCCTAAATTATTTCCACTGTTCAATTGATTAAGAGTTGGAAGAACATATCCGAAAACTGTCATATTAGGTAATATTAGTTTGGATTGATTCGATGTCTTGGGTTTGATCGCATCAAATATGTGTCTTGCTACGTAATTCGCCATCTTATTATGTTGTTTCTTGAATAGCCTTCAAAGTGGGGTTTGGTACCAACACCCTCGCCTACTCCGTATAAGGTGCAAAGGGATTTCGACATTGCCTCCTTGGTTTGGCTATGCTGCTGTAAAGGATGAGGTGTCAGATTGGATAGCTGCATCACCAAGGTTGTTACAACAGCATCGATAAGGTTTTGGATGAATCCTTGTTCTCGGCATTGTATTTCCTCAAATTCACTACAATTGTTTTATTGGGCATGCCAAAAAGATGTTTTGTGAAAGAATATAGGTTTTCGGCTAACTCTGAATAGGAAAAATTACAGATACACAAGGAAATCAATATTTTCACTTCAAACGAAATCAAAAATACACAAATTTTACTTGAATTTAATCGATGGCAAGAACTTGAAAACTACAACTATGACTACGATACAAACATTGAAAGATAACTTAATAATAACAAGATTTGTTTGTTTGTGTGTGTGTGTGGGGGGGGTTCTAGAGAATACAATGTGATTATTTTAAAGCCTACAATCAACGATTATCAACAGAGATTACAAATGGAGGTTACAAACAATTATTGAAAAGGAATAACTTCCTAGTGGTTATGAGAACTCACAACAATCCCAAAAATGGAGGTAAAATGACCAACCAGCGATTATGCTCTTTTCAATTGTTTACTATCGATGTCGATGATTCCTTTAATTAACTTCAAGGTTCTGGTCGATATCTTCATGTCGTATGTCTTCAAAATCTTCAATGACGAAATTTTGATTTTCTTTAAGTTACCAATGTTTCTATTCATAAATAATCAAATTTTGCTCTCATTAACTAAGTCTTTCACATGTTGATAATAACAAAAAGTTTGTCATATTTTAAGTGTAAACAGAAATAAGTGCATCTGAGAACTCATTGTTTTGAGTATGTTGATTTCCTTACTACTATAGTGGGCAATTGTTGAAGGAAAATCGACACGGTTGCTTGGTGCTTGCAATTGCTTTTGTGAGTATGTGGATTCTTGATATGCTTGTGAATCTACGTCATCGTGCATGCTTGCAATAGGTGAATTAGTCATCAATTACAAGCACTTAAATTATGTAGAATATATGTTATGTTCCTCAAGTGATTGAACTTTTTTTATGAAAATGTAAATAACTAAGAAATAAGTGATTGGTAGTTTCTGAATTATAGTGACTCGGAATGATATGTCCCTCTATTTTCTCTTCCTAGGTATCACAGACGGTTTGTGGAGGGATTTTCAGCATTAGTGTCACCGTTGACTCGACTACTGAAGAAAGAAGAGAAATTTGTCTAGACAAACAAGTGCGAGTGTAGTTTCCAAGAGCTTAAGCAGAAGCTAACTACCGCACCTGTACTGACCATTCCATCTGGTCCTGGGGAATACGAGATCTATAGTGATGTGCCATTTAAAGGACTGGGTTGCGTGTTGATGCAACATGGTAGAGTTGTTGCATACGCCTCCTGTCAATTGAGACCTCACGAGCTGAATTATCCGACGCATGACTTGGAACTTGCAGCGATCATTTTCGCTCTAAAGATTTGGAGACATTACTTGTGTGGAGAAAGATTCCAAATCTTCACTGACCATCAAAGTCTCAAGTACTTATTCTCTCAGATGGAGTTGAATATGAGACAGCGTAGCTGGATGGAACTCTTGAAGGATTATGATTGTGATATTCTTTATCATCCTGGAAAGGCGAATAAGGTCGTAGATGCGCTGAGTCGAACGTCCTCAGTTGCACAGATGGTGCTCAAGGAATGGACCTTATTTGAGAAGGCTCGGGATTCAGTTTTCAAATTTGAGGTAGGCCACCTTTCAAATCTTATGGCTACCCTCATAATTGAATCGAAAGTATAGATAAAGACCAATACGCTTTAGTGGACAGACCCAGAGATTCAAAAGATTGTGCAAGAGAACACCAAGAAGAAGAATGCTGACTTTCAGGTTTTCTGAAGACGGAACGCTGAGGTTCAGATGACGATTGCGTGTACCTAACAATTGTGTGTACTTGACGATGTAGTGCTTAAAGAAGAGATTTTATTGGAAGCTCATTGTAGCAGTTACAGCATTCATCCTGGTAGTACGAAAATGTATCAAAACCTGCGTCAACACTATTGGTAGTCTAGTATAAAGGCAAACATCTCCAAGCATGTCACAAAGTGTCTGACGTGTCAGCAAGTGAAGGCCCAGCATTGTGAGTGGAAATGGGAACACACACAATGAATTTTGTGACGGGCTTACCAAGGAGTCAGAGAGGAAGTGATTCCATTTGGGTAGTGGTCAACAGACTGACGAAGTCGGCTCACTTCATTACAATACGAAAGGACCTTGATTTGGATAGGCACGCAGAGTTGTATGTGCGTCAGATTGTCCGTCTATATTGAGTGCCTGTGACAATTACCTCCGACTGAGACCCAAGGTTTACAATTGCATTTTGGAAAAGCTTATAGAGTGCTTTAGAAATGAAACTGGACTACAGTACGGCATATCATCCTTAGACGGATGGCTAGTTTGAGAGGATGATTCAGACCCTCGAAGACATGCTACGAGCTTACGTTTTGGACTTCAAGGGAAGCTGGGAGTTACAGCTTCATCTTGTCGAGTTTGCCTATAATAACAGCTACCAGTAGAGCATTCAGATAGCACCTTTTGAAGCGTTGTATGGCAGAGCGTGCAGAACGCCAGTGTGTTGGGATGAAGTTGAAGAAAGAAAGATCACAGGCCCATAGTTAGTCCAGCAGTCAGTGGATAAAATTTCCGTAATCAGAGACAGATTGAAGACTGCTCAGAGACATCAAAAAAGCTACGCAGATAAGCGTCAAAGGCCTTTCGAGTTCCAACTTGGTGATCACGTTTTTCTGAAAGTGTCACCAATGAGGGGAATTTCGCACTTTGGCAAGAAAGAAAAATTGAGTCCGAGGCACGTAAGTCCATTTGAGATTCTAGAGAGAATCGGGACCCTAGCGTATCGTCTTGCATTACCATCGAGACTGGCGGAAGTGCATGACGTCTTTCACGTGTCGATGTTGAGGAAGTACGAGTCTGACCCGACCCACGTGCTAAATTTTGAGGATTTAGACGTGGACTATGTGGAAAGCCCGGTTCAGATTGTGGATCGAAAAGAGCGGGTTCTACGTACCAAGACCATCCCATTGGTCAAAGTGGTCTGGCAACACCACGGCACTGAAGGAGCAACCTGGGAAAGTGAAGAGTCGGTCAGATGACTGTACCCCCACATTTTTGTTTAGAGAATGTATTGGTTTAAATTTCGTGGACGAAATTTTTATAAGAGGGGAAGAGTTGTGACATCCTGAATTTTCAGATTTTGTTTTCAATTGAATGAATCGAGCCTTTCATCAACACGCCTATAGTGCTATTCTTTGAGCTGATCACTCATGAGATAACTAGACTATCTGAAGAAACCATTAAAGGATTTTAACGCGATATACTCGAAAATTAGACTAGGAATCGACTCCTTGACAGTGCTAATCTACAAGGGTCATTCCGGCACAGTCAAAAATCTATCAAAGACTGGAGATAGGTCAATTCGACTGAGATAGGTGATCAGAGTGTGGGTGATTCCACCAGATTGCAAAATTCTCGTCCATTGGCATTAAATCGATTTTTCTGTCGTTTTGGTACCCTGTGTCCATATTTGAAATCTCGAGATTTTCACAACTACTAAGAGTCGCCAATGTGTCAAAGAAGTACATTGTGGCTAGAAGAAAATCGACTACAGGTCATTTGCACTAAAAATTCCTAAAAGCTACCCGATAGGTTAGGCCACGCTAAAATCGCGTCAGATTGAAATTAACCGCGAATTTGAATCCGATTTCAAAAATTGAAAGTTCTATTATGTCACGATTTATTTTAGGAACGTCGACTCATCTTTCGAGGAATTTTCGGCGAGTTCGGGGTTTTTACGAAAAATCGATTTGGACGATTTGGAAAACGAAGGGAAATTCGGACGAGCCGAATTGAAGAGATTTCTGACTTCTAAACCGAGCTATTTGGCGATGGGCACTTGCAGAAATACTATGGGTTTTTTCTTCTACAAAATTGGACGTCGAATTAAGGAATTTGATCGAGAAATTGAAGCCTAAGGTTGAGGAAATTCGGAGCTTGATGGGGGGTGCAACTTTTGGGCATCAAAATGGATTATTTGTAGAATTACTTCTCTTGAAAGTAATATGGGGGACAAAGGGGATATGCATGAAGACTTTAGGGCATGATAATAATCATTTAGATATTTTTCCTCTTGACTTTCTTCTCTTTCCTTCCCCCTCTCTCTCTGCCGATCGTTTCTTTTCCCCTCGCTGCGTGCGTATCCTCCCCCTTAAGCTGCAGTCAACCCTTCTTCTTTCTCCCTTATTCCTTCTTTTCTTTCGTTCAGCCCATCATCTACATTTTTCTTTTCCCCACTATCTCCCTCTTCATTTTCAGCACCCACGATTTTCCCCACTCACCAAACAGCCCACACGTCAGCCCATAAACTCCACCGATTTCTTCCCTTCATCCATGACGTCCAGTAGCAAACCGAATCATCCCACTTGGTTAACACTCAATTGAATCCACATCTTGTTGACTCCCCTCACGCTAGCGAAGCCGCGCATCTGCAGCATCTCCACCGAAGGCCACCTCCTCCTTCGTCCAGCATGAATGATCGAAGCAGCTACCCCTTCGTCCGCGACAAATCCCCGCGAGCCCAGCATCTCCACGAAGTCCGGCCAGCCTTGTGCAGTAACAATTTTCAGTCTAGGTAGGGAGTTGCAACCATTTTTTTGGCCCGATCCGAGCCCCGTTGATGTCCGCTTTGGGGTTTTTCGGTCACCATTACGCCGTCGTCACCGTGGACTCACCAGCCCACAAATCCTATGAGTTTATTGACTAAACTCTGCTTATGGAGTTAATTATGCTTAGGGGGTAATTATTTTAAGTTAATTAAGGTTTAGGTAGTTAGTTAGATTAGATTAGTAATTTCATTATCTAATTTTGCATGTTAGGTTGTTAGCTTAGATCAATGAGAGGCTAGACGGGTTATTTAATTATCTAAATTGGTTTGGAAATTTTCCGGGCCCGTTTCGGTATTTAATTTAGCATTTTCGGCCTAGGTATGTATTTTTTTGGCATTTCTTGGTATTTATTTAACTAATTTTCGTAATTATTTAATTAATTATTATTTTTCAAAAATTAAATTGGGATAACCGGCGACCATAATTTTCTGCTGATTGTACTGGTGTAATTGATTTATTTAATTGAGTATTATATTTTGCAATTTGAATTAAAATTGTAATTTTGGGAATTTATTCCAAAATTGAATATTTTCAGTAATTAATTAGAAACTACTGGAGCGTCGGTTTACAATGTTAAAAATGTTTTTAGACACTATATAAATAGTGGGATTTTCTAAAATAAAGATATTATATTTTTGGCTCAGACCAATTGTGTACCCACACGCGATTGTTTTTATCGAGTACATTTTAACACGAAGAAATTAGGCCAAGTTGGGTATTTAATTGAGAAATTGATGTGCAAAGCACAAGATCCTTGGCTAGGAGTAATTTATTGTAGTTTAGCTTCGGTTAGCAAGATTATAGCAGCTTCGGTGAGCACTATAAATATTAGCTTTGGCGAGCAATATAGTTATCTAGCAGCTTCGGTGAGCACTATAAATATTAGCTTTGGCGAGCATTATAGTTATCTAGCAACTTCGGTGAGCAATAATATTCTAGCAGCTTCGATGAGCAATAATATTTTAGTAGCTTCAGTGAGCATTGTAGACATCGGCTCGGATGAGCAATGATATATGGATATACCTATCAGCTTAGGTGAGCAATGTTCGAATCAGTTGAGTTAATAGATGGTATTGAATGTATCGAATTGAGTAATTCGATTGATCAATGGTATGGAGTCGAATGAGTCAATTGACTGATGGTTGAATTGAATTGAATTGAATTGTTTGGTCGAGTATTTGAATTATACTGACTTGCAGGAAGGATCTGAGGCAAAGGTAAGTCCCCCGACTAATACTTGTGCTTAGGTAGCCCTCGGGACGTATTTCCTTCCTAGTCGGAGTTTAAGGGGTGGACTTGCTGAGATATCGTCTCATTGGTTATTGTATAACCATTTTCAGGTCCTTATATGGTAGTTGTGGAGGACCTAAAGCCCCGGGAGTCTAGGGAGGTGGAGATCGAAGGATCGATAAACGTGTTTGACTAGTTGGTCATAGGACAGTTTCCTCTTTTGTTGAGCCGGTCTTTCATAGACAGCCCAGTATTGTATATAAACCTTTTGTGTTTATAAAAAGCTTGTTTCTAATGTGAATTGTTTCCTGCTTTCCTATCCTAAGCTTTGGTTGTCGGGGATTTATTTTGCTTCCGCATGCGCATTAAAATTGAATGGGTCGGCGACGCGTCTTGGGATGTCGCATATTTATCGACCACCGAGGGATGGGCACGCGCTCGAGGGTTGGGGCGTGACATAATAGGTACAGTTTGGGGTTTTTTATATCACAATTAAAAGTTTATGATAAATCTGTCATAATGAATATAATTTAAGATTTTTGGTGGCTTTTTCTTTTCCAAATAGTCTAGATTCTTGGAACAAAAATGATGTTCTCAAACACCAATGTCCTGCTATACCTAAAAAAAAAAAAAAGATGCATGTAGAAATTTTTTTTTGGTACAAAATCAGTCAGTTAATAAGAGATTATACCACCGATTTTCTTAATGACTCAATGTGCTAATTTGTCCACATCCCATGCCTTGATTTCCCCTCCCAAATTGATCCTCTTATTGAACTTGTTGCACAAAAGATCAGAATCGTTAAAAATCTACCTACATGAACGTTAGAAAACAAACAATGTTGATATAACATACACGCGACTTAAATAAAATAAAATGACCTCCTTTTGGCTGACAAAATGTGTCTTAATAGGTATAGTTTAGGGTTTTTTATACCATAATTAAAAATTCATGATAAATCTGTCATAATGGATATAATTTAAGATTTTCCGTGACTTTTTTCCTTGCCAAATAGTCTAGATTCTTGGAAGAAAAATGATTTCTCAAATACCAATGTTCCGTTATACCAAAAAAAAAAAAAAAAAAAAATTATGCTTGTCAAAAAAAAAGATATTGGGATGAAATCAATCGGTCGATAGGAGACTGTATCATGGATTTTCTTAATGATGGTCTCTCCACACACTGATTAATTATATTTAAGATAGAAATATTCTTATTTTCAATACTCTAAATTGTCCACATCCCATGTCTCTATTTCTTCTCCCAAATTAATCCCCTTGTATGAACTTGTTCCTCAAAAGATTAGAAATATTAAAAATTTGCCTACATCGACTCTAGAAAACAAATAATGTTAACATAACGCACGCTTGACTTAAGTACGACTTTACTTTGGTTGACAAATAATCTAATGGAAACTTGATAGAAAGTAAATGTGTCCTAATGAGTATACAATAAAAAAACTCATGCGATTCTGTCATAATGAATATAATTTATGATTTTTGGTGGCTAATATAAAAAAAATGCTTGTCAAAAATTTGTTTGGGACAAAATCGATCGGTTAATATGGCGTACTATCGTCATATGGGCCTCGTGCGAGGCGCGCCATGATGTCAAAGGGTCGGGGTTGCACTGAGGACATCATCTCGCCACGTCTCGGGACCCTGTGGCCGTCCATGTAATCAATGAAGAGAGTGGAAATATGTATGGAAATGCGAACTAAAGTAACGGTGTCATAATCCAAAACCGAATTGGTGGTTTGAAACTGTGAGTGCACTTTAAGTCCCGAGGACATTAGGGATTTGATGGCCACCCATGTAATCAATGAAGAGAGCAAAATATCTGCACAAATGCAAACTAGAGTAAAAGGTATCCCAGTCCAAAACCGAATTCATAATTTGAAATTATGATAAAGTATACTGAAAGTTTTAAAATTTATTATGAAAGTGTAATTGAATGTACAATCAATTAGAGTAATAGTGTTCTGCCTCCGCTGCCGCCGCCACTGTCATCGCCCGAGCTTGAGCTCCAAAGCCCCTCTCTCTGGCGATGGCGGCACTCTTCCTCCTCTCCCTCGTCGCCCTCCTCCTCCCCCCCCTCCTCCTCCTCCTCCTCCCCTCATCGTCCGCCCCCACCCCATCAGGATCCCCCTCAAGAACCGCCACGTGTTCATCACTGGCGGCTCCAGCGGCATCGGCCTCGCCCTCGCCCACCGCGCCGCCACGGAGGGCGCCCGCGTCTCGATCCTCGCCCGGTCCCAGGCCAAGCTGAAGGAGGCCAGGAGGCCATCCGCCTCGCCACGGGGATCGACGTCACGACCTTCTCCGCCGACGTCCGCAACTTCGACGCCGTGCGGCGGGCCGCGGAGGAGGCCGGGCCGGTGGATGTGCTGGTGGTGAACCAGGGGTGTTCGTCGCCGGGGAGCTGGCCAAGCAGGAGCTGGAGGAGGTCAGGTTCATGATAGACGTCAACCTGATCGGCAGCTTCAACATGATCAAGGCGTTCTTGCCGGCGATGAAAGCGAGGACCGACCGGAGGCCCGCGTCGATTGCCCTCATGTCCTCTCAGGCCGGTCAGGTAATTCCTGCTATAGCTCGCCACGAGAGCATTCTAGCTTTGCTTTATCTCCATGCTTTGAATTGAATTGGTGATTGGGCGATTGCTGGTAGGTGGGGATCTACGGCTACACTGCTTACTCCGTGACCAAATTCGGTCTCCGAGGATTAGCAGAGGCGCTGCAACAAGAGATTATCGCCGATGACATCCATGTTTCGCTTGTTTTCCCACCGGATACCGATACTCCTGGATTAGTGGAAGGTATATCTTTGTGAATTCCCCTCTTGCAGATTGCCACGGTGTAGTGTTTTTAGTTGTACTTCTTTGCAATTGCGAGGATCAAATGCTTTGACCATATATTGCTTGTGGAATCTGTGTAGTTAGTCGAGTGTATCGGAACAAGATAATCTGAATTGGGTAGAATTTAGATATGTAAATGATACTTGATTCAATACGAACTTCCATAAAAGATCGAAGGAGAAGCAAATAACTTGCTTTCCAAACCTTAAGAGTTCTTTTATTTCTTGACAGTAGTTGCTGCTCTGCAATCCCCAGGCTTTCTGCTGGTTTCATCGATCATGATTGGATGATGAGTAGCATATAGTTGTTTCTACCGCACAAGAGTGTAGAATAATCGAATTAGCGTGCATGATTCCAGCTAACTTCGATTAAGTTGCATCTACTTTGTTCCTCGCTCATGAACTCTTACCTGCTCTTCATTGATGCTCTCTAACTTAACTGCAGGAACGCATTTTCATCTGTTGTGTTGGGCATTTTCTAATAGACATTGTCTCTAGCTATTAATGGCAACAGCTCTGGCCATAAATTAGTACCTAAATGTATATGCGTTTGTATGACTGGCCTTATGTCCGTATCGCCTGTGCTCTGAGTGCTGTCAAGAATCGAATGCTGAGGCCACGCTCGCAAATTGTGTTTTATTTTTCTTCCCTATGCTCTTGGATTAGTCCATCCTTTTCTTTTTATGGACAATTATTTATACATCATTTCCTGACTGCAGAAAATAAGAGAAGACCTACGCTGACAAGCATCATAGCTGCTTCTTCTAGTGCAATGAAAGCGGATGAAGTTGCAGAGAAGACAATAAATGGAATTAAATCTGGCAGTTTTATTGTACCTTGCAAC
Source organism: Eucalyptus sp. ANBG9806169 (assembly GCA_014182395.1). Taxonomy (NCBI): domain Eukaryota; kingdom Viridiplantae; phylum Streptophyta; class Magnoliopsida; order Myrtales; family Myrtaceae; genus Eucalyptus; species Eucalyptus sp. ANBG9806169. The sequence continues at coordinate 15,552,709 of CM024574.1, read as the reverse complement.
TTCGTGGGCTACTTGCTAGCAATTGCGACTGCTGGTTTTTCTCCTCAAAGATCGTACGTCATGGCATTCGTGGAGGTGGTCGGTGCTGGTATTTCCCGTCTTGTCGGTTTGTTCTTTCAGTGGAACTGGTATAGCAGTATAGAAAAGTGGCATGCGCGAAGTAAGCAGTGACCTGGAAGTTTTCTGCAGCAGTCCTCCTCAATGCTGGGTTGTTTTGCCATCTGTTGCTGCTGTCATTGCTTTGAGTGTTTTGTTATATAACACGATGACTTCATATGCGATGCTTTTATATGATCTCTGTATTGCCTTAAGACTGTCAAAGTTATTTTCTGAAGTTTTTGACTGCCATTTGCGTTAGTCATGAAGCAGACCAGCCAGAAAATTTGTCTCAATCTCATCCACTCTGGTCCTCTAGTATTAATTTCTCTTGAACGTTAGATGTCTTACTTTAGAGTTGAGACTTGTTGGTGTGCTTGAAAAGTCTAAATCCTTGGAACCCTATCATGTGCTCTCAGACTAGAATTACTCATATTTATCTCGGTAATTAGCTTGTCAATTTTTAATGCTGCTCTGATGGAGATCTTACCGGAGAAAGGAGTGATGCTTTTATAGATCTGTATCTGTGAAAATGTAAGGAAAACTCATGTTCGACTGTTAATCGTTAAAATTTCAACTTGTAACGTTTGGCATATGCAAAGTGGGAAGTGAACAAAGAGCAGACATGTTCTTCACCCACGAAAATGGAGGCAAGATTAAGCATCATTTGAATGACTGGTTGTTAACCTAAGAGCATCCTTGAACTTCCGAGGTCCAAGCGTTAGAGTCTAGTCGTACTTTGAAAAATAGTTTCTGAGTTTCGGAAGGGAGTCATTTCCCTGAATATAAGTATAGATTTTCCGTAAGAGACTTTCCATCAATATACTTTTTTAAGCAATTTAATAGCTCAAAAATGAGATGAACATTTTTCGAACACAAATTTCCCACAAAATAAAGGGACCTAGAATCATCTTCCAATGTTGCATACCTGCCTTCGTCATCCTGAGACAGGATCAGCAGACCATAACTGAAGGAATGCTAACTAGCCTAAATATACATAAATGGACCTTTTATTTTATAATCATAACTAAAGGGAAGCTAACTAGCTTAAGTAGTAAATAGAGACTTACTGAAAATCAATGGAAAGGTGAACTGAAACGTAGAGATACATCACTAAGCTCGAGCTTGATTCAACTTTTATACTCGCTGCTCGAAATTAGATTTGAATGGGTCTAATGTGTAATCCCCTACTTGAGCTCCTTTAGACAACAATACTTGACTCAACTTCGACTCGGTTACAATCAGTTTGTGAAGGAACTTGAGCTTGAGCTCAATCCAAAAAATAGCCAGGAAATATGGATGCATAATGTAACTTTGAAGACCTTTTGTTGTCTATTTTTTGAAGTTATTAATATCTCTTAAAAAAAAAAATAGAAATTGGATTAACCTCGTCAATTTGTTGAGGTGACTATTGGCAACCTCAAGCTCAACTCGACAAATAATTAAGAAATTTGAGCTCAAACTTGATTCAAAACTAGATGAGTCGATTTGAAGTAATCATCAAGTGAAGCCGAACTATTCGTCGCTAGCTCCACCCAATGTCTAGTCTTGCAAGAAAGCGAACGACTATTAATTTACTTGCGAATTCTCTTATTTCTCGTTATATTTTAGGGTACATTTGTTTTACGGGAAAATTAAAATTTGGAAAACATTTTTGAAAAAATGATTGGTTGTATTGCTTACAAAAATGGATAAATGAAAAAAAAAATCATCATTCACGAAAAAAATTGTACTAACAATTCCACCAACAAGGATAGTACCAACATTTCCACAAAAAATGATCGTTTATATCCTAAATATTGCACTATATATGTCCTAAAATTAATATACAACGGTCTACTTACATCAACAAGGATAGTACCAACATTTCCACCAATATATTCCCACTAATCACTACTAATAAAAATTTCTCAACCATCACAAACAGTGACGAATGCAATGGTGTCCATGTCAACGCTGCACTCAAGATAAGAAAATATAATTAGTTTTTGAGATCACAATGCATAAAAGACAGTAAATTCATATGAGGTCTTTACAATCGTTTCGAATTGAATAAACAATGACTAAGTGGTTGTCATTTAGTGGATGGAGAACACAATGCATTTCACCAAACAAAACAAGTCACTCACCTTTGATTTGTTGTGAGATTCCTTCTTTAGCGGTGACATTGCCACAATCGCACCACGAACCGAATCCTTTCCAACAAATTGAGCAAGTGAGAGAGGATGACCAACCTTGAGTGAGTGATTGAATGAGAGCGAGAGAAAGGGCACATGAGCAAGCAAGCGATTGGGACCGAGCATCGTCGATTGATGACTCTGAACGGTCAACGATAGCAAGAGGGAGAGAGGACAAAACACTGGCATTGAATGAAGCTCATGACTATCTATTTTGCGAGAATGCATGAAGCTTCATGTGACATCGTTTAGGCAAGCCACCTCAAAAGTCCACGTTGGACTTTTCGATTTGACACTTAAATAAGCCAGTAAAAACTTGTGGCACTAAAGTAAGTGTCATACGAAACTTTTTGCACTTTTAGTGTCATTATTCCCATTATCTTGAGCAAACTTAAATAATATTTTTTGAAAGTGTTTCACCAGAATTTCCATCCACGATGAAATATATTTTACCAAAAGTCATTCTTTAGTTTTTATGAAGAAGACAGATTATGCATTGACTCTAAATAGAAAATATTTCACGTACACAAGGAGACCAATAATTTCACTTCAAATGGAACTAAAAACAAAAAAATTTGCCAAAATATAATCGACAACTAAGTCAAAGGATATAAAGATACAACACTAGAATTTAATCGATAGTGAGGATTTGAAAACTACAACCATGACTACAATACAATAATTGAGATAATCACAAGATAACAAGATGTACTTGTTGGTGCAAAGGGGTTTTCAAAGAGTATGATGTGATTATTTAAAAGCTACAATTGACAATTACCTATGGTGGTTACAAATATAGGTTACAAAAGGTTACTGAAAGAGAAATAACTTCCTAGTGGTTATGAAAAGTTACAGTGATACTAAAATAACGACTAAATAATCAACCAGTAGTTATCCTCTTGTCAATTGTTTGTTGTTGATTCAATGACTTCATTGATCAACTTCAAGGTTTTCGTTGATAATTTCACTAACGAACTGTCAATTCTCTTGGGGTTACTGATAATTCTATTCATAAATGACTAAACTATACTCTCATTGCCTAAATCTATCACATGTTGATAATAATTAAAAGTTGATCATTTTTTAGTGTAAGGAAATGCCAGCTTTAAAGAAATAAATGATTCATTGATCATTCGATTCTTTTAGATAGATAATCATGAGTCATCATGAGCTGCCTTGTCATCAACAAATTTGAATTTTCCTTGCTGAATTTTATTTTGGTCAGATTCATTATCTAACTCATATTTTTCCACAAAAGGCACGTTTTGTGTTGTCTTCATGTGGCTTTCTATCTTTGTCCTTAAATAATTGCTTATACTTTAACACTCTCATTGCCAATTGGACTGAATCTACAAAATTTTGACTTTAAATTTTTTCTCTAGGATTGAATTTCATTCCACCGAAAGGCATATTTGTGAATTCTTTCTCTAAGAGTGAAGTGAGGCATCTATTTCTAGCCCCCTTAAATCAAGCAGCAAATTGATTGACTAACTCATTATCGTATTGATAGATTCAAGTCAAATCAATAATCGATACCTTAGATATCATTCTATAAAATTGAGAATGCTATTATCCTTCCATCTTAGCCCAAGTATGAACTGAATTAGGAGATAAATTTATATATTAAGTAAAGGTAGTTTTTGATGAAGGCAAAGGGAACATGTGAGTCTCAATAATTCATTTATTCCTGCCTCTCCACATTAGGCAATAAGTTGACCAACATGCAATAGTCATCATCTTTAGCTAGTGAAAACAACAAAGTCAGGAGTTTTGAATTCTCATGGGTAAAGTCTAGTGTCAACCCAAACATGATGCGGCTTCCAATATATTGGCTTGATCATTTCTTTATCGGCACCTAATTCTTGTAATATGAGCCTAGCCACTTAATTAGGATTCATAAGTGGATATACTTGTCTTCTTGCCCCCTTTGGTTTAGCATAGACAGATCAATAGACTTGACATTCCTATCCTTTAGGTTCAAGGTAGATGAGATTTTGAGGACTTTGTAAAATCCTCGATGTTGGGATTACTTGGCCTTAATTATTTCCACTGTTCAATTGATTAAGAGTTGGAAGAACATATCTGAAAACTGTCATATTGGGTAATATTACTATGGACTGATTCAATGTCTCAAGTTTGATCGCATCAAATATGTGTCTTGCTACGTAATTCGCCATCTTATTCTGTTGTTTCTTGAATAGCCTTCAAAGTGGGGTTTGGTAATAACACCCTCGCCTGCTCCTTATAAAGTGCAAAGGGATTTTGACATTGCCTCCTTGGTTTGGCTATGCATCTATAAAGGATGAGGTCTCAAATTGGATAGCTGCATCACCACGGTTGTACAACAACATTGATCAGGTTTTGGATAATTCCTTGTTCTCGGCATTGTATTTCCTCAAATTCACCGTAGTTGTCTTACTGGGTATGCCAAAAAGATGTTTTGTGAAAGAATACAGGTTTTGGGCTAACTCCGAATAGGAAAAATCACAGATACACAAGGAAATCGATATTTTCACTTCAAACGAAACCGAAAATACACAAATTTTACTTGAATTTAATCGATGGCAAGAACCTGAAAACTACAACTATGACTACGATATAGAAATTGAAAGATAATTGAATAATAAGAAGATTTGTTTGTTTGTGTGTGTGTTGGGGGGGGTTCTAGAGAATACAATGTGATTATTTAAAGCCTACAATCAACGATCATCAATGGAGATTATGAATGGAGGTTACAAACATAGGTTACAAATAGTTATTGAAAAGGAATAACTTCCTAGTGGTTACGAGAAGTTACAACAATCCCAAAAATGGAGGCAAAATGACCAACCGGCGATTATGCTCTTGTCAATTGCTTAGTGTCGATGTCAATGATTCCTTTGATTAACTTCAAGTTTCTCGTCGATATCTTCACGTCATATGTCATCAATATCTTCAATGATGAAATTTTGATTCTCTTGTCAATTGCTTAGTGTCGATGTCAATGATTCCTTTGATTAACTTCAAGGTTCTCGTCGATATCTTCACATCATATGTCATCAATATCTTCAATGATGAAATTTTGATTCTCTCTAAACTAAATGACAAATAAGACAAAAGAGAACGAATACTCTAGGAATATGCCATAAGGCGCCTTTTCGGACACCATGAGGATTCCTTACGAAAACATTTTCCTTATTCGTAAATTATGAGTATTGACGCAATAAAAGACATTAAAAACCTAAATTATTAAATAACAATGTAAAATTACTTAAACTCTTCAATAAAGAGCTGTTTAATGTTGTTGACGTCGTTTATTTTAATGTTTTCTCTATATAAAAAAAATTATAAATAATATTATATATATAATCAGGATTGGTCCGGGTTGGACCAACCCGAAACTCTTAGGACCGATGACCGACCTGCACAATGCTAGTCTAGGAATTCTAAGACTAAGGATCGACCCAGTTTCCCTAGGAACCGGACCAAGACCGATAAGGTTGGGCCGGTCTAGGGTCGATCGAGGGTTGACCCTGGACCAATGCTCACCCTTAACGATTATCAATGGAGATTATGAATGGAGGTTACAAACATAGGTTACAAATAGTTATTGAAAAGGAATAACTTCCTAGTGGTTATGAGAAGTTACAACAATCCCAAAAATGGAGGCAAAATGACCAACCGCGATTATGCTCTTGTCAATTGCTTAGTGTCGATGTTAATGATTCCTTTGATTAACTTCAAGGTTCTTGTCGATATCTTCACGTCATATGTCATCAATATCTTCAATGATGAAATTTTGATTCTCTTTAAGCTACGAATGATTATGTTCATAAATAATCAAATTCTACTCTCATTAACTAAGTCTTTCACATGTTGATAATAACAAAAAGTTTGTCATTTTTTTAGTGTAAACAGAAAAAAGTGTATGTGAGAACTCATTGTTTTGAGTATGTTGATTTCCTCGCTACTGTAGTGGCCAAGTGTTGAAGGAAAATCGACACGGTTGCTTGGTGCTTGCAATTGCTTTTGGGAGTATGTGGATTCTTGATATGCTTGTGAATCTAAGTCATGGTGCATGCTTACAATAGGTGAATCAGTTATCAATTACAAGCACTTAAATTATGTAGAATATATGTTATGTTCCTCTAGTGATTGAACTTTTTTATGAAAATGTAAATAACTAAGAAATAAGTGATCGGTAGTTTCTGAATTATAGTGACTCGGAATGATACGTGATATTATTTGTTAATTTTTTTTTTGCTAAAATGATATTATTTATTAATTGTTAGTATGATGTTGTGCTCTATGGTCGAGTGGCAAGTAATCTCTTACTTTAGACCTAAAGCTTTCATCTACTAGATTATTCTCACGTCAAATAACTTTCGTTGGTCTAGTTCGGATCTCGAGGGCATTTAGATTAGTGCTTCCAAAAATCTCTTTACAATATTAGATCAGAGCGCATGGCAAATGTAAAGACATATTTCTATATAAAAGACTTCGGTGCATATGAGTTGAGGTTGAATTATACGTACAATTAAGGATAAATTAGTCATTCGTCGAAAAAGTCAAATTAAATTATTTATTCGCTTAAAATTTCTATAGAAAATTTCACATCGTGACACTAATTAACTTATATTTGACGAGGAAGTGCTCTTATTTTCAATACCCCATGCCTCGATGTCCTGTCCAGTATGGATCCTCTCCCAGGAACTTCTTGCGTACAAATTCTGATTTGGCCGGCTCCTCAGTCAACGCTCTCAATGGCGGCACTCTCTCTCCTGTCTCTCCTCCTCCTCCTCCTCCTCCTCCCTCTCTCCCTCCTCCTCCTCCTCTCCCTCATTGTCCGCCCTCGCCCCGTTAAGATCCCCATCAAGAACCGCCACGTCTTCATCACCGGCGGCTCCAGCGGCATCGGCCTCGCGATCGCCCACCGTGCCGCCTCGGAGGGCGCTCGTGTCTCGATCCTCGCCCGGTCCCAGGCCAAGCTAGACGAGGCCAAGCAAGCGATCCGGCTCGCCACACGGATCGATGTGGCCACTTTCTCTGCGGACGTCCGCGACTTCGACGCCCTGAGGCATGCCGCGGAGGAGGCTGGGCCAGTCGACGTGCTGGTGGTGAACCAGGGGGTGTTCCTTCCCGATGAACTGGCCAAGCAGGAGCTGGACGAGGTCAGATTCACGATAGACGTTAATCTGATGGGCAGCTTCCACATGATCAAGGCATTTTTGCCGGCGATGAAAGCGAGGACCGATCGTAGGCCGGCTTCAGTTGTCCTCATGTCCTCTCAGGCCGGCCAGGTAATTACTGTTTCAATCCATGGTGAGAGCATCTAGCTTCCATTCGTTTCGCCAAAAAATATGACAGTTCTAGAAAATGTTTTCCACAAACTCATTTTTAGAAAAATATAACTAGTTTTTAGTATTCGATTGAAACTTAAAAATAAAGTGGAAAATATTTTTAGTTGTTCGGTAAAGAAATCTTTTTCACCATGCATCCTTTTTCAATAGATTTTTTTTTTATTATTTATTTTTTGAAATCGATTTTTTAATTGTTTTTATTTTTAAAAAATATTTTTAAATGTTTTTTTCTTTTCTTTTCTTTCTTTTTATCTTATTCTTTTTTGGCTAGTCATCAGCCAAAAACAAGCTCGAGCTCGCAAGAGATCGGTGAGCATGAGGGCGAGCCTTGAGCTCGCCAAACTCGAGCCTCGCTAAATCAGCGAGCCAAAGGGTCGCACTTGCCACCAGTTTGTCGATTTGGCAAGCGGCGAGCTTGAGAGCTCGCCAGAGGAAAGCAAACCAGCTCATCGCTTGCTAGAGATCGGTAGAGATAGGCAAGCATGAGGGCGAGCCTTTGCGAGGCCCGAGGTGCTTGCTTGTGGCTCTATCATCGACCGTAGCCATGGCCGGCAACCTACCAAAGCAGGTGGAAAAAAAAAAAGCAAAAAAAAAAGGTTATTAGGGTATGAGATAAAAGAGAATGAGTCAGGAAAATATTTTTCCCAACTGTTTTTTTTTTTTTTGATGTTTTCTTCAACTTGAAAAGTGAAAAATATTTTCCCCTATTTGAGGAGACTTTTTTTTCCTTGGTGGACCACGACTAGTTCATTCTCCGTGAAATGAATATCGAAAAATCTGAAAAATATTTTCTTGTAAATTGTTTTTCACGAAATGAATAGAGCATTAGTTTTGCATTGTCTCTATGCTTTGAATGGAATTGGTGACTGGTGATTGCTGTAGGTGGGGATCTACGGTTACACTGCTTACTGCGCAAGCAAATTCGGGCTCCGAGGATTAGCAGAAGCACTGCAACAAGAGATAATTGCTGATGACATCCATGTTTCGCTTGTTCTCCCACCGGATACCGATACTCCTGGATTAGTGGAAGGTACATCCAAACCTGTCTTATTTCAGATATAGAGATGGGTTAGTTCTAATTAATAAATAAGTTATAAATGAGTTTAAACAAAATATGGGTATAAAAAATGTCATAAATGGATTTAGAACTTGAACCAATTTGCATCTATTAATTTCTCTTCTCACCCTTATTTAATCTTGCATTCACTCACTCCGCACAATGAGTTTTCATAAATTTGGATAAATAAGAAAATGTTTTAGCAACATTGATTGATTGGGGTATAAGTCACTAGATTGAGTTGGATCATTGTCAATCCAACCTGACCACCGGTTTGACGAGTCTAGGTATATTGTTAAATTCGCCTCTCGTAGATTGTCCATGTGCAATGTTTTTAGTTGTATTGCTTTGCAGTTGCAAGGATTAGATGCTCTACCATATATTGCTTGTGAAATCTATGTAGTTAGGTGACTATATCGGAACAAGATAATCTAAATGTGGTAGAATTTTGATATGTAACGCTCCTTTCGTGTTCCACCAAGAAAGTTTCTGGACAAAATATCTTTCATCGAAGATTGGCTCTTCGGCTTTTTTGTGTATTGACTTCTGTGTTGTTTCAGAAAGGGAGCAACTGGGGATGACTATTCGAATAAAGGATAAATCTAAAATACTTGAAAGTAAATTCGAGATAAAAGATAACTATGCAAAATGCCGAAGGCCCAGAAAATAACAAATATACCATGTTCTTTGTCAAGTTTTTACTCGATGTGTCTTCAATAACTGTATCGCTTTATTACACAAAGTGTCTAACGTCGAGTGCTTCAGGAACTGGCCTTTCTTGTCCTCTTGTCTCCAAAATGGTAGTTGATGTCGAGCCGTCGTTAACTATGACTATTGCTACATCTAAACTCCCGTGGCTCGCTGTGTCCATTACAAGCCCGGTGGGCCTTTTTGACTATCAACAGCTCACGGAATCAACTTTTGGTGTTTAACAGTATAATTTTCAGGAAAATATTTTTTGGATTTTCTAATTGTTTTTTTTTTGTCAGTCCTACTCTATTCTTAATTTACACTCACTCTCAGAATTTTGCCCAGCCTCTTGCCGGGCGTGGGAGTCGAAACCCACTCTTGAAACTTACGCGTTGCCACCCCATCCCCCTGAGAAGGTAGGGATTTGAACCCCTCACCCCCCCCTTCCACGTTGGAAGGGTGGCCACCAGGGCGAATCCCAGTGGTTGATTTTCTAATTGTTAGATTCATGGAAAATGAACAGGTCGGCGAAAACACTATACATTAACAGAAAGTCTTCTAAAAGAGGGGAAAATATTTTCTACTTTTCAAGTAGAGGAAAAAGCTGAAAACATTTTCTATATTTTCTTTCACCTCACTTTCTTTCACAAAACACATTTTTCCTTTTATTTTATTTTTAAATTTCTTTTTAAAATCGAGTTTTTAATTATTCTTTATTTTCCTTTTTCCTTTATATTTTCTTTCTTTTTCATTTTCTTCTTCCTCAGTTGGCAACTGGCCACGCAAGGTCAAGTCTCATCGGCCTATGGCAAGGTGGATGAGGCTTGAGCCTCGCCAACCTCTAGTGACCTCAGGGGAGGCTCAAACCCTGCTCAACTTGTTGGATCCGGCAAGGCCCAAGCTCACTTGAGGCCGGTCAAGTGAGTTGGGAGGGTCTCGCCACAAGCTAACGAAGAAGAAGAAAAAAAGAAAGAAAAGAAAATTAATAAAAAAATCAATTTTTAAAAAAATTATTGAAAGGAATGCATGGAGGAAAAGATTTTCCGCATCGAATGATGAAAAATATTTTCTAATTCATTTTCGGATTTCAACAAAACACTAGAAATATTGTCATTTTCCTGAAAAACATTTTCTAGAAACACCATATTTTTTACGAAATGAATGGAGCCTGAATGACAATTCAAGAACTTCCATAAATGATCGAAGGAGAAGTGGATCTTACTTTTTTTCCAAACCATAGAGTTCTTTGTTAGTTCACGGTAATTGCTCCTCGGCAATCCCAGGGTTTTTGGCTCGTGGTTTCTGAAGCACATAGTTGTTTCCGCGGCACAAAAGTGTAGAATAATCAAGTTAGCATGCATGATTCCCGCTAGTTCAGGTTAAGCTGCATCTACTTTGTTCCTAGCTTATGATCTCTTTCCCGCTCTTTATAAATGCTTTCTAAATTAGTTGCAGGACATGCCAGCAAATTGTTCTTGTTCTTACCTATGCTCTTTGAATTAGTCCATCCTTTTTCTTTTCTTTTTTTTTTCTTTTTAACTGATACATCACTTCCTGACTGCAGAAAAAAAGAGAAGACCTCCAATATCAAGCATCATAGCTGCTACTTCCGCTGCAATGAAAGCGGATGAAGTTGCGGAGAAGACAATAAACGGGATTAAATCTGGCAGTTTCATTGTGCCTTGCAACGCTGTGGGCTACTTGCTAGCAACTGCGAGTGCTGGTTTGTCTCCTCAAAGATCGTACGTCATGGCATTCGTGGAGGTGGTTGGTGCTGGAATTTCCCGTCTCGCCGGTCTCTTCTTACTGTGGAACTGGTATGGCAGCATAGAAAAGTGGTATGCGCAAAAAAAGCAGTGACCAGTGAGTGTTCTGCAGTGGACCTCCTCAATGCCGGGTTGCTTTGTCATCTGTTGCTGCTATCGTTGGTTTTTAGTTACATGACACGATGACTTCTCTCTGTATAGCCTGAGATACCCTTGTTATTGTGGAATATGATGAAATATTGTAAAATGATGATGAGTTCAGAGGCTCGACCTTTTCAAGTCGTATTTCTTGGATTGCTAGCTAAAGAGAAAGCTACCATTCGTGTAGCAGGATGACCATATGATATGCTTGTTCATCCTAATGTAAGGGCGGTGCTATTTGCACATCCATTTCAAAAACACTCCACTTTTTTTCAATAAACTCTCTCTCTCTCTCTCTCTCTCTCTCTCTCTCTCTCTCTCTCTCTCTCTCTCTCTCTTCAAATCTCTCTTCAAATTATTATTTCTTTTTTTATCAACCTAACCCACAAAACGACCTTTATTTTTTGTCGTCTCTTTTATCTTATCAATTTCACAATATATATATATATCAGATTACACTCAACAAGATAATGTCTTGTCATGTATATTTTTATCATTTTTCCTAGAAAAGGTCATTCATTTTAATATATGATCTCATATATTAAAACACAAAAGTTACACAAAATGTTAGAAATTTGTAGTTATGACGGCTTATGAATACACAATTAATTGTATTTTTTTTATCAAGTAGTTTGAGCGAAACATTATTTCAAAGTTGAAAATTAAAATTTAACCTAATTATCTAGCCGATTTTAATATTGTGAGTGTCTTTCCACAATAAGTTTGTAGGTTTTTAAAGTCAAATAATACTTGGGAACGAAAGTCAAATAATACTTATTTGTGCTTTCTTTTGAGCTTTTTACATTTTAATATGAATTAACAAATGATTAAATGACGCCTCTCACTTTCGAACTCACATAAGATTTTCTCGTAGGAAAGTTTTAGGTATAATTTAAAGTTTTGATACTCTTGATATGAAATAAAATTTACAATTGATAGTAATTGCTTTCATCATAATAAGAGTAGAACAACAAAAGGTTTCTTTTCTTTTTTTCCTTTATGTGCGTATGATCTAAAAATAAATATGTTTGACATTTGATCATGCTTTTAACAATTTAACCTTTTTCATTTTTTTTATCAATTTTTCTTTTAGATTTTTTTATCAAGATTGACTATATAATTAAATTGAATTTTAATTTTCAATTTTGAAATATACTTTCACTTATACTATTCGATAAAAATAGGAAATTAATTGTGTGTTCATAAGCTATCATAAATAGAAAATTTCTTTTGATTGAAAATATAACTTCGTAAATTAAAATTGACAACATTCTCTAGGCAAAGTTATAATAAAATGCATGATACAATGATATTTTACTGGTGTAATGGAGCATTTGAATTGTGAAACCGATAAAAGAGATGATAAAAATAAATGTGGCTTTGTGAATTAGCCTGGTAAAAAAAGAAATAATAATTTTAAGAGAGAAATGAGGGTATTTTGGTAAACTAACTAGAAAAAAAGGAGTGTCTCGGCCAAAATGGAAGGAAAAGCATCAGAAAAGTCTAAACATATCGCATTTGTGCTAATTTAATCCTAAACATTTTAATGGTGTTAGTTTAGTCCTAAACATTTTGAGTTAGAGTCAATTTAGTCATTTCAACTCTTTTGGTTGAATATTGTTGATGTGGATGTCAGCCAACTTATATAGCATGATCAACGCCGACTGTACATCTTTTAATAATATTTTTGTAATTTTTGATTTTCTATTTCTTTTTTTCTCTCTTTTTTTCCTCCTCTTTCCTCAAGTGTTGGGCTAGCCTCGCTTGAGCAAGGTGGCCCCCCATGTTGAGGCAAGGGCAAACAAACACCGGCGAGGCCATGCGTTGCCTAGAGACTGCCTCACCAGCCACTAAGGAAAGAGGAGGAAAGAAAACATTAAAAAAAGAATAGATATTATTTAAATATTATTTAAAATGTTCATGTTAACAAAGAACTAATTTGGCTCTAAGACAAAAGATTTTGAACTAAATCAAGTTTAGGACTTTCAGACACTTTTCCCCCAATATGAGGTCGAAAATATGACAATTTATTTTGTGAAGTTTTTTGTTGCCATTTGTTAGGATGCACATGTGAGTAAATTGTGTTAGAAAAGTCCTGCAACGGAAATTGATGATTTCTCTAAATATATTGACAAGCTCAGACTTAGGCCCTTCCTTAACCATCTCATCGGGTGAAGGTATTGAACTTCTGCCGTGCGCTCTCAACACCATTTGCTTCAGTCATGAAGCAAACCAGCCAGAAAATTTGTCTCAATCTCATCCATTCTGGTCCTCTTGTATTTAGTTCTCTTGAACGTTAGGTATCTCACTTGAGAGTTGGGACTTCTTGATGCGCTTGAAAGGCCTAAATCCTCGGACCCCTATCATGTGATCTTGTCTAGATTCACTTACATTTCTCTAGGGAAATTGGCTTGTTGATATTCAATGCTGCTCCGATGTAGATCTTACATGAGAAAGGAGTGATGTTTTTATAGATTTGTATTTGTCAAAATGTTCGAAAATATCATGTTCTACTGTGAATCATTCAAATTTCAACTTGTGACATTCGGCATGTGCAAGGAGGGAAGTGAACGATGTGCAGGCATGTTCTTCCCCCGCCAAAAGCAGACATTTTCTATCTAACCTGACAGCATCCTTGAATTTGGGGGGCTAAGTTTACCGGTTGGATATGTCTTTGGAACTTTTTTTTTTTTGTCAGTCCTACGCTAATCCTACTCTAACACTCACTCTTAGACTTTTGTCCTACCTCCTTACAGGGCGTGAGAGTCGAAATCCACTTCTGAAATGAAATCTTCCCCACCCCAATCCCCCCCGAAAAGGTGGGGATTTGAACCCCCAACCTCCCCATTCCAAGATGGAAGGGTAGCCACTAGGGCGAACCCCTATCCTTAGAACTTCAGCAAACGATGAAAACTGTCGAATATGCTATCGCTTCATCCGCCTTATTCTCAAGTAGAGCCGTTAAACGGGTGGGTTGGGTCGGGTTTGGGTCGGGTCATTAATGGTCTGACCCAAATTGACCCATTAACCCATTTATGACCCACTTATGCATAATGTAAATTTTTTGACCTATACCCGACCCAACTTATATTAATAAAATATTTTCATATTTAACCAAATTTAGAAAAACTTATTCCTATGTTTTTTTTAAGATTATATTATTTCTTAATGGAAAATTTTTAAAATTATATTACCAAAATAGTTTTTATACAACACAAATTTAATGGACAATTTTTATAATTTTTAAAATAAATATTTTAAAAAATCGAATTTTAATTATTATTTTTTATTTTTTAAAAAATTATTTTTTAATTATTTTTATTTTATTTTTAAATATACTTTCTTTTTTCTTTTTCTTCTCATTCTTCTTCTTCTTTGGCTGGCTGCCGGCCACGATGACGGCCGACGACCAGCCACAAGTGAGCTTGAGCTCGAGCCTCACCGGCGTCGGGCGAGCTCACCCCTCGTCGAAATTGGCGAGGCTCAAGCCTCGCCGGCGTCGGGCGAGCTTGAGCTCGCCCCTTGCCGGAACTAGTGAGAGCCTCGCCGGGCGTCAACGTCGGCGAGGCCTCCGCCTCGCCGATCCGACGAGCTCGAGCTCGCCGTCTTTGGCGAGCTCGAGGCTCGCCTGGCCGGTCGCCAACCATCACCGTGCCGGCGACCGGAAGGAGGAAGGAGAAAGAAAAAAAAAAAAAAAAAAAAAGAAGAAAGAAAAAAAAAGAAAATTAAAAAAAAATTATAATTTCGATTTTTACAAAAAAAAAATGTAAAGTTAAAGAGGGAAGATAGAGATTATAAGGTTTTTGTTGAAAATGGGTTCTCCACCCAACCCATTTAAAACCCACTTAAGACCCACCTATCTTGAACCTTTAATTGTGAAACCAATTTAACTACTTTTTGTCAAAAACAAGTGACCCATTTATGACCCATTTATGATTTAAATGGGTCATATATGGGTTTATGACCCATTTTAACACCTCTATTCTCAAGCATTAGCTGATCTGCTCGGCAGCCGGGATCCGGGCTTGGCCTCAAGGGTCTTGCTCAGCTGGGAGGATCCTTGGCCCAGATTTGAACATCAGGGTTTATTCGTATTTTGAAAAACGATTTCTGATTTTTAGTAAAGGAAGTCATTTTTCTAATATAAGTTTTCCATCATCATGAAAGGACTTTCTATCGACTTATTTGTCTAGGCGATTTCATAACTGAAAAAATGAGATAAAATTTTCAAAGTATATATTTCCTGCAAAACAAACAGACCTACAAACATTTTCCAATGTTGCAAACTTGCCTTCATGCTCATGAGACAGGTTCAGCAAACTAATAATGAAATTACAGAAGGATACAGAAAAGTATATAATGAAAAACCTCGTAAACCATAAAATTAAGTATTGCTAACTAAGCCTAAGTAGTAAAGAGACACTTCTAGAAAATCAAGGATCCATAAACTTACATATGTAAACGTTTTATAATCATAACTAAAGGGAAGCTAACCAGCTTAAGTAGTGACTAGACACTAAAAATCAACAAAAAGGTGAACTTGAACGGAGCCATACATGGCCATCTAACATAAAAATTCCTACTTGAGCTCCATTAGTATAGATAATCTATATACTTGACTCGACTTCAACTTGATTACGATTGGTTTTGTGAAAAAACTCGAGCTTGAGCTCAATCTTAAAAATAGCCTGGAAATATGGATGTATAATGTAGTTTTAAACGCATTTTTTTTTTTTGTCTATTTTCATTAGTAATTAATATATTTGCAAAAAAGAGACAATCATAGAAATTGGATTAACCTCGTGAGTTTGTCGAACTGAATATTGGAAACTTCAAAGCTTAGCTTGACAAATAATTAAGTATTTCGAGGTGGAACTTGATCCAAAACTAGATGAGTCGATCTTGAGTAGCCATTGAATCAAGCTTGAGCTATTCGCGCCTAGCTCCACTTTAAGGCGGGCGTTGCAAGAAAGCGAATTTCAACTATTAATTTACTAGCGGATTCTTTTATTTCTTGTCAGATTTTAAGATGTATTTGTTTCATAGAAAAATCAAGTTTTTGATTATACTCTCTGAAAAATTATTATTTATATTTCTTACAAAAATGGACAAATAAAAAATATTTTGATCACCCATCAAAAATAATTAATTAGAAACTATTGTCCATAATGAATATATTTTTACCAATTGATTTTTTTAAGCAATATAACCGATTAATTTTAAAAAAATATTTTTCGAATCTTGAGTTTTTAGTAAAATAAACGTTAATATATTTTCCTTTTTTGTATTTTGGTCAAAATATATTTTCATTTTTAATGGGTCGAAAAAGACGACACTCCTTCCCCAAAAGTGTGGAGCAAAACTGGTCGAGAAGGAAGGAACCGCACCAGTCCACATTCCGCACGCACCCACCTCCGTCGACTGCAAAACCTCCGGCGATGGCGTCGCTGATCGCGAAGCGCTCGAGCTCCTCCGTCCTCGGCGGCCTATGGACGGCGGCGGCCAGGACCTACGCCTCGGTCGCCGTGGGTGGCGACATCGTCTCCGCCGCGCCGGGCGTCTCCCTCCAGAAGGCTCGGAGCTGGGACGAGGGCGTATCCTCCAAGTTCGCCACCACCCCTCTCAAGGATATCTTCGAGGTTGGTCTTCGATTTCTTGCTGATTGCTTCATTCGCAGTGGAAGTTCAGCTTCTGAATTTTACTAATTTGCTTTGCCTGGGCTTCATTCGGACATGGGATTTCAGGGCAAGAAGGTTGTCATTTTCGGTCTCCCGGTGAGTGAACACTCCGCTATTTCATGTCTGTAGTTTCGTGCGAAATAATCGAGCCCTTTTTGTTTTCTAGGCAGTTGATTCATGGGTGTCGATTGCAACAAGCAATGTCTTCCTTATTTAGTGCTAACTTAGCGGCAAAGATTGCTCTTTTCTTCCGACATCTGAAATGTTTGAATACAGAGGAGATGCGTCTGAATTGTCTAATGGGAATCGTTTCAATTGTTTTGTTTAATGGCTTGCTTTCATGTTCTCGCCTTCTTGGTTGGTGTCATTGTGCGGAGGCTTGGGTAGATCAATAGATCATGATATGCAGCTAGACTTTGCCAATTGCCATGAGAGAGTCGTGTTATGCTCTTTGATAGCAAAAATAGAAATCTTTCTTTTGATCTCTGTAAAGTTCCTATTTTCGAAAAGCTGGAAGGAGTATATAGAAATCTGGACAAGAGCCTAATAAATGACATCGTATTGAAATTTAGTGTTCAACGCTTTTATGAAGTATTGTCCCATTCTTCGAACATTTATTGTACTTGTGAAATGGATAGGTGCTGGATTCCTAGCGGAGACTTCAAAGGCATTGCAGTCCATAATATGAGATTGCATGCTAGTCCACCATATTTAGGTTCTGTGGTTCACTTACTTCATGATCCTAGCTGCATCATTGAGGAAAATTTGGACATTGAGGTGACTAATTAACCAACTTGTTATAACTTCCAACCAAAATGAAAGTAAAAAAGAAAAAAAGATTTGGATTTAAGACAATTTTAAATAAGTTTCGCCAGACATTAATGTTATAATTCACATACTTTTTGATATTGAGGTGTTCAATACTAGATAAAAGTCAATCTAAAACACTAAAAGCAAAAAATAGAAATAATAAGTTGAAAAACATGTCACCTTGAACAAAACTTGCACAACAAAGTTAGTATGTTTAGAGAAAACTTTGTTATCGTCTGTTAATAATGTAGTTTGATGCGATGCCATATTTAATCTTCCATCTCATATTTAATCTTCCATCTTACCTCTTACAGCATTTCTAGTTTTATATACACCATATTTCTATTTTTTTAATTTGTACTCAAGTCCTTGATGCTGAATTCATCTTGCATCTAATGCCCAAGAGAGACTGCATATGTCAGTCTATGCAGTCTCTTCTCAGTACCGTTGCATGTGTTTTCTCGGAATGCATTATCTGGTTATAGTTCACGATGTGCATTATCTTGCCATTTTAACCTCCAAAACCGAGACACGTTAACTTTAAGAAGATTTGACATATTGAAGCTGTAGCTACTGCAGGTCAAATAATAAAGGATAGCAAGTTGATATTTAACAATTCTTTACTGGTTTTTCTTTTTCTTCTCTCTCTTGGTGCTTTCTATTCAAGTTTTCATATTTGATGTCTCCCAGGGTGCATACACTGGAGTTTGTTCACAGCAGCATGTGCCTAGCTACAAGAATAATATCGATAAGTTTAAGGCTAAAGGCATAGACTCTGTGATTTGTGTGGCTGTCAATGACCCCTACACCATGAATGGCTGGGCTGAAAATCTCAAAGCAAAAGATGCTGTAAGTTACTAATTTTGAAACCCAATTCTTTGCTTCTAGAGATGAACTACTGTGTCTGCCTTACATATTTTCTTCATCCAAATATCCTTTTGGCAGTCTTTTCTCTCTTAAATGAATTATGAATGGTTTTGGAATGTTTGAGTTGCGTGTTGAGTTCCTTGCCTCATCTTTTTGATAATTTCTTTAGGAAAAATTTGTTGATTGTTGTGAGGATTTCTAGTACTGCCTCACATTTCTTCCTGCAACTTGTAGAACATCAATACGAGGTTACTTTCTTTTGTCATATTTCTTCAAGAGGATGACTCTCCTTTATGTCACAACGTTCCGTTTGCAAAACTGTAAATGCATGTTGGTAGGACATGCAGTGATCACAATCAGAGGTGAAATGGCAGTAGAGCAGCTATAATACTTACCTCAGTTTTATTATTAGCGCCATCTTTAAAGAAAGTGTACTACTTCGGAAGTTTTCTTGGGCAAAACAATCCATCTCCAGAGATGCAAATGAGGCTTCTTTTATGAGAGTATGTGTATGACACAGTGAAGGAATGTGGTTCATGTATGCAAAACAAGGAAAGCTTGATTTTTACCTTGTTTGTGAACTTCTGTCATCTCTGCCTCCCCACATTTTAAAGTGAAAAAAGGCTCTGACATGAACTTGTGCTTGTTTATCTTAATCATAACAGATCGAATTCTATGGGGATTTTGATGCTAGCTTCCATAAGAGCTTGGACTTGACTAAAGATCTCTCAGCAGCTTTGCTTGGACTTCGCTCTGAAAGGTATGCCCTAGGCCCTAATAAGCTAATATTGGACATCAAACACCTCTGAATCTCCTACCGTCAATTTTACCTTTGGACCATCACTTTATGGATGAAATGCCTAATTAAATGATCAGTTTGTCCTTGGATCTACTCTTTTTTTTTGGGTTAATCAAATGGCTGCTCTGGTGTAGATGGTCAGCTTATGTGGAGGACGGGAAAGTGAAGGCTCTCAATGTGGAAGAAGCTCCATCCGACCTCAAGGTTTCTGGTGCCGAGGTTATTCTGGGACAGATATGAGGAAACCTTTTCTTTCGCAATCCTTCAAGAAGCACTTGCTTACTGCTAAGGCGCGACTCTGAGAGAGAATGTCATGACTAGCTGCTGTGTCCATCGTTGCACAAGTTACATGAGGTTGTCTGTTCATTGATACTGTTTTATCAGGGACAGAATGGTAAATTGCAGCTTGACTATGAGGTATCATAAGAATAAGTTGATTGCGAACAACTTTTCTGTGCTCCTCTTACACCAAAATGAAAAGTTTCATTGATGCTTTCTTCACCGTGAAAAGATCGAATAGCCTCAAATTCGCCCTTAATTAACGCATTCTCCGTAACATGTGGCCTTCGACAGAAGTGGCCCGACCAGAATTCATGACTTAAGTGGAACCCCAATCGAATGCGTGCGGTGATGCTAAACTCAAATTCTGTCGAAGGCCCGACCAGAATTCATGACTTAAGTGGAACCCCAATCGAATGCGTGCGGTGATGCTAAACTCAAATTCGAACTTGTACTTGTCTTCTAACGTTCAAGCTCAACCCCAATAACTTTTTCATTAGGCTCAGCTCGGTTTGTCCACATATATTGATTTCCAGCGAAGTCCAATCTCAAGCTCGAACTAGAATTTTTGAAAGCGCATTAAATTTGAATTTGTTTGCCATTGCTATTAAAAAAGATTTCTGGATCTTCTTCTCAATGATAGATATGGAGCACCTTTCTAGCTCAAGCTATTCAGAAATAAAATGAACCGAGTACGGATGATCAACAAATTGAGCACGGAAGGGTCAGCAGCTTGACTCTGACACTCCCGACTTAGATGAGCAGAATCGTCACCGAGATAAGCGATGCAGAGAAAAGAGGCATCGGGGGATATAGTTAAGGCATTCAAAAACTTACAGAGAACAAAAGTGCAGCAATATGGTAATCAAGAATCTCAGAAATAAAAGCGTACAAACAAACGATCAGCAATCACTGTTCATTAAGGTTTAAGCCTTGGAAGCCTTCCACAGACCTCTCTTTTCTTAAACAATGGCATTGGGATTTTGTTTTCTTTCCTTCCGTGCCAATGTTATGCTTTTACCATTGCAATAAGAAAAGGATGAGATGCCGGGGTTCGGAGAAGTATTTCTGTATGATCCCTATAGTGAAACACATTCAGCATCTTCGTCTGTCCATAGTAAATTGTATAGGAGGAAATGGAAACATCTTTGAATTCTTGAAGGGGCAAGCAACTTTGTGAATAGAAACGTATAAGTATAATGAGAATCATCAAATGATCCTTCTTCAATACCCTCGAATATATATAGAAAGAATGCTTTCATATGTTAAACAATCAGCTGATGGTTCCTTCACATGAACAGAGGATGCAGGACGCAGAAACCAATGAGATAAGTTGGTTTTCTAACTGTACGTCACTTGCTCCACATGCCTTCAGACAAGCCACTAGTAGAAAAACCAGAATAGCTCAAGGCCAACCCACGACATAGCAGCATCAATGTCTCTCCTGTAGAAATATAAGACGAAAACAATTCATCATGCTTCCATGTGCCAAAAAGAAATCAGCCAAGCGATGTGGCGTCACATCACTATTTGTTTTGCCACCTTCTTTTCACCTTTGGGATACTACCATTATAGTAAATGTATCAAGGAGGGTCATGTTATATCAATACTTTTTCACATGATTCAACATGAAAAGTCAAGACTTTTTCAAAGAAAGACTTTTCACTGACGACTTTGCATTCTAAATAGCCCTTTCAATCCTACACAAACAGCTCGAGCAAATACATTCCGCAAGAAAATTAAGTAGATAGTCAAACTACAGAAATAAGGGTGTTTGTTACCTGGGTAGGAATAACTTCAAGTCGGCCTGGGATATTACCCATGTCATGTAATTCTGCATCTGGATTTACGTTGTGCACTATTTGTGGAGCTTCTCTAAAAGATTGAGTCAGAAGATCCTCCAGTGAACTCTTTTCTCTTTTGGAGAAATCCGAAGTTACCACAACATGACCAGGGACAGATGCAGAGGCTTCGGATCGCTTAGGAGTCAGGTCTAGGCGCTCAATGATTCGCGCAACACCAGCACTCATCTCACGCTGAACACCCTTACTCAGCTCCTTGACTGAGCTGTTGCGAGCAAGTATCTTTTCCTTCAAACCTCTAGTGCCCTTTGAGATTGACTCCTTGTATCTGATACACATTTATATTATAGATTAGGCTCTTCACAGAATTACTATGACAGAAGTTAATTCTCCAAAATTATCAAGTTGCAAAATACTTTTACCTGGCGGTTGCAGAAGAGAACTTAGATTTTAAAGACTCTGAGAAGGAGGAAATTTCAGGTGGACTAGGTTCCTGTGTGCTCTGATGACTGTTAACTCGTATCTGGCTCTGAAGAACTCTGTAAATTAAATTTTAAATCATAAGAACATCTTTGAAAACCACTAATCAAAAAAGGCACCACTCTGAAAATCAATCCCACTAGGAGTACCCATACCACACAGGACAATTTCCATAGGTGTTTAACGGATATGAGAACATCCTACTAGTGATTGCAGTTGGCACTAGCACAGATAGGATGACAAGCTACACATAAATATGTCACGTGATGTATCATCCTTCTGTTAATCAAGATTGTGAAAAATTTATTGATGCCTTCAATCAGCATGAGTTAAAGAGAGATATATCGATAATAAAAAGAGAGTAGATTCATCAGAAAAGGCAAGACACTGAAAAATGTACTCTCAAAAGATGCAATTTTCAACTTTCTACCTGCTACCAAAAGTTCCTCTGTTGACTGCGGCACTGGGAGCCATGTTTGTGAAAGGAGGGGACATTGGGGACTGAGGACGAATGTTTAGACAGATTGGAGTTCCAGAAGTTAAATCACTGCTAGAAGATTCAACAATGAAACCTTCTCGCCCTTCCACATTGGTCTGGTGTGAATGCCGCATCATGGGGCAATTGTCTGGAGAGCTAGAAACATGGATTCTGGAAGAACCAAGTCCAGACGATCTCTGTCTCTCCCTTCTGCGTAAATAATGAGCCCTACTCACTGCAGCTGCTAAATGCTGCAGAACACGCTCATCAATATCTGAGACGTCCTGTGAGGAAAGTTCCTGAAGGAGTGAAAAGGGACGAAATAAATACGCATTCATCTAATGTGCCTCTAACAGCACTTGTGAAAGTATAAGAAAAATGACTCTTATATGTAAAATACTTGTCCGATGCCGAAATCCTCATGGAAACTGATGACAGTGGTCGGTGAAGGGGTAGATCTGTTCCTCGACCTTCGCTTTCTTTCCTGCTCAACCGCACTGAGAAGCTCTTGGCTATGGAAAAAGTAACATATACATGAGAAGCAGTGCTTGATAAAACGAAAGCTGGAATCAACATGCAAACATCTTATTTGCTTGTGAGCTGGGTTTCAAATTACAAATGCAAGAATAATCCCGAGGAATAACCAGCCACAATGACTGCATACCTGCCAGGATCCTTCAGGGAAAGTAACTGCCAACAGATTGGGCATTCTTTGCTTCTCTGTGACCTGTGAGAAAGTGATCTCAATTATTGTGACTGGGTGATTGCCTGGATGTAATAGACTCACCACAAACAAGGTGGAACTAGAATCCCTCATGGTTGGAAACTTAACCAAGAAAACTATAAAACTAGAATCAAATAATATTAGGTTAGGCTTTACCATTCAAGAATGCATTGAAGGTGATAATCATGATTGCAAGTTGTAACCTGCAACAGGAAAAGGATAGAGATGACCCACATAGAAAATAAAGTCGATCACACAGTAGTTCTCACAAAAGGAAAAAAAAAAAATTCGTCGGCTGAACAAAAAGGAGTTTAATGTGAAAATACAATAATTGATGCATCCAAAAGAGAGAGATTTAGGCATCCATAAACAAGTAGTTTTTGTGTCATCCAATAAAAAATAGTTGGCTATTGAAACTTATCATCTCCCAAATATGCATCATGAATTACATCATTTGCACCCAAAAAATCAACAGGATCATACTAATAGACGGTACAGCGCAACCTCGAACAACCAGGCATTACAGTTCCCCAATTACCATCCTCTGGGCCGGCCAAAGAAAATCAACACCTATCCTGCTCGCACCTGCTAACAAAAACTAACCCATATTTCGTTTTGACTCCGGCAGATCCATCAATGATCTCCCAAACCTCCCAAGTTCTACATCCTGTATCGAAGCAGATGGTGATTTTCAGAACCATTCCCACCACACCCTTAATCAGAGGCAACATAAGTACGAATCTACCGGATACAACATCAATTCAACCGAATGCAATTCAACTCCTTTCCTAACAAGATCCGACATTTCGACAATTCCAACATCGTAAAGCTCTCACTACCCCCCATCGCGTTGCCAAAACCACAGAAACCACTTCCGCTACACTGTTCCCGTCGTCACACACACAACCCACAAAAGCCAAAAAAAAAAAAAAAGGACCACTGAGGAGCGGCACAAGCGACGGCGATCATACAGTGGCGGGGTCCTGGGAGGTGAAACACTCGAGGCAGATGCTGCAGCCGTCCTCGAAGACGTCGTCGTCGCCGTCGCCGGCGCCGGCGGCCGGGGCGGAGGAGGACGAGGCGGTGAAGCTGGTGGGTTTCTCCAGGGAAGACGGAAAGGGCGCGAAATTCGCCATGGGAGCTCGACTGGTCGCTTCACACAGAAGGAAAGAGAGAGAGAGAGAGAGAGAAAGATGGGAAGAGAGGAATGGGGAGGAGTAAGGAGAGAGAGGGTTGCGGAGCAGGAGAAGGAAAGAACCCTAGAAATGCGGAGAGAGAAACAGGAGAGAGAAACTAGAGAGAGGAGAGAGAGTCAAGGGAGAGAATAATGGGGGAGGAGGGGAGAGGACTGAAGCGAGGGGAAAGGCCGGGGAGGAAGGAAGGGGTGAGGGGGAACACCCTATTCAGACGCTTTGATTGGATCAAACCCCCCACCTTTTTCTTTCTTTCTTTCTTTCCATTTTCCATTTCTCCATTTTCCCCATTTTCATCTCATCTCATCTCACCTTTTTCCCATCAAGTCTCAACAAAAGATAATATTAATTATTCATTTATTTCATCACTTTTTTAGTGGATTCTCAAAATTAAGTTCTTTTAATTTCAATTTAATGAGGGAAAAGGAAAGGAGACAAACAAAGAAGAAAAAGAAAAAAACACTACTTTTCAAAAAGTTGCCCCCCTCCCTCCCTCCTCGTGCTCATGCAAAGTAATGTTGGATGCCATGTATAAATTACATACTGTAGGGATAAGAGAATTTTATCCTTTGAACGCATGTGTAAAATATGTACTCTTAACTATTAGGGTACTTGGGAGATCATAAATCAAACTGAGTTGAGTTGAGATGAAATTTATGAATATATGGACAGGTCCAATTTATAGTTGAAAAGTTAAGTCAAATCGAATTCAGAAAAACACCAAATAGCATCAATCCGACCATGTTTGTGTTAACTTAAATTGCTCATGTTTGTTTAACGTGAAGGAAAAATATTTTCTTTCTTCATTATTAGTTATAACTCTTTCATGAGCTCATAATCAACAAAGCCCTTTCGACCCATTTTTTCTAAGCTGCGGTTGGATTAAAAGTAGCAACCTCGAGGGATAATGACAACTGAGAAACATGAGCAAATGATAAGTCAAAATCTTCACGGTTTAAACCAAATTAGGTATGAGGTCTATATCAAGCATCTCTTGCAATTTTCATTTATGGAACACCACTTGGTTTCCATTTTTATTTCTTGCAAAGCTGATTTTGTATATGTCTATATATAATATAACGGAAAATCTTTCCTAGAGGGGGAAAAACAGTAAGGTGAGAAGCAATAATAACACATTGTTGATAACCATGGCTATGGTCACCTAATTACTTCACCTCACCAAAAGTTCTTATTTTATAACTATAATTTTTAATTAATGATTGAGAGTAAGAATTAAAAAAAAAAAAAAAAAAAAAAAAAGGCCCACCATAAATTCCATGAAATTTAATGTCACGTTGATTTGTCACATGATCAATAAGTGAAATCTTTCCAAGTTAAATCTTTCAATATCAAATCAATAGAGAATTGACCTAACATATATAATTATTTTCATCAAAGAAATAAGTAAAGTGAGAAGCAATAATTACATCTTGTCCATAACCATGGCTATGATCACCTAATTATTGCACTTCACCTAAAATTCATAAGTTATTTTTTAAAAAATTTGTGTAATTACTCTTTTGGTCCTCCAGTCGATACGGCATTGATGTCCCTTCACTTCTAAATCAAGGGTTGAGGAATCAATATCCATTCACCTACCCCACTTTCCTCCCACCTTTATATCCCCAAGCTTTGGAACTTTCATCCTCTTCTTAATCCGACGGCCAGTAGGAGCTTTCCACTTCCGATCCGACGGCTATCCATTTGGATTCGGATCTTCCTACCGAAGCAACGCAAAGGATCGTTTGATGAAGAGTTATTATTCTATGAGCATGGTACGATAATAGAAAGCATCTGGACCGCCGTATCCGATGGAATTCGTCACCTTCGTGATAATCTATGGCACTTGTGATTCAAATTGATCATTTCAAAACTTATTTATAGGATTATGTGTCACGGATTGGACGTTATCGAGGCCTAATAGACCATGAAGAT
This sequence comes from Eucalyptus sp. ANBG9806169, assembly GCA_014182395.1. Classification (NCBI taxonomy): domain Eukaryota; kingdom Viridiplantae; phylum Streptophyta; class Magnoliopsida; order Myrtales; family Myrtaceae; genus Eucalyptus; species Eucalyptus sp. ANBG9806169. The sequence goes on along the minus strand of CM024574.1, from coordinate 15,526,398 downwards.
GGCCAAGATGACCGGGCAAGACTTGAAGTGTTGACTTGTGACATACGAGTCTCCTATCCCGAAAATTATCCAATTACGTGAGAACACGGGAGATTGCCACATTCCCACGCAATTAGGGTTAATTTGTCTCAACTTTTTGGAAGTCAAATTTCTTGTCAAAATATGCCGAACAAATTGTGAAAAAAGATGCATGTAAATCTAAATCTTAACCATATTTAAAGATTCCGAATATATTACAATAAAAAATACAAATTTCACAAGCCATAAGCGCACTAAAAATCATAAAATTTATCACAAAAGTGCAATTAATTATAAAACTTTCAAAAAGTAAATTTAAATCCTAAAACTTATCAAAATTAGTGCAATTAGTCCTTCCATTAAATTGATTGCACTTTTTAAAAGTTCTAAAAAATAATTGTACTTTCGTGACAAAATTTAAGATATTCAAGGCACTTATCCAAGAAAAGAAGAATGATTGATATCACAAAAAACTCAAATTGATATATTTATAACAAATTTATCTAGATTTATTATTTGACCAAGAAAAATCTCAAATTAGTATACTTATGACAGATTTACCCTTCGTTAGTTTCAGTTAAATTTTTCATCAAATTGCTGAATTAAATGGCACGTGATAATTGATAGTTATGCAATTTGGGATTTTACATTTCATTTCACATATATACCGATTTGTAGTTTTTCGCGATTTTGGGATTTTGCCTTTTATTTGTCACATATGTATTAATTTATAGTTTTTCGCGATATTTAGTCAATTTAATATAAATCAATAGATGGTAAATTTGGGTTTTTAAAGATAAAAAATAATTTGAAGTACATTTGTCATAATGATGTTAAATTGATGAAATTGAATTTTAAAAGAAAAGGCATTGTATAGCAACCCAAACATGCCGACATGTCCTGTGGGATCTCCCCCTCCGTGAATCGCACGTCAGACTGTCTTTTCTTTTGTTTTTTACCAACGATGATAATAATAATAACATGGCTCGGAAATCCAGGTCAAAAAGGGAGGCGGAAAATTAAGATAAAGAAAGGGAATCGATGATGTCATCTTTGAACCAGTGAAAATTTCCAAAAGCACGAGGGAGGAAGAAAGTGCTAGGCGCAGAGAATGGCCCAACGTGCGCGACTCCTTCGGTCGCGTCGCGAGTCTTTTAAGACGCTCTTGACTTTCGGAGCAGCTTCGTGCGAACGTGTCGTCGTCTGGTTTTTTTTTTACCTTTTTCTACGGGAAGCCACGGCCGTCAAAAGTGAAAAGAACCGACGAGTCGTGCCGTGGAAAGACGTGCTTTTAACGCGGTTCGGTTTTGGCCCTTTTTCTACGGAAGATTCCGCCGTGAAAGAAGGTTTGGAAAAGGAAGGCGAGGGCCACGACCATCCCGATGGTCGGGGCAATGCCACTCGTCGCCACCAGGCAAGGGCCGATCGGCCGTTGCATGCCCTCATAGCGACTTGGCAAAGGTTCGCTAACGCTTCACTGGCATTGCCGCCACTAAAGGTGTTAATAGTTCGGTTTGGTTTGGTTTGAGTCAATTTGGATTTTCAGTTAAACCAAACGGAATTGTACCCGAAATCAAATGCTTGGTTCAATTCGGTTCGGTTTTTCGCTTTCTTTTGAAATATTAAAAAAATGTTTAGTGAAAAATGAAAGAAATTGTATAAATTGCAATATTAAGAAAAAGAAGGTTTAGAAAAAGAAGGCAATAACCCACTCTAGACGGTTGTGACAACACGGCTGGTTGCCGCCAGGCAAGAGCTGATTGGCCCTCGCATGCCCTCATAGTGACCGCAGCAAGAGTTCCCAAACACTCTTGCTTATCCTTGTCTCGCCCTCAACCTTTCCCTCCCTTATCTTAATATAGTTTATTTCTTTATTTTGAGTTTATTTTAGGGTAAATACTACAAAATTTCAAATTTAATTTTTTTTTTCGTGTCACGAAAAATCTAAACATTATACATGTGATATATATATTCTTTATTTTAGTTCCATTCATGATATATTTGTCACGTTGGTATAAGTTTAAGAAGTTTTTGTGATACAAAAAAAAAGCGTGACATTTTTTTGTCACACTTGACAAATTTAGGGTTTTTAGCAACACAAACAAGTTGAGAATATATCTTTACCAAAAAAAAAAAAAGTTGAGAATATTTGTATCGTGGTAGATATAGTTTGCAGATTTTTTGTAATATTAAACATTTTTTTATTTTCATTTTAATTTGTAACTCATATTGAGTTTTAATGAACTCCATCAGCTTATTGGACCCTACAAGGACCAAAAATTTAATGAAACATGTTGTTTTGGACTTTTGGTCCACAATAAGCTAACAGAGCTCACAGAAGCACTAACTAAAATGGAGAATGGCGACAAGTTTTAGAACTTAAATATATGGTAAAAGTATTAAGTGCTTACAAATTTTAGGAATTCCATTGTAATTGTTCCTAAACTAATAGTAAACATGTTCACGTGCCCAGTAGATCGACCGAGCCCGAAGCGCAGATGGGCGGGTTCGAAAAAGTAATCCAAATTAAAAAGCCTAGTCAGGGCCAACTAGTCGGTCCAATTGATTCTGGCCCGCCCATTTGCAGCCGGTCCAATTGATTCTAGTCCCAGGATTATTGCAGCAAACCTATGGACTACATTGTGGCCATAATCTTAAGATCTTTACCTATGTCACTATGATCTTTTTTATGAAAGCAATTGGGAATTTCTTCTTGTTTTGTAATCTGCATTAACAAACTTAGCATCATCTAATAACCATTTCATATATTTATCAAAAGAATCTAAATTTAAGATGCATTACAGAATCACTTGAAAGACCGGCGAGAATTCGGGTCATTTCGTATTGCATATTGATATATGCCTTTTGAAGACACTGGCTATTTGCACTAACATGTTTCTTTCCCTTCTCTAGCAAACATAATCTTGTATTCATTGTCTTCTTTGGTCCCCTTGATATCCCATCCTAATCGCAGAACAAAATGAAAGGATAGGGCGGTCGGTTTATATTACAAATCCGTCCGGGATCGTTGAGTTTTTCAGGATGACGGTGATGCCGGATCTGATGTAGAAGCCTTCCGAAGATCTGTCAGCTTCTTGTATTCCCTGCAAAAAGAATGGTGAAATGTGAACATCTGACAATTGAATGAATAAACTCCCCGTATCAAGTATGAAATGAAATGTCTTTTAGGCTGCATATCAAGGGGAATTCAATTCAGCGTACCTCCGAATTCGCAATGACGACATTCTTCCCAATTCTTGCATTTTTGTCGATGATGCAATCCCTGCACAGATATGTAACGATAATCAAGTCGAAGGCAAGAGTGCATAAGGATCATAGCTTGATCCAGGCTCCATGGTGTTTCATGCGCGCGCAGATATTCACCAAACATGCTCAACCTCGCTCTAGTGCACATGGAGAAAGACATGAAATGAGGACGGAACGGAATTAATGGAAAGATTAGGAGCATTGTTGCGATACTTGATTTTCGTGTTTTCTCCGATGCCAATGGGGACTTTTCCCTCGGCAAGCTGTGCGGCTACTTCGGCATCAGTTTCATAAAAGTCAGCTCCGAGCATCACTGTGTCCTGTAACACCATGTAATTAGCTGAAGCAGAACATTTCATGCTAAGCAGCAACTGAGCTCCTAACTGAGATCATAATAAACTTGCCAAAGCAGCAATTTCGCACATGTCTAATTCACTTAAGATCAGAGTAAAGTGTGGTAATTACCTTCAGGTGAACGTTAGCATTTATGCGCGATCTGATACCAACGACGCTGTGCTCTATGAAGCAATTATTTAAGAAGCTCCCGTGCGAGACAATTGAGTCAACAACCTGAAGAAAGGATGAACAGTTGGCCAGCGATTGGTAGGACAAAAGATATCTCCTCACATTTTTCTTCCCCAATATAAACTATTTGAAGATAAATGCAAGTTACCTGGTTCATGGAATGGGGAATGTAACCTAAACTCACCTTGCTGATGTCGATCTTGGACGGTGGCAAGTTCCTTCTTGATGTGTATATTGGCTTTGTCGCATCGTAAAAGCTAAATCTTGGTGGCTGAGAGATAAAAAAAGACATGCTCTGTATGGGTTAGAGCTTTTAATAAGAACCCAGCACATGTGAAAAAATGCAGTCAACAGATGGAAACAAAAAGAAGCATTGAAGCTAGTGGACAGAAGTGAGATTCAATCTAGTTAAATAAAGCACTTACATGCTCGGTCATGTTGGAAGATATGATTTACAAGATCGGCACAAATTGTAAATTGATATGGATTGTGTCTATCGTAGGATTAGAAAGATTACAAAATATTTAGGAAATATACACTTTCTCTTTATTGATACTTTTTCTGTATTATATACACCATTGTACACAAATTACAATTAATGAATTGAGGCATACAATTTTCCTCTTCAAATTCTTACTTGCGCTCTTTCTTCTTTCCTTCACCTAGTTTCATGACATGGTATCAAAGCCTTCTTTGAGGTTTTGACTTAACTATCGCTTCCGCTTCGATTGCCTCACGTGGAACTCCAACCTGCAAAAGAGAGTTGCCATAGGAATCATTATTTCTGAAAGGGAAGAAATTCTTCATCATGACTAAAACACAAGATCTGACCTCGACTTCAGACAACCAGCCTGCAGGAGAAGCTACACCACAAACATTGGGCAACTTGGACTCATCTGCTGTGACATATGCCTCTGAACAACAGCTCAGCTAGGCCCAGGCACAAGTACAGGCCCAACACGCGCAATGGCAACCATTTCAGGCTCAGTTCAATCTGGGGCAGCCCTTCTTGGGCCATCCTTACCAGTGGATACCATATCCACGGTTCCATGGGCCAGGCCCAAATACATCATTGCTAGGAGGCTACTAGAGCAACGTGGGGACCGATGGAGGCCCACCAACCGGCAAGAGGGTAAGCCCAACCATCGGCCTAGAGCAGACGGGCGAGTCAACTGGACCAGGTATGGGAACGAATCCCTACCCGGCTTTTCTCAATGCGGGTCATGGAATCAGACCTAGTGGTTCTGGTGTAGGAGGAAATCCCTACCTGAATCTCAGACCCAGACTTTTTCCGTACCAAATATTTGCTGCCAGCGGTTGGCCGGAGCCCGGTGACCCACTTCACACAACAAATGCCGACGGACTGGAACTGAAGCTCAGCAGCCAACAGTTGGCCGATGCCGACAACTACTCAAGCTGGTCGTGAGAGTTCCAGCGTGCGCTGGTAACAAAAGATAAAGAGGGTTTTCTTGACATAATGATTCCGATTCCGTCCGACGAGAGAATGGCACGACTTTGGAATAAATGCAACCAACTTGTCAGAACATGGATAGGGAATTGCATCGCATCCGAAGTTGCGGCCGGACTTCCCCCGACGGAGGATTCAAAATAAATGTGGGAGAACATTAAGGAGATGTATGGAAAACTCGATCAAGTAAAAAAAAATTCGTTAACACGGCAAATCTTAGAGTTGAAACAGGGGAATATGACTATCGTAGCCATTTACAATAAACTTTCGGCCCTGTGGAATGAGTTGGAAGCAGCCGAAGAGAAATTTGACTGGCCCGACCCTATTCTACAACAGTACAAAAGCATGCGGGAAAGGGAAAAGGCGACAAGGTTTCTGCTTATTCTCAACGAGACTTACCTCTCGTTTCGCTCATAGATTCTGACTATGGAGCCCATGCCGAGCCTTGGCCGCATCTACCAACTTGCCATCCAAGAAGAGAATCAACAAAGGACGGCGGACTACGGAAAAGGCGGAGACGGAATGGTTTTGGCAACGAGAAGCCATGTCCGCCTTTCACTGACAAATGTAGGGGGCAGAGGACAAAGAGGGGTGCAATTAGGGTTCCCCAAAGAAAACCCTAGAAGCTTCAAGAAACTGACCGACGGCTCCAATTTCGTTAAGCGATCGGACCATCCACAATCGCTTCTTGCAGCGAGTGGATTCGATGGCCCACGCGGGAGCAACCTGACTGGATCGGATGGGCCGCGAGGAAGTAGCTTTTATGGGCCGGATGGCTCACGCAGATTTCTAGCCAATGGATTGAACGGCCTATATGGGCAAACTTTGGCCCAAGTTTTGAAGCCCATAAACAAGCCCTCCTCAGCTGCGAGAAATATTGCTTCCAAAGGAAAAGGTAAAATGTATTGTGACTATTGTAAACGTCCGCATCATACAATAGACAACTACTGGAAGTTGCATGGCAAACCTGGAGAAAAAGAAAAAGGGAAATTTTCAACAACTTTTCAAGTATCGAGGCAACCAATAAACAAGGCAATTACACATGATCAATATCAGGAGCTGATGGAAGCCTTAAGGAAATTGGATGCTTATGATAAAACTGGAAGTTTCACAGGTACATCTTATTGTCTAATGAATTCAATTTTGAAGAATGCATAGATTATTGATTTAGGTGCTAATGACCACATCGTCTGTGATAAGGTTTTCCTTTCCAATATCAAAAAATTATCTTTTCCTATATTAGTACAACTCCCAAATGGAAACACCACCCAAGTTGCAATGATTGGCACTGTGAATCTTAGTTCCCTCATTACACTTCGAAATATGCTTTATGTCTCTGATTTCCACTTCAATCTCATGTCAGTTTCTCGAGCTTGTGAAAAAAATTCCTATCGCATCTTATTCAATTATGATAAATGTTTATTTCAGGCCCTTTCGACTGGGAAACTAATGGGCTTGGGTAGTCTTTCAAGGGCTATATTTCTGGATGGATTTTTCGAATAGTCTTCAATTGTCTTCTATTGAATTCAATAAATCATTGTGTAACACTACTATCAATGATAAGAACTCCCTTAATCACCAAATATTGGGTCATACTGCTTTATTTCCCTGTCCTCAATGTCTTATCTGTCCATTAGCAAAACAGACACGTGCTCCTTTCCAAAATAGCACTTCTTGAGTTGATGGAATTTTTTCAATAATTCATGCTGATGTTTGGGGGCCCTATCACACTTTGAATCATGATGGGTCTCGATTTTTCCTTACAATCGTAGATGATTTCTCACGTGCGACTTGGATATTCCTAATGCAATAAAAAAAAATCAAGTTCTTTCTCACCTAAGGACTTTCCTTGCCTTATCAAAAAATCAATTTGGGAAATCTATTCAATGCATTCGCACTGATAATGGTAGAGAATTCTTTAATGGTGAATGTGCTTCGTTTCTTTCCTTGAATGGAATTTTGCATGAGAGCTCTTGCACATATACACCATAGCAAAATGGAGTCGTTGAGCGAAAACACCGTCACCTCTTTGAAGTAGCATGTGCTCTTAAGTTTCAGGCATCTATTCTTGAAAATTTTTGGGGAGATTGTGTAGTCACAACAGCATATCTGATCAATCGCATGCCATCACGCATTCTAAAAGGGAAAACTCCCTTCGAGATATTGTATGGGAGGAAACCAGATTTGAGTCATCTCAGAGTCTTTGGTTGTCTATGCTATGTGACTACAATAGGGCACAGGGATAAAATGGGACCTTGTGCACGTCAATGCATATTCATGGGGTATCCAATTCTGAAAAAGGGATATTGGATTTATGAACCATCCATAGGAGAATTTTTTGTGAGCAGGGATGTCGTTTTTCATGAAGACATTTTCCCTTTCCGAGATGTGAATCATTTACCTCAAGATGAGAGGACAGCTAATAAGCAGTTTTTATCAGAAGAAGATCTATCTTCTAGAGGATCCTATATTATTGTTCCTCCTCCAAGACATCATAAATCATTTGCTGCATCATCTCTGATGTCTACTGAGACTTCTACGGATCATTCACTTGAAGAACCTTCAATAGAAAGGAATTCTCAGATGACGGCTCCTCTAGAATCAAGCACTATTGAAGAATCATCTTTGATGCAACATGAAGAACCTCAGCGATCTAGTCAAGTTAGTCGTCCACCAATTTGGATGAAGGATTATATATGTGCTTCCTTGGGGTCATCAGGTACTCGTTACCCTATCTCTTCTTATATTTCATTCGATAGGCTATCATCAGAACATTTATGTTGCATGAGCCATATCTTTGAGGAACAAGAGCCCTCTAGTTATAATGAAGCAATGCATGATCCACGTTGGCAAAGGGCTATGGAGACAGAATTACAAGCCCTAATAAACAATCATACTTGGGATGTCGTGCCATTACCTACTCATCGCAAACTAATTGGGTGCAAGTGGGTATATAAGATTAAATATAGAGCATATGGTTCTGTAGAGAGTTACAAGGCCCAATTGATGGCCAAAGGCTTTACACAGCGAGAAGGTTTTGACTACCACTAAATTTTTTCCCTAGTAGCCAAAGATGTCATAGTTCGTTCTTTTTTGTCGGTTGTTGCTTTTCGTGACTGGCTATTACACCAAATGGATGTCCATAATGCTTTCTTGCATGGTGATCTGGACGAAGAAATCTATATGGATCTTCCACTAGGATTACGGAGACAGGGGGAGTCTAAGGTATGTTGTCTTCGCAAATCTCTTTATGGACTGAAACAAGCCTCTTGACAATGGTACGCCAAGTTTACTAATGCTCTTACGACCGCTGGATTCAAATAGTCCAAATATGACTATGCTTTATTCACTTGGATGAAAGGTATGTCATCTATTTACTTGATAATTTATGTAGACGACATACTTATCATGGGAAATGATGATTCTACTATGAAGAAACTAAAAAAGTATCTACATTCCACTTTTCATATCAAAGATTTAGGCTCGCTTAAGTATTTTCTTCGAATTGAGATAGCTTATTTAGATTAGGGAATCTCACTCAGCCAACGAAAATTCGTAATGGAGATTATATCAGAAGCAGGACTGTCAGGGTGCAAACCGACCATTATTCCTATCGAGCAGAATGCCAAGCTAACTTTTGTCGACTATAATACTGGCATATCTTCTTCTTCTGATGATCCGTTATTAAAAGATCCATCAGGATATCAAAGACTCGTAGGGAAACTTATATATCTTACCATGACTAGGCCAAACATCTGTTATGCAGTACATACTCTTAGTCAATTCATGCACAGTCCAAAACAATCTCACATGAATGCAGCCTTGAAGATTGTGAGATACTTGAAGACATGTCCAGGCTTAGGGATACTCCTTTCTCGGAAATGCAACATGGAAATGATGGCCTATTGCGATGTGGATTATGCTACATGTCCTATGAGCAGGAGATCTATCACTGGCTTCTGTATCAAATTTGGGGAATCATTACTTTCATGGAAGACAAAGAAGCAGTCTACTGTGTCCTTATCTTTAGCTGAAGCTGAATATCGATCTATGGCCAAAACCGTTTGTGAAATAGTTTGGTTAAGGGGTTTACTTCTGGATCTCGGGGTACAAGTTAAGGGACCGACTACACTCTTTTGAGACAATAATTCAGCACTCAAACTTGCAGCAAATCCTATAGTTCATGAGATGACAAAACATATAGAGGTCGATTGTCATTTTACTCGAGAGAAAATTCAAGAATGAGTTATCGAGACAAGAGGGATCAGAACTATGGAGCAACCCTCGGACATATTCACTAACCTCTCTGTCAAAGACAACATGCATATCTTCTGAGCAAGCTAGGCGTCTTGGACATATACAAGCCACTAGCTTGAGGGGGAGTGTTGGAAGATATGATTTACAAGATCGACACAGATTGTATTGATATGGATTGTGTCTATCTTAGGATTAGAAAGATTACAAAATATTTAGAAAATATACACTTTCTCTTTATTGATACTTTTTCTGTATTATATACACCATTGTACATAGATTACAATTAATGAATCGAGGCATACAATTTTCCTCTCCAAATTCTTCCCTGCGCTCTTTCTTCTTTCCTTCACCTAGTTTTGTGACAGGTCAGAGCGAGGTTTGCCTCAAAGAAGGATATGATGATCCCTATGTCTTCCCAGTAATCATTTAATTTATAAGCATGCAACAACTTCTCAATGAATCTATTGATGCTAGCACCTAAAGTTACCGGCTAATGAACCAAAAACATACTTCACCAATGACAATAAGCACGGAACAATTCTGACCTTTATGTAGAATTCGTTGGTAGAGGCAGGGATAATCTCCGATCCAAAGTCATTGGCAGTGGAAAAGAGCCATCTGAATCGACAAAGAGGCATAGAATTAATTTGCATTGATAAACCTAAGATGTGCCATAGTTCTGCACATTCATGCATGAGAAACATGACTTTGAGTGAATCAGTACCTTAAGAGATTCACTCCTTCTCGAAGATGTAGATTCCCATGGAAGCAATATACGGTTTTTTCCATGCCTCATTCCGTGAAAGACCTAGAACAATGGTGAGGGGCGACCACATTGGATTTGGCGAGGGTTGAGCCCTCGTCAGATCCAGAAGTTGTGAAGGGAGACAATGATGGCAGAGCCACAAAGAACCTTGAGGATGCGGGGCGTAAGGGAGAGGGAGAGGGAGAAGGAGGGCTCAGGGTCGCGGGTGATGATGATGGAGGGACTTGGGCTTGTTCTTGGACCCAAAGGGGTCGCGGGTGTGGTGGATGGCTTCATTGGTGGAGTCGTCGCTGGTGGGGGAGGTGCAAAGGTTAGGCTCGGGTGAGGGAGATGGCAGGTGAATGATTGCCATCGCCATGCAGGTGAGGGAGAGAGCTGGAGGGAGGAGAGGCGGGTAAGGGAAGAGACAGCATTGTGCAAGATCGTTTGCAAAAAAAAAAAAAAAAAAAAAGAAAAAAAAAAAAAAGGTGAGAGAAAAGAGAGGGTAAAGAAGAGAGAAAAATCTTACAAGTGGGACCCTTTATGAACACATGTCATACATTAAATGGACTAGTAAGAAGATGACTTGGCACCCCAAGTGTACCAAATATTTTCTCGCTCTATACATAGTGATGTCATAAAAGGGCTGCTTGATATAATTTGAGTATATCCTGTTTTCACCATTATTATGATGGGTGTTTTAATTATTGCTATAATTTGCCACTTCACTATGCGATCATGGGGTGAATTTTGATAATGCCTTCTAATTGCAGGAGTCTCTGTATATTATTTCTTTCAAGTTTCAAGTGTCGGGTTCCCATCTTGGAAGTAGATTGACACTAGAGGATCCATGTTAGATATAACAAATTTTATTCCAACATATTCATAAAAAGGAAAGTACTCGCCAACATTTAAATTATTGTTCTGAATTCCAAAAAATTGTGGAAAAAAAAATCAATTGTGAATTTCATGTGACAGTTTGGGAGTATTGTAAATGTTTTGGGAGTTTTGACTTTGAGAAAAAAAAAAAAAAGTGAGTGAGTTGAGAGATTCAGATTAAGTAAAACAGTGAAAAGTAAGGGTGTGTTTGTTTGGGAAAAGTATTTTTCAAGAACTGATTTTTCGGACTTTCACTAAAAATAACTTGTTGACTGAAAACACTTTCCGGTCAAGGAAAATATTTATGTATAAGTCTAGGAAAGTGAATTCCTAAATCTAAAGAGGTGAAAACAACTTTCGAAATTGCTCATCTCGAATTTTTAATTTTTTCCTTATTTTTCTTTTTATTTCTCCCTGAACCGGTTGTCATGTCTCGGTGACAGCCGACGAACAACCATAGGCATGGCTGACTAGGCTCGATCTCGCCAAATCTTGGTGATTTTGAGCTCGTCCAAGGCCAATATTGGGCAAGCCTAGAGCTTGCCTATGATCGATGCCGGCCAGTCATAACAAGGAACGAGGAAAAAAAAAGAGAAAAAAATAAAAATAAAAGATAATTAAAAATTCAATTTAAAAAGAAAAGAAAAAGAAAATAATAAAATATTTTTTTTTGGCCTAAGGTAAAGCAGGCATGAGATTGAAATTCTTTTCCAATAAGATCCAAACATAAAAAAACATTTTCGATCATATATCATCAAATAAAAGAAAACCTAGTCGTATTTCTTGGAAAATGATTTCTTATTGAATTTTCCATGAAACAAATATACTCTAAAAACCATTTCAAATAGAGACTGAATTTATTGAAAAATTAACCCATGATGTACATTTGATTACTAAACTTGCACTGTTTTCTTTAACTTCTCAATTTTGTAATTTCTGTTATATATCGTCCAACTTGTAGAAAGTTTCCAATTAAGTTCCTTGAGCTCTAGTTTCGCCAAATTGAAAGTGACGAATCCGTCGATGTTGGCCTAGTACGAAGTGCAAAGATTGGTTCCACCATAAGCAATCAATCGAGCAAAAAGAATAAACGATGGGCGGTTTCGCTGCCAAACTATGCACGCAATAATCCGGGCTAAAATTGAGTAGAATATTTGATAACTTCTCGAACGATGAAAATATATTTTCTTCATAAGTGACACAAGTGATATTTTTTAAAAAAACATTTTTCAAATCATTTATTTTTTACAAAACAAACACACCATAAAATATTAAAGAGTGTCCTTCTACTATTTATTAAGTCTCATTTTATGCGCTTTGACAATTTAAACGTTTAAGTGTTACTGTTAAAATTGGTAATTACCTTTTATGTTCACAGTATGTTAAGAAATGAGCATTTTTGTTTTTAAATCATTTAATTAGTCCCACGGCGGCTTATATGGAGTCAATGGCTAGTTGAATAATTGATTATTTTATTTGGCCGCCACTTACTGTGAGAAGGAAGCTATTTGAATTTCTTCCTTTTATTAAAGTCGTCGACCCACATTTCAATTCGAGGAGACAATTACACTATTGAAATTTTGTTGATAAGTATCCTAAAGACTCTTGTACAACCAATGCCATGAAAAATAATTTATTTTGAATAAAATATAATTAAAGACGACCCTATAACTAAAATACCTAGCCAAAGAATTTTCTAGAAGACATTATTTTAAATGAGCGCATGGGTAAGAGGCGAAGCAATGCATGAAATTTTTTAACATTTTCTCCATTGCTGAGGTCGAAAATGGGTCATGCGGCACGTAACCCGCGAAAAAATACACGTTATGAGAACAAAAGTTCTTCAAATTTCAACCTCCTCAGTCATTTGCTTGTGAAGTTTATTTGGCTAACCTAGGATAAAAAACAGTTGTTGAATTTGCATAAGCATTTAGCTAACTAGACCGGTACATTCAAATGTACTACAAACTGTTGTGGATATTTTTAGCTCAAAATCCAAAAGTCATCCGCTAAAATTTGACTAATTGCGTTTAAACTCTTTCAAGTTACAACACGCGTATTGATCGAATGTTATATTTAATCGATTTATGAGGCATGCAGAGTCAAAGCGAGCCTCCAGATTGCTCAGCCTTTTAAATCCATTTGATGTCTGGCAAGCATAATTTGAGTAGATTAAAAATATTCAATAAAGTCAAAAAATCACTTAGCTTGCTACTTTACGCAATAAGAAGAAAATATTCGTTCCGTTTAAGAAAACGATGATAAAAATGGCTACTTAATCCATCAGCTACACAAGCATGGAATCCGATCTTGAGATCTACTGGTGGGGAGGCATATGAAGGAACAAATAAATGGATAGAAGAATATGAGCTTGAATAAGAGATACATGAGTCGTAGACAGTATCTCTCCATGGCCTTTCACCTTCCAAAATGTTTTTCATGGACCACTGTATTTTGCTAATGTTATCGAATAATTCTCTCGTTACCTAAAATTCAATCCTTAATTTAGACTATCTACTGCAGATCCTTAATATCGGACGAGTTCTTAAAATAGGGCTATCCGCTATCGTCACTCGAGGAGAAATCTCAATCATCAAATCCAAAGGAGAACCGACATCCAATGACCACTACAAACAAAGCTGGAAACATGTAAATAGAAAAGTGCAGCGTGCGTTCTGCAGTCACCTTCACTCAAATTTGGCTTCGCAGCGCAGTTCACACTGTTTTTCTCTGTGGCCAGAATTTTGGAACACGAGGGGAAGACGGATAACAACAGTCCAAATAATAACCATTGCCTATTTTGACAAGCTAGGGTAAATTTCGAAAGTATATTGCATGATTCGTAAATCATGCGAATCATTATTATCTGGATTATCAATTATGCACATTTTAGTGTAGATTCACCTTATTGATTGACGGTTAAAATGGAATTGGATTTGTAAATCAAGTAATATTTTGCTTTCCCACAAGTTTCGAATTCTTATAAGTGCAAGACGCATGTCTAAAACCTTTGTTCACACTAGGCATGCAAGCATAAGCTGCTTTCAACAATGACTCATAGAGCTTCATATAGAGAACAAGGGAATGGGGATGATAATGGTGTAAATTTAGCCTACAAGATAATATAAACAGATGGATTAACTTCTCAAACATATTTCGCTTGTTCGAACATCATTTGGTGTTTAAAATCGCCAAATTACAATCCAAGCATCAAGGATCTACATCTAATCACTAGCTTCCAAGGTCTAGTTATCAAGACCCTGGATCCACCTGTTAAGCACTTGAATCTATTCATTAATGACGGTCTTGCAATAGCATATATCACGTCGTATCTAAAAAATTATAAACTACCTAACTTTTCATGAATTAGTCAAACCACTAAAAATAAAGAAATAGCATATATCAGGCCGTATCTAAAAAAATTATAAACCACCTAACTTTTCATGAATTATTCCAACCACAAAAATAAAGAAATCATTATTTATTTATTTTTTTATAGCGGAAAAAAACCAAACACGCAAGGATCATGGCGTCCACCGATTTTTGGATTATGAGATCTGCAAATGAAGGTGAACGAGCCATGTCACGTTCTTCTCATCCCTCACTGCATCACGTGTCTCTCACGTCTTGCAAGTGGCCGGAATTGGTGGCCTTCCCCTCTCGATCTCGCCCCGCCTATGAATAAACCAAAACCAGAAAAGAGCAAGACAACAGCAAGAGAAACCATCAAAACACAGAGGAGAAAGAGAGGTGGATTCTATAGATATGATCCAAAAGCCGCACGCGGTGTGCATTCCCTACCCAGCCCAGGGCCACATCAACCCCCTGCTCAACCTCGCCAAACTCCTCCACCACCGGGGCTTCCACGTCACCTTCGTCAACACCGAGTACAACCACAGCCGCCTCCTCCGCTCCCACGGCCCCTCCTCTCTCGATGGCCTCCCATCTTTCCAGTTCCGCACCATCCCCGACGGCCTCCCGCCCTCTGATGCCACCGACGCCACGCAGGACATTCCCGCCCTCTGCCAGTCCACGAGTAAGTTCTGCTTGCCCTACTTCCGGGACTTGCTCCAGAGGCTCAACGAGGAGAGCGCGATGTCGGGTTCCCCGCTGGTGAGCTGCGTGGTGTCGGATGGCGTGATGACCTTCACACTCGATGCTGCAGAGGCAATCGGCGTGCCGGAGGTCCTGCTCTGGACGGCGAGCGCGTGCGCCTTCATGGGCTACGTGCAGTATCGCAGTCTTATTGATAAGGGTCTTACTCCACTCAAAGGTATGCATTACTAAATAACTGTCCGATTTGGTTTAATTAAGTAATCTCACTTAGCAGATTTACGGCTAATGATTTTTCTTCTCTTTGGTTGATTTGGTTGGCGTTTATATCGTGTGGCTTTGTTTGTTCCTGATTTACATGATTAGCCAGCGGCGGACTGTGTCGTAGTTTTCTAAGTAGTAAGTACTTAACAAAGTCAACGGTGAAAAGTAGAATTTTAGATGTAAGAACATTATCATGAATGGTTAAACGGTTTAATTGATCAACTCTCAACTTGTAGATGCCAGCTACTTGACAAACGGGTATCTAGACACCACCATTGATTGGATACCTGGGATGAGAAACATCCGCCTGAGAGACTTACCGACCTTCATCCAAACCACTGACCCGGACGACCTGATGATACCCTTCTGCATGAGAGAGGTCGAGCGAGCGAAGAGAGCCTCAGCCATTGTTTTCAACACATTCGACCAATTAGAGCACGAGGTCCTCGACGCCCTCAAGGCCATGTTCCCTCCCATCTACACCCTTGGCCCCCTTCATCTCCTTACAAAGCAACTATCCGATAATAACACCAGGCCATTTAGGTCCAACCTGTGGAAGGAAGAGCCAGGTGTCATCGAGTGGCTTGACTCGAAACAACCCAGCTCAGTTGTGTACGTGAACTTCGGGAGCATTACAGTGATGTCGCCAGCACAGCTGGTGGAGTTCGCATGGGGGCTCGCGAACAGCGGCCAAGCGTTCCTTTGGGTCATTAGGCCAGACTTGGTTGTTGGTGATGCGGCGATCCTGCCTCCGGATTTCTTGGCTGCAACGAAGGAGCGGAGCCTGTTGGCAAGCTGGTGCCCCCAGGAGCGGGTGCTAAGCCACTCAGCAGTTGGTGGGTTCCTGACCCACAGCGGGTGGAACTCCACGATCGAGAGCATTGCGGCCGGGGTGCCGATGGTGTGCTGGCCATTCTTTGGGGACCAGCAGACAAACTGCTGGTACAGCTGCCAGGAGTGGGGGATCGGGATGGAGATCGACAGCGACGTGAAAAGGAACGAGGTGGAGAGGCAAGTGAAGGAGCTGATGGAGGGGGAGAAAGGGAAGCAGATGAAGAGGAAGGCGATGGAGTGGAAGGAGATGGCCCGAGAGGCCATGCGTCCTTCCGGGTCGTCGTTGTTGAACCTGGACGAGGTGATCAACGAGGTGCTGTTGTCGCCCAGAAGAGATTAAGCTTGTACGAACATTGCTTCGCGATTGGGGTGAGTATCCAAACGATTCTGTAGACAGTCCTGTTGTGTATTGCCTCGTCTAGATCGTTTCTACGCCCCTAGTAACTCTGGTCTCGTCAGTTCTAGTTGTTTTCATTTAGTTCTGTGCAAGTTGCATGCATGTGAAACATCCGGCTGCAATAAAGTGTTTTCCCATGTTTTTATTGTGTTTTCTACGTACATACATTCGCATCAATTTCTTCATGAAGCAGTGGCAATACGAGGAAGCAAAGGTGGCCCATGATAGCATTGGATCCAAACTCTTGCAACCTTTCTTCGTCACGTAAATAACACAACGACGAGAAATTACTAGGTACCCTAGTAATAGACACGTTAGATTTACATAAATCCATTCAACCCTCAATTTATGTTATCCACAGGCTTACATAGCGAAAAATTTCAAATTATTTTTCTTCTCTCTCTTGGCCATGCTGGTCTAAACTCATAAGCAAGGATGTCTGTCATTATAGGGAGAGTAAGGGCGCGTTTGGTAACCATTTTATTCCCAAGAACAATTTATGATAAAAAAAATGATTCTTTTTTATATTGTTCCCGGAAACAAATTTTGAGCAAAAGAAAGTTTGGTAACTATACAAAATTTCTAATTCTGGAATAGAAAAAGAACAGAAACGCGTTTAATAATTGCATAAAATTTATATTTCAATTATTTTTCAATTACCTTTTTAGATGAATGTAAATTTCATATTGAATTCTCATGGACCACTCATCAATATAATTGTCTTCTTATGAGTGAAAAAATCATATTATATTTTATTATATTTTCAATTTCAAAAGAATTCGAATTTAGAATTCTATTCCATTCTAAAATTCTATCAAGTCATAGAAATTCTATTGATTAATTATATTTATACTAAGTAATAAAAAATTAACTAATCAATTTTTTATTAAATAGTAAATAATAAATTATAGTATAAACTATAAATATAAATACTAAATAATAAATTAAAATAAAATATTAAATATGTATCTATATATAACAAAATTTCAATTCCTACTTTAAATCATATATCAACAGGTTCGATTTGTAGTTGAAAAGTTAAGTGAAGTCGAATTCAGAAAAACACCAAATAGCATCAATCTGACCACGCTTGTGTTAACTTAAATTGCTCACATTTGTTTAACGTGAAGGAAAAATAATTTCTTTCTTCATTATTAGTTATAACTCTTTCATGAACTCATAATCAACAAAGCCCTTTTGACCCATTTTTCTAAGCTGCGGTTGGATTAAAAGTAGCAACCTTGAGGGATAATGACAACTGAGAAACATGAGCAAATGATAAGTCAAATCTTCACGGTTTAAACCAAATTAGGTATGAGGTCTATATCAAGCATTTCTCGCAATTTTCATTTATGGAACACCACTGGTTTCCATTTTTATTTCTTGCAAAGCTGATTTTGTGTATGTCTATATATAATATAACGGAAAATCTTTCCTAGGGGGGAAAAACAGTAAGGTGAGAAGCAATAATAACACCTTGTCGATAACCATGGCTATGGTCACCTAATTATTTCACCTCACCAAAAAATCCTTAATCTTATAACTATAATATTTAATTAATCATTGAGTGTAAGAATTTAAAAAAAAAAAAAAAAGCCCACCATAAATTTCATGAAATTTAATGTCACGTTTGATTTGTCAAATGATCAATAAGTGAAATCTTTCCAAGGTAAATCTTTCGTTATCAAATCAATACAGAATTGACTTAATATATATAATTATTTTCGTCAAAGAAATAAGTAAAGTGAGAAGCAATAATTACATCTTGTCCATAACCATGGCTATGATTATCTAATTATTGCACGTCACCTAAAATTCGTAAGTTATTTTTAAAAAAATTTGTGTTATTACTCTTTTGGTCCTCCACTCGATTCGGCATTGATGTCCCTTCACTTCTAAATCAAGGCTTGAGAAATCAAAATCCATTCACCAACCCCACTTTCCTCCCACCTTTATATTCCCAAGCTTTGGAACTTTCATCCTCTTCGTAATCCGACGGCCAGTGGGAGCTGTCCACTTCCGATCCGACGACTATCCATTTGGATTCGGATCTTCTCACCGAAGCCACGCAAAGGATCGTTCGATGAAGAATAATTATTCTATGAGCATGGCACAAGAATAGAAAGCATCTGGACCGCCGTATCCGATGGAATTCGTCACCTTCGTGATAATCTATGGCACTTGCAATTCAAATTGATCATTTTGAGACTTATTTATAGGATTATGTGTCACGGATTGGAGGTTATTGAGATTGTTAAAATATGTCTCGAGTTTGAGTCCAATGTGAAATTCCGAATATTCCGAATTTGATATTTTGCGAACATTTGAAATTGAGCAAAAAAGATCCAAAGATCAACTTCTCAAAATTCGAATATGCATTGGAGATTTGGCCGCTGAAATAGGAAAATCCAACTTTCACTTGGATTTGGATTTTGTTTAAAACATATAGAGATATGTTTTGAATAAAATCGTTTAAGATATGAAACAAAATCCTATGAGAAGTCGGCAAAAAAATAAGGATCTCACTTATATATATAGACTTGTGGCCGTGGGTGGTAAGAGGTCGATCATGAAGAATTGCTCTTGAAGTGCCGTCTCATTGTCGAGTGCTTGAGAGGGATTTTTCTTTATTGTTCTTGTCCGTGAATTGCATCCAGGAATATTTAGTGTTCAAGCCAATTAAATCTTGTGGTAAGATTTGTGTGTAATTCTTTCGTGAGATTGAGATATTATTTCTTGAGGAATTTCGGGGCTAAACACTGTGTGCGTTATTGGGTGTAATTGGAGTTTAGGAAACACCGAGAGAGTGTTTGAGTAACTCAAGTGTGTAATATCCTTGTATTGCTTGATCTATAATGAAATTCGTCGCTGCTCTTCCCGTGGACGTAGATCTTTACAATTGAACCACGTAAATCCAGTGTCCGATTTATTTTCTTCTTCTGTCTATATTATTGTTCGATCGCTCAACTTTTCGCAACACTTGGTATCAGAGCCAGACTTTGGCTAAGTTGAAGGAAATCGATGGCGACCGAAGAAGTAAAAATGAGAATCGACAAATTTGATGGGAAGGATTTTAATTTCTGGAAGATATAGATTGAAGATTATTTTTACCAGATGAAACTGCACTTGCCCTTGTTTGGGGAGAAACCAGAGTCGATGAAGCAAGCTGATTGGGATTTGCTGGATAGATGAGCTATGGGTGTTATTCGGCTGACGTTGGCTCGCAACGTCGCGTTTAACATCTTGAAGGAGAAGACCACTGCTGATTTGATGCAGCCCTTATCAGATATGTACGAGAAGCCCTCTACAATCAACAAGGTCTATTTGATGCGACGTCTGTTTAATTTGAAGATAAGTGAAGGTGCATCAGTTGCAGATCATATCAATGAATTCAATGTGATTGTTAGTCAATTGCGTTCAGTTGAGATTGACTTTGAAGATGAGGTACGTGCTTTGATTCTATTATCCTCATTGCCTGATAGTTGGAATACTACTATTATTGCTATTAGTAATTCCTCTAGGTCAACAAGTTTGACGTTTGATGGGATTCGAGATTTGATTCTGAGCGAGGACATCCGTAGAAGAGAATTTGGCGAACCTGTATCTACTACTTTAGTAGGTGAAAATAAAGGAAGATCTATAACATGTGTGGGTAAGAGTAGTATTAATGTGAACAGTTGTAATCAGTCTAGGACTGCTGATGTTGTCTATTGGAGCTGTGGCAAGAGGGGGCATTTTAGAATGAATTGCCTTAAGCTGAAGAATGAGAAATGTAAGAAAATTATAGTTGATTCTGAGGATAATATTGCAGCTGTAACAGATAATGCTGATTATGTCTTTTCTGTCACTGATTATTCATCGTTTGATGGATGGATTATGGATTCTGGTTGTTCCTTTCATATTACACCAAATAGAAACCGGTTTACTACTTATCAATGCATGGATAATAGTAAAGTGCAGTTGGGGAACAATGCTGAATGCAAGGTCATCGGTGTTGGCAGTGTTAAAATCATAATGCATGATGGTATCGTGAGGACATTGACTGGAGTAAGGCATGTTCTAGAGTTGAATAAGAACTTAATTTCCTTGTGTGCCCTAGATTTAGCTGAGTATCGATATATTTCAGAATGTGGTATTCTGAAAATTGTTCAAGGTGCTTTGATAATAATGAAATGAATCAAGCACAGTGGCCTGTATGAGCTTCAAGGTGAGATTTCGCTACGGAGATGTTGGATGCATCTGTTCGAGAGTTTGAATTGTGGCATATGCATTTGGGGCACATTGGCAAGAGAAGCCTGAAGGTTTTAAGTGAAAGAAATCTGCTATGTGGTTATGTTTCTAACGAACTGAATGTATGCAGGTGCTGTGATTTAGATCAACGGCGAAAAGTACAGTTCAGTATGACTGTCAAAGAAACCATGGAAATTGCAGAATTAATTCACTTGAATGATCACAAGTTGTCGCGGATTCCTTCGAGGAAGAGTGCTAGATATATGCTAACAGTTGTTGATGACTACTCGATGAAGACGTGGGTATTTGTGCTTAGGCACAAGTTTGATGCTATTGTCAGGATCAAGCAGTTGATAGCTTTGATCGAAAAGGAGACTGGTAAGACGATCAAGCATGTGCAGACTGACAGTAGTATGGAGTTTTGTTCGAAGCTGTTAAATGAATTATGCATAAAAGAATGCATAGTGAAACACTGCACTAATGCTAATGAACCACAATATGTTGCGGAATTGATGAGCAAAACATTGCTAGAGACGGCCCATAAAATGCTCTCTAGTGTTGGTATGGTTAGGAGATTCCTAGCGGATGTGCTAAGTACAGTGTGCTACCTGATGAATAGATCCCCATCAACTGCGATTGAATATCGAACTCCCGAAAAAGTGTGATCAGGTAACGTTGCTGATTATTTTGTTCTTAGAATATTTGGTTACCCATATTATATTCGAGCGAGTGATGGTAAGCTCGATGGAAGGGTAAGAAAATGCATATTCCTAAGCTATGCACGAGGTGAGAGGGGTTATCGATTGTGGTGCTCGGAGTTAAATTCACTATTATCAGCAAAGAAGTTACGTTTGACGAGTCTCCAATACTTCTGGCTAGGAGTGATTATAGTAATGTTCAAATGGATCTGAACGGTGTTCAGCTTGAGGTGGAGTTGCGACCAGAAACTCCTGAGGTAGTGAGTACGAGTACTAGCAAAGTATTCGACACGAATGGTGCTTGTAGCGAGGTGGAGCCTATAGAGCCAATGGTTGCCGTAATTGCTGAAATTAACAAAGTACATATTTGATCTCCTGATAGATATGGATGCAATAATGGTTTTGCTTTATTTACGGTTGAGGAGGTTGCGTCGAAAAATCCTTGCGGAGCAGTTAAAGGTGCATGTGGAGTTGGTATTCTGATGAGGTCCTCGGTTATGGCAAAGTTCAAGCGAGACTTGGACTTGGATAAATATTTGTGGAGGTTGAGCCCATCGGGGGCTATGGGAGAGTAGCAGCAGAGTTTGAATTTTTGCGAAGTAATTGCAACTTGGCTCAAACGTCTAGCCAAGATGGAGATTGTTAAAATATGTCTCAAGTTTGAGTTCAATGTGAAATTCCGAATATTCCGAATTAGATATGTTGCGGACGTTCGAAATTAAGCAAAGAAATCTAAGAATCAACTTCCAAAAATTTGAATCTGCGTTGGAGATTTGGCCGCTGAAATAGGAAAATCCAACTTTCACTTGGATTTGAATTTTGTTTAAAACATATGTTTTGGATAAAATCGTTTAAGATAGGAAACAAAATCTTATGAGAAGTCGGCAAAAGAATAAGGGTCTCACTTATATATATATATATATATATATATATATATATATATATATATATATATATATATATATATATATAAACTTGTGGATGTGGGTGGTAAGAGGTTAATCATGAAGAATCGGTCTTGAAGCGACGTCTCGTTGTCGAGTGCTTGGGATGTATTTTTCTTTGTTGTTCTTGTCCGTGAATTGCATCAAAGAAGATTTAGTGTTCAAGCCAATTAAATCTTGTGGTAAGATTTGTGTGTAATTCGTTCGTGAGTTTGAGAGATGATTTCTTAAGGAATTTTGAGGCTAAACATCGCGTGCGTTATTGGGTGTAATTGGGGTCTGGGAAATACCGAGAGAGTATTTGAGTGACTCGAGTGTGTAATATCCTTGTATCGCTTGATCTATAGTGAAATTCGTCGATGCTCTCCCCATAGACGTAGGTCTTTACAACCGAATCACGTAAATCCAATGTTCGATTTATTTTCTTCTTTTGTCTATATTATTGTTCGATCGCTCGTCTTTTTTGCAACAATCGAGACCTAACAGACCCTAAAGATGGCTAAGATGACCGAGCAAGCCTTGAAGTGTTGACTTGTGACATACGAATCTCCTATCCTGAAAATTATCCAATTACATGAGAACACGGGAGATTACCACACTCCTAAGCAATTAGGGTTAATCTGTCTCAACTTTTTGGAAGGTAGATTTCTTGCCAAAATATGCCAAAAAAACTGTGAAAAAGAATGCATGTAAATCTAAATCTTAACCATATTTAAAGATTCTGAATATATTACAATAAATAAAAAAATTCACAAACTATAAGTACACTAAAAATTGTAAAACTTATCACAAAAGTGTAATTAATCCTAAAACTTTCAAAAGTATATTTAAATCCTAAAACTTGTCAAATTGGTGCAATTAGTTATTTTATTAAATTGATTGCACTTTTTTAAAGTTTTAAAAATTAATTGTACTTTCGTGACAAATTTTAAGATATTCAACACACTTATTCAAGAAAAGAAAAATGATTGATATAACTGTTTATGACAAATTTATCCAGATTTATTATTTGACCAAGAAAAATCTCAAATTAATATACTTATAACAAATTTACCCTTTGTTAGTTTCCGTTAAATTCTTTCATCAAATTATTGAATTAAATGGCACATGACAATTAACAGTTATGTAATTTGGGATTTTACTTTTCATTTGTCACATATGTACCAATTTATAGTTTTTCGCGATATTTAGTCAATTTAATATAAATTAATAGATGATAAATTTGGATTTTTAGTGATATAAAATATTTTTAGGTAAATTTGTCATATTAATTAGATGAAATTAAATTTTAAAAGAAAAGGCATTGTAGCAACCCAAACACGCCGACTATGTAGCACCGACACGTGACACGCGACACAACGCGACACAACACACCGACACGTCATTTCTCAAAAAACAGAGAATTCTGATACGTTCCGACACGTTATATATTAAATATATATTTTTATATATAAATGTAAAAATAAATAAATAATAATAAAAAGAGCATATAATTAATTTATATTAAAAATAGTAATCCAAAATTTATTAATATCATTCATTGTTTTAATTTGACAGAGATTGAATGAGAAATTCAAAAATTGCAAACATGAAAGAGTAAACTTAAAAGAATATGTCATGTTTTCTTATACTTGTCGGAGATTAGTAAGATTTTTTATAGTCCTAAACAGAATTCGGAGTTCATGATATAGACTAGAATGGAGCTCTTCTACAAAACAAGGTTCGAGAAAAATGAAAACCCAAGACAAGAACTCTCGAAGTATGACCCAAAAAAAGGAAATCACTAAATTCGCAACGGAAAATGTGAGAGATAACTCACAAGCCAATAACATAGACCAAAAGAGATAACTCGCAAGCGATGCTTGCAAGAGGTGAAAAGAAGCAAAAAATAAAATAAAATATTATAACTTTAAGTTTGTGGGGGCAATGGAACGATGCCGACGAGAAGAAGGGCGTTCCATCGTCACTCACGGGAAGATCGGAACTTATAAGTAAGAAACTTGAGAGTAAAAAATTTCTTTTTTCCTTTTATTTTTGTTATTTTCATTATTTTTTCATATATTTACATTTTGACTCCTCAAGTATTGAAAATTTTTAAAATTGACCCCGTGCATGTTGGAATCACGTGTTGGAATATCGGACTCGCATGTCGGAGCGTGTCGAGAAGAGTTGACCACGTGTCGGACACGTATCGGAGTATCGGACACGACACGAAGGCTTTCGAAGAATGTCGGTGCTTCTTAGCATGCCGACATGTCCTATGGGATCTCCCTCCTTCGTGAATCACACGTCAAACTGTCTTTTCTTTTCTTTTTTACCAGTGACAGGCGCCTATATAAGGATAATAATAATAGCATGGCTCAGAAATCCAGGTCAAAAAGGGGGAGTAAAGAAAGGGAATCGATGATGTCATCTTTGAACCAGTGAAAATTTTTTATTTTCATTTTAATTTGTAACTCATATTGAATTTTTTTTTTTAACTCCATCAGCTTATTGAACCCTACAAGGACCAAAAATTTAATGAAACGTGTTGTTTTGGACTTTTGGTCCACAAAAAGCTGACAGAGCTCACAGAAGCACTAACTAAAATGGAGATGGTGACAAGTTTTAGAACTTAAATATACGGTAAAAGTATTAAGTTCTTACAAATTTTAGGAATTTCATTGTAATTGTAAACGTGTTCACGTGCCCAGTAGATCGATCAAGCCCGAAGTGTAGATGGCTGGTTCGAAAAAGTAATCCAAATCAAAAAAGCCTAGTCAGGGCCAACTAGTCGGTCCAATTGATTCTGGCCCGCCCATTTGCAGCCGGTCCAATTGATTCTAGTCCCAGGATTATTGCAGCAAATCTATGGACTACGTTGTGGCCATACTCTTAAGATATTTACCTATGTAACTATGATCTTTTTTATGAAAGCAATTGGCAATTTCTTCTTGTTTCATAATCTGCGTTAACAAATTTAGTATCGTTTGATAACCGTTTCATATATTTATTGAAAGAATCTAAATATAAAATGCATTATGGAATCAATTGAAAGACTGGCGAGAATTTGAGTCATTTCGCATTGCATATTGACGTATGCCTTTTGAAGACACTGGTTATTTGCAGTGACATGTTTCTTTCCCTTCTCTAGCAAACATAATCTTGTATTCATTGTCTTCTTTGGTCCCCTTGATATCCCATCCTAATCGCAGAACAAAATGAAAGGATAGGGCGGTCGGTTTATATTACAAATCCGTCCGGGATCGTTGAGTTTTTCAGGATGACGGTGATGCCGGATCTGATGTAGAAGCCTTCCGAAGATCTGTCAGCTTCTTGTATTCCCTGCGAAAAGAATGGTGAAATGTGAACATCTGACAATTGAATGAACAAACTCCCCGTATCATGTATGAAATGAAATGCCTTTTAGGCTGCATATCAAGGGGAATTCAATTCAGCGAACCTCGGAATTCGCAATGACGACATTCTTCCCAATTCTTGCATTTTTGTCGATGATGCAATCCCTGCACAGATATGTAACGATAATCAAGTCGAAGGCAAGAGTGCATAAGGATCATAGCTTGATCCAGGCTCCATGGTGTTTCATGCGTGCGCAGATATTCACCAAACATGCTCAACCTCGCTCTAGTGCACATGGAGAAAGACATGAAATGAGGACGGAACGAAATTAATGGAAAGATTAGGAGCATTGTTGCAATACTTGATTTTCGTGTTTTCTCCGATGCCAATGGGGACTTTTCCCTCAGCAAACTGCGCGGCTACTTCGGCATCAGTTTCATAAAGGTCAGCTCCGAGCATCACTGTGTCCTGTAACACCATGTAATTAGCTGAAGCAGAACATTTCATGCTAAATGAGATCATAATAAACTTGCCAAAGCAGCAATTTCGTGCATGTCTAATTCACTTAAGATCAGAGTAAAGTGTGGTAATTACCTTCAGGTGAACGTTAGCATTTATGCGCGATCTGATACCAACAACGCTGTGCTCTATGAAGCAACTATTTAAGAAGCTCCCGTGCGAGACAATTGAGTCAACAATCTGAAGAAAGGATGAACAGTTGGTCAATGATTGGTAGGACAAAAGATATCTCCGCACATTTCTTTTCCCCAATATAAACTATTTAAAGATAAATGCAATGTTACCAGGTTCATGGAATGGGGAATGTAATCTAAACTCACCTTGCTGCTGTCGATCTTGGAAGGTGGCAAGTTCCTTCTTGATGTGTATATCGGCTTTGTCGCATCATAAAAGCTAAATCTTGGTGGCTGAGAGATAAAAAGAGAAATGCTCTGTATGGGTTAGAGCTCTTAATAAGAACCCAGAACATGTAAAAAATGCAGTCAGTGTCATACTTTTTGTTCCAGATGGAAACAGAAAGAAGCATTGAAGTTAGTTGACAGAAGTGAGATACAATCTAGTTAAATAATGCACTTACATGCTCGGTCAGAGCGAGGTTTGCCTCAAAGAAGGATCTGATGGTCCCTATGTCTTCCCAGTAATCATTAAATAGATAAGCCTGCAACAACTTCTCAATGAATCTGCTGATACTAGAACCTAAAGTTACCAGCTAATGAACCAAAAACATACTTCACCAATGACAATAAGCACGGAACAATTCTGACCTTTACGTAGAATTCATTGGCAGAGGCAGGGATAATCTCCGATCCAAAGTCATTGGCAGTGGGAAAGCGCCATCTGAATCGACAAAGAGGCATAGAATTAATTTGCATTAATCAGCTTAAGATGTGCCATAGTTCTGCACATTCGTGCATGAGAAACACGACTTTGAGTGAACCGGTACCTTAAGAGATTCAGAAGTATCTCCTTCTTGAAGACGTAGACTCCCATGGAAGCAATATACGGTTTTTTCTGTGCCTCATCCCGTGAAAGACCTAGAACAGTGGTATCCACTTGCTAAAGCATTCATTTGTATCAGCATGTTGCCAGTTTCTGAATTTGACCATAAGTTCATAAAAAGTATTCTGGTTTTTGTTAGTACCATTGCTTTGAGCTCATCTCCTCTGGGCTTCTCGCTGAAGGAAAGGATCCTTCCTTTGTTGTCGATCTTCATTAAACCAAAGTCCGAGGCCCGTCTGTGTAGAAACAGAAGAAAGCTTGTCAAATAGTTAATCTTCATCATGAATAAATGCAAGCAACATAACATTAAGAGACAGTGGCTGCTGATTGGATGTGGGAAATGGAGACCGATACAGAGGTTTGGTGTATGATTGAAGCTTAACTGGACACAATACAAAGTATCCACAAGATGATCGTGAAATTCTAGTGCTTTGGGTAAGTTGAAGAAATGTTTTTAGGCATGGAAATAGACCTGGGTTTGAGTGCTCT
The DNA here is from genome assembly GCA_014182395.1 of Eucalyptus sp. ANBG9806169. Classification (NCBI taxonomy): domain Eukaryota; kingdom Viridiplantae; phylum Streptophyta; class Magnoliopsida; order Myrtales; family Myrtaceae; genus Eucalyptus; species Eucalyptus sp. ANBG9806169. The sequence goes on along the minus strand of CM024574.1, from coordinate 15,498,473 downwards.
ACCTGTCATCCACTGGCAAAGAAGCAATGCTAATATCTGCCCCACTCTGTCTATGGTTCTGAAATGAAGATATAAAATCATGTGTGAGAGTGTTATAAACCTGTAAAATGCCATTAAGAAACGAGAATAGTCCCACTAAGATTCCCTGGAGTTCTCCAATGGTTCATCACCTGAACAAAATCCATATAGTCCATCCGATATAAGTGATCCCCGGATAGGATAAGGACATCCTCAATCTCCTTGGTTCTCGCGTCCTGCATCAGGAAGGAACAAATTATGTACTATCGTTCACGTGATGGAAATGTCATTTCAGGTTGAAATACATAGACATTCTCACTGGACATACAGTTTCTGTCTAGTAGAAAAAGGGTCAAACTGAGATGGACCGTATCATAGTGTTGATTAATGTTCAGGTTCAGTTTCTACCATAGAATGCTAGCTGTTACTGCACCATCCTATTGGAATATCAAGAGCATCAATGCCTCTCTCCAAGATTCAGTCTTGAGGAGCATAGAAATAGAGGTGCAACCTGGTTGATCATCAGCTAATTCGCAAATAAAGGCTGACTACGTAGTATAAACCTCATCTAGAACATGTTAAAATTTCATCCAAACCACTTTCTTATGTTCTACGTGTCCTGAAATGATCCACTTTTATGGTATCTCGAGAGTATTTGACTCTGAGCAAACAGACAATCTCAGTAAATTCAACTCCTGCAGAACAGTAGAAGTGCATATCATTTCAATGTCTTGAGATTATGAGCTAAGCATCTTAGTAGTGTTGCACAGTACCTCAAAAAGCCAATGGAACTGTCGAACCGCATCTGCAGTGCCCTGGAACCACCTCTTACCTGCCTCTCCTGGAGTTTGGGTTGCTGCAAGAACCTGGCCAAAAATCAGCCCTAGTAAGCCTCAGTTAACAACTCCAAATTGACTTCACACTTCCCTAGATTTATTCATAAGCGAGTCTATTAATCAACTGCATGCAACAAGAAACAATAAGTTGTAGACAAGTGATTACCTCGACGTAGCCATCTCCAAGGGTGACTCCACTGCCAAAATTGTAAGCACGGGCGAGGTGCCTGTTGAGAGATGCTGAATTGAACTGAGTGAGGATGTAGATCTTGTTGATTCCGCTATTAATGCAGTTGCTCATCGGCACATCAATCAGCCTATACGCGCCCCCAATCGGAACCTACAAGTAGGAGCAAAAGAAACACAGCAAATTCTGTAAGAGTCGTTCTATCAAACAGTCGATTGCAATCCACGTAAGATACTTATTTGTAGAATCATAGAACCGCCTGCGACACTTAGCTCAGGCAAAATTGCTAGGCATAATTGCTTTTCAGCGAACATAACTCAAGAAACATGTGGCCAACATGTCTGAACCCAATGTAGGCCCCTTGTGTTTGTCACTGAAGTCAATTCTATAGGACAAATTCAAGAGAAGGTTGGAGGTAGAGAGATGATGTTATGACACTTACGGCAGGCTTGGCACGGCGTTTGGTAAGAGGGAAAAGACGAGTACCGGCACCGCCTCCCAATATAATTGACGCAACTGTCCTTGCATCCCTCCTTTCCATCTCCAAGTCCCTCAACTGCATCATGTAACATCATACAGAAGCTAATTCTTGTTGCTTAATGCAACTCCGTCACCAAGTAGAATTGCGTTGCTAACTAACAATTTCACATGGGCATTCAAAATCCATTTCCGGGTCGCATTTTGTTTGTGAGAGAAGATTGCTCTATTCAAGCAGTGAAAGAAATTGCAAACTCCTTTACATCCGGCCGAGGCCGATGTGTCCTGAATAAACATACCGAGCCTTGTAAATAGAAAGAGTAATATGAATCCAGCAATTTGCTTTTCGAACATGTACATCATATCCACAACACAGGATCTTCCAACACTCCACAATTCCCAAAACATGGTATCCTGATGTCTTTTGGTTCGGCGATTCTCTTCCTTCATGCTTAGCTACTTCCTCGACCGAAAATGGTAAAAAGGGTTGTTGACAAAACGTCTGCCATCTTAAGCTTTAAATGGTTAAAACTTTCAAAAAAAAAACTACCATATGCTAGCAGCCCAGAGAACCCTGTCCTATTTGTACATAATGCAATAACTAAACTATCTTTAAGTAGTGTGATCTCTTGATGGTTATTCAATAAATAAAAACTAAACAGAGTGCATTCATGCGTGGTTAAATGGCTTTCGCATTTTCTTGAACTGCATAGTGTCTAGCGAGCATCAAAACTGTTAGCTTTACCTTAGCCTCGCCTGCAATATCAGTAGCGAGAGACATGGACACATGCTTCTTGACATCACTCTTGCCGTTGACCCCGTGACCCGTTTCGCTCATCTTCAGCTTCTTCCCCATCAACTCCCCGTTGCAGAACTTCATCATCTTCCAGCTCCGGCCTGCCAATCCCGTCGCGCCGTGCAGCTGCCCAGTGGCCGAGAGCGACACCCGGCCATCAGCCGAGACCGCCATCTCCACTTCAAAAAATGGTAGAGAACAGATCGAACTTTGGAGAAGGGTCAATTGTTTTAGTGTTTTCTGTGTTCACGTAGAGGAAGTACTGTGAACTATGGAGACTGAGCAGAGGACAGTGAAGGCAGAGAGAGAGAGAGAGAGAGAGAGAGAGAGAGAGATATGTGATTTCATGGAAATGCATGGAAATGGAAAATTGGGCGACGTTATCTTCAATAAATGGCGTCCACCAATTTCTTGTCTTTGCTACTTGTGGTCCTCTTGAAGAAGTTGCATGACATGCCATTTTTGTAACTAGTGACTCCTGGCCATTATCCGTTTGATTCTGGAACCGTGAAGTAGGGACTATGCCCATCAATCACTATGAAAAATCCGAATTTAATTATAATTACTTTATACCATCCCCGACCCGAAGGTTTGAAATTGGAGAGCACATTATCGTAATTCCTTCACAATTCAAGTAGCGAAGAAGTCTTTTCACACAAGGTATAACAATAACGTATCACAACTTTTCGAAGACCCAATGGCCAGACAATATCCTTAAGTAGGTAGCCCGATGTCTTGACTAGTCCCGGTCAAGCTCTATCAGCTCGAAGGGACATATGGGTGGGCTTGGATAAGTAATTCCGTTATTTGAATAGGCCCATTTATGTTGGTTTATCGAAGTCTAGTCGATTGAGATGATCGATTTTATTAGGTGATTCGCATTTTGCTCCATAGTTTTTGTGATCATAGCAAGTTGCCTGGTGACATTTTAGCTTTTTTAATTTGCCTTTTAATTTAATTAAATCATTCTCCTTTTGCCTTAGCATTGACTTCAGCTAAATCTCTCTCTCGCTATGTGACTACTCATAGCTCAAAAAATACATGTTAAAGTTATATTTCGATATGCCTCTGGTGTTGATTTATGTCAAATTCTCATCAGAACTTTGGTCACGGGCAATATGTTTCTATATTGTCTTGCTTTTTACAATTATATATTTATGTGATTAGTTTGCCCTTCATAATCAATCACATGTTCAGAGTTTCAAGATCATTCGGTCACCTCCCTTTTGAGTCGACAGTTCACAAGAGCAGAACAATTTGCTACGTGATTAACCTCATCTAGAATTTGCAATTACACAGCACGATCACTTTTCCTTTTTAGTCTTTATGCCCGATATGTTGATGATATCGTATTAGCAAGTCAAGTTTCATAACGAAATCGTCTATTATCCAACTGAATATAATTGCAAAACTATGTGATCATCTAGGTTGTTGACAGCAAACCGAGGCACTCTCCATGCCAGACTTTTCTTTCTTATTTTTTGCATTTCAACTTTTGGATGAAAAAAAAAAAAAAAGCTAGAATTTTCTCATTCCCATGCGAGGGATCAATGAAAAAACAACAAATTTGGCAACACTTGATGCAAAATCTTCACGCTAATAGAATAAAAACCATTGTGATTTTTTTCTTTAATTCAAAAGTCATCTCAATCCATATACTACTACTTAATCATCTTATTGAGTTTATGGAGAACTAGCATATATAATAAGATTTTAAAAATCATGGTCCATGAAAAAGTTGGAAACTACTATAGTAGGTTTTTGGTTTGAATGCTTGGGCTTATGCGGCTTGTGTGGTTAAATGCTTCCACCACCTGCTCTTACTAATACAATCTATAATTTCGACTAACTGATGTTGACCATGACTTGTTTACACGGCACGAAGATAAAACCCTAATGTAATATGACATGATACGTTTAATTTTATATATTGACACGAATTGAGACTGATTAACATGTTTTCATCGTAATTCAACCATTTGACATGTTGAATCACCAAAATCAAGATGCTTTAGATCGACACGAAGTGATGCAAATTGCATATTTGATTAGGACATGCTAATATGGATCGCCGTACCTTGTAAGCACTTTACACAAAATCACGATTTAGATTCTTTGCCATGTTTGGAGGACCAAAAATCTCACCATCTCTTACCATGATATTCCTCAAGTGATATCATGCGGCAACTTTGCTCGAGTCAAAGCTTTTGTTTTGTTGCCTTTCTCATCGATCAATCAGCCTATCATTCTATGAGTTCAGGACCAACATTTGATTGTGAACATACTGGTGTTAATATGAATGTGTGATTATATTTTTATTGGACACAAAAAAGTCACGAGCTAATCGTTTGGGATCGAGATCATGTGGCAACTTAGACTTCCTTGATTGAACACCTAATATTTTTTTGAAAAAAATATCGGGTATTTCCAAATTCAGTTTCAATAAATGTCAACGTGGACACTGTATCCTAAATAGCCCTTAACTATCCACATTAACATCCGGTGCGGCCTCTTCAGATAATAACTATAGCAATAGCAAAAGACCACACTTGATGGCTATAGTCGACCAAGGCAACATTCTACTTGAGTAAATTTTCAGTGTTTAGATTTCGCCAAATGAGCAGCCATGTCTGCAAAATCCCGCGCCGCGACGAATTATTAAAGAAATGCTTTCACATTGAACCGATTGAAAAGTTTAGATATTCAATCTAAAAGAATAAGCAAATTTCCGTGAGTGTAGAACGGACAAAAATTCATACGGTCGTCATGTCATTGCCCCATTTGAAACCATGTCTCCGCCGAAGGATGTCGAAGGCATTCAATGAAAACTGGCTATGAACAAGTTACATATGAGGTTGTTTTTCTAATAATTTTCTATCTACTATCCTGCTCCTCCCTCCTCCTATTCAATAAAGACGGTGATCCAGTGCACACAAGGACGCGCAATAACTAAGCTAGCACACAGTTCCTTGTGCAGGGTCCAGTTCGCTGTCGTCCAACACGGCCTCTTTAATCTCCTGCAGCATCTTCAGCACCTGCCACATCGTCGGCCTCTGCTCCGGCGACCTCGCCCGGCAGGCCATGGCAATCTCCAACAGCATCGCCAGCCGGTCGTCGCCCCCGCCCCCGCCGTCGTCCTCCCTCGTCGACCTCTCGTTACAACTGATTAAATTTCTAGTCCCACTTGGTCGCTCGCTCACTGCGACTCGGTGAGTGGGAGTGTGAGTTGAGACTCACTGTGACTTCACTGAACTCCTCGGATCTTAGCAGCGGCTGGCAGTGGTGACAGCAAAACAAAGGGCTCGGCGTGACAGCAACGATGGAGAAGTGGAAACTAAGTGAGTCGGAGAAGCAGCGTGACAGAGACGAGATGCAGCGTCGCACAAGGGCTCAACGTCGTGCAAGGAGAGACAGAGGTGAAAGTAGAGAGGAATGGAATTGAGTTGGGGAACGGGAGAATGTAATCAGGGATTTAGGGTTTCCGGTCCGGTTCCAGTTCTCGGTTCGGTTCCTATATAACCAAACTGGATTGGGAACCGGCAGTTCTTAAAAAAGTGAAACCGAAAGTCGATCTCTCTCGCTCTAAAACCTAGAATGGGATCGGTTCCCGTGAATCTGATTCTCCGATTTCCATTCAATTCCAGAATGATCCTCACCCTTACATGATGATAAATGATGGCGGTGATCATCATGGCTTCAGTAGGGGATTGGTGTCACTAAAGGGTAACAACAAGACACCATGTTGCCGAGGAGGATAGATATGTAAATAGTATTTAGAAGGCGTGTGACAACAATGACTTTATGGTCCGCAGAAATTATTATCTTTTCCAAATTATATGGGATTATCTTTTAATATGAGATGGTTAGCTCTCTCTTGGGCACACGCTCTATGCATGATTTTATCTCTATTTCTCTTACATATGGATATCTTCGACTTAGTAATAGTGTTGCTAGTTGTTTTTAGGGCAAAAGCCGCAAAAAGAAATGTCTAATTATGCCTATTGTGACACATATACTCTAGACAATGAGGGAAATAGCACCCCTTCTTATGTTAGAGGCCCTCTCGTTACAACCGTTGATTCATATTCGATGTAGCAAATGAGATTGCATCTCCCATCCCGCTAACTATTGGCATTTAAGAAAGAAAGCTCAAGAACTTGGCATAATTACCGTCTTGCTAGTCCTTGAGAATGCTCTGGAAACCATGGGCGATTTTGGATGGTCTTCCTCGATCAAGTGCGATCCTTTGGCATGGGAACTTTGAGACTGTGACATTCTCCCCCAACCTTTCAACCTACACCCTCAATGCTCTAGACTTGGGGTGTTGGTCGCTTGGTGCAATTCTTCTTCTTCCAAGTTTGCTTCATCTTTGGCTTCTTAGTCCGTCGGCTACACGGCTCCTTCTTCAGTTCGGCCATCACCATGGTGCCTCGCAAGTACTCTACTTCCGTAAAGAGCGCATGGATTAGTGTGTCACAAGCTAGAGTAGGAGGATCCAACCCTACATTCGGCTTCTTCAAGGGTTGCGACTTCGGGTGTGACTTGGTCGTGAGCTCCTCAACTCTTAGCCCTTTTTCCACGAGTCGAATCATGGATATGCTCTTGGCGTTCATCATTCCTTGGAACATCAGCACCACCATTGGCGGTCGTGGGCTAGTAATTATGATGCACTTATCCTCACATCAACCATGGCTTTTGCATTATCGAGGAACTCCAAACCCAGAATTAAATCATACTCATTTATTGGAATTATATTGAGGAAGAGTTTGTCTTTCCGTTCGCCAATTTGGATGTCCACATCTTGGTTTGAGCTTATACCCTTGATGTTATCCGAGTTGACGGCCTTGAATCGATTCTAGTTTAGCTCCACGTGAAGTCCCAAGGTCTTCGCCATCTCGATAGACATGAACATATTTAAAGCACCTGTATCAACCAAGGCATATAGGGTCATGCCACGTATCTTGACTTCCACGAATAACATGTTTGCGTTTGTGGATTTTGTTGGTGTTTGGGCTCGCACAGAATTGAGAGCCTTCACAACTTTGAGTTGTGCTTGCCTCCTCTCTTACTTCGGCTGCTCCTTTTCTATGACGAGATGGGCATTGATCTTGCTCTTCTTGGGACATTTTTGGATCCAATGAGAACCTCGACAAATGAAGCACTAGGACGGTGGAGGTTGGCCTAATTTTTCTTATTGAAGTCCGCTTGGGGCCGGTTCCTTTGAGAGGACGGCTTAGACGATCCTTCTCCCCATGACTTGTCTTGGCCATGGTTGGTTTCTCCTTCCTCGTCCTTATGGTGGCGATCTGTTCTCCACCCACTTGTTTTAGAGTTGGATGATTTCACCTCGGTAAATCGGCGAAGGACTCAGCCATGGTGAGTGCCCTCAAGATACTTCAGATATCACTTCACTTGAGCTCAAGTTGTACCCACGACTTTAGTCCATTTATGAATGCCTAGAGAGCCTCCTCTGCCCTTAAATTGGGAATTTGGAGCTTGACCTCAGTAAATTCCTTCACATGGTCTTAGACCATGCCTTACTGCTCAGGGCAATGGAGCTTGCTTTGGGCTTTTTGTTGAGCAAATTTAGGGAAGTAGTCTCAAAATTCCTTCACAAAGTTGTCCCACATGTTGACAGGATCAACGCCTCGCTTGGTCTCATCGCCCTTATTGCGCCACCAAAGCATTGCATTGTCCTTAAGGAACATCGAAGCGGTTCTTACCTTGACCATCTCTTCTAGGATGTTAATGGCGCATAATTATTACTCCATGCTCCATAAGAAGTTATCCACGTCTTCGGCGGATTGGTTGCCCTTAAACTCTTTGGGCTTTGGCACCTTAATCTTGGGCACCATTTGAACAGGTATTGTTCCCTTTACAATGCTTAGCTTGCATAACGCGAGCTCGGTCTCCAGCTGTTGGATCTCCGCCTTCATGGCTTTCGGCTTTGTGGGGCTATCCTCTTTGAGCTATTGGACCTCTACCTTTAAGGCATCGATCATCGCTTCGAAGGCTTCGTCATTCTTATGCAAAGGCACTGTGGTTTCATTCACGACAATAGTTTACTTGAGAAGGAGTGTGTCTTTGACTTCGTTGATGCAGTCTTTCACTTCATTGAGTCCATCCACGAACTTCGCCACGGCACTCCTCACCGAAAGCGAGCTCCTAATCAAAGACAAACATAACGTCCAATGAGGTATTCCTTTTCTTTTCTTTGCCTCAAGTCTCCTTGACTTGGATGACCTCTCCATCTATAACGGCACCTTGGCTCGACATTTTGTTGACCAATTGGTGCTCCTCGATCTCTTGGAACGGTTCTCCTCTATCACTCTAATGCCATATGTCACAGGCCGATCGTCTGGGATAGAGACCGTGTAGCAATTTAGGCTTCTTTGGATCGTTGGAGCTCCTAAGCTAAGCCTTTCCCAAGAATCATTGCTCGCTTGTTCACTTACTCGGATTGTAGAGAGAAAGAATCTTTGGGAGAGAAAGGAAGCCCTGCGCGCTCTACGTCTAGAGGATATGCAAATCCCTCCTTCCTATACGAAAACTTTCCAAGGCCCACCTCATTGCATCCAAGTTGAGAGAGATCAATTGAACAAATATGGGCGTCTCATATTGGGATATACTATTAAACCTAAATTGGGGTTAAACCCAACTTGCAGTATGGGAACGTTCATATCATACATCATCTTCAATCTTTAATGCATAAGCCTTCGACGCTTTGGGAATTCCAACAATTTGTTTAATCATACAAATTGTGACCCGAATCTTGCAGATATTTTGATTCCAGCTTCCTTTTAGATCGGATCTCTAATAGGTCAAAAGGTAGAGGAGGCCTGTTGCCGAGACCCCGTCCTCTTGCAGAGGAGGCAAAGCACCGTAACCGTAATGAAAGTTCAGATCAAGTGCCAGAAGAAATGGTCGACTCTGAATCCGGATTGGTTTGAATCGAGAATGAAAGATTTTCTCTAAACTAGAAAACCGTCAAGAAAGGATCCATCAACGATTGCTTCTATTACTGACTAGAAAGATACCAAATTCTCCTTTAGTTTGCGTTACTCAAGACGACATTCTCGCTTCCGCTTCGTCCACCCCTGCTCTCGCGGGTGCTTCCCTCTAAGGCGGAACACTCCCCTACCGATGTATTTTTACATCCCACAGCTTCGGCAGATCGCTTAGCCATACGAACATGGTATATAGGATAAATATGAGGCCCAAACTGAGAAGTGTTGCACCCCCTTGAAATGGATGCATGTACTCCCACCTAGTCTCGCTAGTGAATAGAAGTACTGGGATTGAAGATGACTGCTTCCGCTAAGGAAACCCATAACTCATTCCCATTAACGCACGCCTGGGCTAGCATTTGTGCAGTTGCAAAATCCCTAATTTGATTGGTGATGGGGGACTTCTGGCATTGGGGACATGCCTCTCATTATTGCCCGGATCCCACGAGTGAATAGAAAGTTGGATCTACATTGGATCTCACCTGAATCGCCCAATCTATCCTCCTGAGGAGACTAGGATGAAGCTTGGGTGAAACTAAGTGACCGACTGATGTTGAAGAATCAGCAGATGAGTTGTTCATTGATCACAGGGAATGAAAGAAATCAGTAGTTCGGTTATAGGCTTCAAGCAAGGTTCATCATTTGAAATGCTTAGATGATTACAATGAGAGGGAGGACATCCTTTCTTTATACTAGAAGCCATTTCATTACAATTGTTGATTCATATTTGATCTAGTGGACGAGATCGCATTTACCTTCCTACAATCTACTAGCATTTAAATCGAAAAACCTCTAGAACTCGACACAATTATCATCGCGCTCGTCCCTGAGAATGTTCCGAAAACTCTAGGTGATTTTGGATGGTCTTCCTTGATCAAGCGTGATCCTTTGGTAGTAGCGGGACCTCGAGATCGTGACAAATACATAAGCATTACGTGAAGCAATCTCAGCCGTTGATACTTGAGATACGATTTCTCGAAACCCGTCCCTTCAAACACCTTCGAGACTTCATTACCGAACAAAAAAAAAAATTGAAATCTCTTGCTCCAAAAAGTAGTTAGATTCAAAGTCGAAAGGTCATGCTGAAGGTAGCGTCACAATTAGGGATGCCCATCGGGCCATGCTGCGCGGCCCGAATCGGGTCCTATACTTCATTCACCTAATTCTAAAAATGGGCCTCGGAAGGGCCCATGGGCCTGACTCGGCCCCGGCCCAACATGATAAAAAGCCCAAGCAGCAAGCTTCCTCGCGGAAGAACCGCAGTCACAACCGGTCGAACCCGGTCCGACCGCCAAGTCAAGACGGTCCCGGTCCCGGTCCTGACCTGCACCAGAAAAGTGGTTACTTTGTTAGAATGTCGTCGTCGTCGTGAGTTCGCCCGTCTTCCTCTCCCGAACCACCGTCCTCCCTCCGTCCTCGTCCTCTGCACCAACAAAATAAAGACGCAACCAGCAGCAACAGAGATTGCTAGAGAGAGAGAGAGAAACAGACGGAGGCGAGCTCACCGGCATTCATTCTCTCTCCTCAGGTCCCGACAACAATGGCGTCGCCGCCGCCGTCGTCTTCCTCGGCGCTTCACCGCCTCCTCCTCGCGGTGCTCGCCCTCGCGATCCTCTCCTCGGACCGCCTCCTGGTCAAGTGCGACAGTAAGCTTCGGCATTCCTTCCCTCCCGCTTGCTTTCTCGTTCGCTCGTCCGTCCTTTTCCCTTGCTGTATCCGCCAGAGAGAGAGAGAGAGAGAGCGGTGCATTTCGAACATCACGAGTTCTGTCGGTGCCGCGGACCTGGACAGGTAGCGAGATCTGAGCATCCTTTGATCCGAGGGCCGAATCTGGTCTAGCCTCGCTGTTGACCTCCCAGACTCACTGTTTACATCCGCTGACGTCGGTTTGACTACGGTTCGGTTGCGATTTCGCGACTGTCGTTCGGCTTCGCGAAATGGAGGACTTTTTGCGGTTATGCTGTTGATTTTCTGATTGGATGTTGGACTAGATGATGCCGTCGGTCGTGGCCACGGTTTGTTTATGCTTCGATCTGTCCGGGGACGCTGCTGAATCTTTTTCTTCGTCTTAGGAAGATTTAGACCTGGATGGCAACTTTCACAGGAAAGAAGTGGTCTCTGATCATCCTGTGAATGTAGCCGGTGGATGTGTATATATTAGAAGCAATTCATAAATGTCCGATGCGATGTGTAGTTGACTGTTACGGAGAGCATGCGTTACGGAGAGCATGCGAATGGAGGGTTTGGATTTGTGTTATGCCGTCTCTTAATTTGTAAGAACAGATCTGACCTGAACTTTTCCAGGCTTGGGTGGCCATGGAAAATGTTGATGATCGACAGTCTTCTTATGTCATGTTGTCGTTTCTCCATAAGTTTTTTCTTTTTTTTTTGGTTGGGTTCTTCTTTGCCGCTTGTTCTGAGATGGTTTCTGAGGTGTCTTAAACTGATGAATAAGAGCATCGAGTAAATGTTTTGCACACACAGATGCCACGTTTTGGAAGTCAATCATTTTGCTTGACTTTAACTTAATCTCGTGTAGATTATAGGAACATGCCTTTCCATTTAGAAATGCTATGTCACTGCCAGACTGTCACTCATGTCATAGTTAAATGGAATCGACTCTCTTTAACTGGACGGAATCATCTGGAGAAAATTATGGTAATTGCTGTCAGCGAAGTAGATTTATCTCAGATATCGCCATCGAACAATTTGTTTTATCATCAAACCTTCTGATGGACTGGTTTCGATTCTTTGTCCATGTTGTCAATCTGTGACTTGGCAATAAATAGGTTATTGAGCTGTATGTTTACTTTTAGTTCCTATGATCCTTACACTAGAGCTGAATTTGTTTTTCTTTAGGTAAGTCGTTTGATTTTCTTGCCATCAAGGCAGTTCTGTTAATATCCAGGAGAGATAAATGCCTATGCTGCTTTTTTTGCTACTCCTCTCACTACACTTTCTCGTAATGCTTGTCTGGATGTATTGTATTTCACAAAATTCTGAATCCATTGGTAGTTCGACGCGGAGTGCCATGTGAGTTTTTACAATCTAATTGCTGGTCACCTAAAGTATGGAGTATCAATATATTTAGGTGTCCCAGTCTAAAGTTTGGCCTTCAATTTCTGCGCATGGACAAGCCATGTCTTTTGGATAGTTGCACTGCATATCGACAAGCCATGTCTTTCATTATCATGTGGGGGATGACTGAGGCCTTTCTATTGCAATGGGCGAATCCCACCTACCATGTTCTTGTATTTTGGTTGTTTTTTATAACTTTGCTAGCTTATTTAGTTAAATGATTCACATGCTAAAATTAGAACAATTTTGTATTTTAGAGCTGGTATGCTGTTGAAAATCAGTGCCACCTAATGCATTTCTTAAATATCCATGAATATCACATCTCCAAGGAGCAAACCCCTTACTCCCTCTCCCATCTCTCATATGTGCACCTGCTCATGCTTTCAAACTACCATCTAATTCATCTTCTCCTTGTCCTTGCAGGTGAGGAAGATAATCTTCTTCAAGGCATTAATAGTTACCGGACATCTTTGAATTTAACAGCCCTTACAAAAAATGATAATGCAGAATGCCTTGCCGAGGAAATGGCTGATCAATATAAGAATCAACCTTGCACTAATACGACAGGTGCTGACACTGTACCCGGTACTGAGCCTCAGTTCTCCAACTATCCAACACTTTTAGCCAACTGCCATCTGAATGTCTCTGTTACAAGGGATGGGGTAATAATGCCTGCTTGTGTTCCCAACTTGGTCCCAAGCCTTGTCCTCACTAACTTCACCCAGTCTCAGTATTCAGTTAGCCTAAACGATAGCAAGTATACAGGAATTGGAATTAGTTCTGAAAATGATTGGATGGTAGTCATCTTAACCACGAATACACCTGAAGGAAGCTACATGAGCGTCAAGTCAGCCAGTTTGATTCTGAAAAGCAGTTTCATTTATCAATTGCTTTTTCTACTCATCGGTTTTGTGCTCCTATTATGAAACTGGCGATAATATGGCCTAATGGCTGCTTGACAGAGAGCAATCAAAGAACAGCTACAGAGTATTGCATTGTATTAATTTGAAGGAAAAGGTGAAATTGCAGAATAATCTTGAGTACATTCTTTTTATAGTAGCTTGTGTTGTGGCTGGAAATATGTAACACGGGACTTGGTATGAGGATTCTACTATGTTATATGTGTTCTTCCTTTTGCCCTAATTTCATCCTTTACTTGAATACTGAGGTACATTGCAAAGGGAATTGGTGCAAAAGAGTTGCAGGTCTCTTGGTTCTGTTCTTTCAAAAGCTTTCCTTAATATTCCATTTGTTGCGATTAGACCATAAACCTTTTCTTCCCTTTTTTTTTTCTTGGTTTGTTGCTGCATTGCATCTCAAGAGCTCATAGGCTATTTAGTCTCCAACCCCATCAAAGGTGAGAGACTGAGAGTCGAATCTCGCAATTCTCATAAGAGCAGCTGGCCTCTAGGGCAAAGCCCTAGAGTAGTGATCAACCTTAAATCATTCGTTGTCCTTGCTCATTATTTCCTTGGTGAAAAGTCTAACTCGGGGGCTGTGGCGCTATGCCTTCGAGACTGGAACAGTATCATCTGTGCTATCTCAATTGCTCTCGCGTTCTTGGGTGTGGTTGAGTGAGGCTGGATGTCAATAGGGTAGGACGGCCTTATCTGCATCGAAACTCATTCAATTAATCATTTTGTTGCTTGCTAATTCCGATCTTTTAAGCGGTCAATTAAAAAAAAAAATAGAAGAAGAAAACAGGAACTAACTACCTAGTCTTTGATACTACGACTAAGATACAATTGATGAATGATGGAATTGTTCCACAGTATCGTGTGGTAACCACGCGTGGTATGTCACAGCTGGCTATCTCTAGAGCTTTATGTGTAGCTATCAACAATGCAATAGCTCTGCCGAGAAAAGGTAATAGGCTTCATGGAAGGAAGGATTCTTTTTCGCTGTCAAAAGGTTCACACTCCTTTAGAAAAGCTTATGCTAAGTAAATGGTCGGTGGCCTATGGGCAAAGATTCTACCAAATCTGTGTGGCATCGATGAGATATTAATTGTTTTTTGCTTACTTAGCGCAGTAGATCAAGCTTTAAGTCTGTGGATCTGCAGCATGTGCTATCACTGGTCTTCACCTAATTAATCATTCCAAAGTATTTATACTCTCTTTAGTTCATGTGTTAGAGGCTGAAACCAGAAACTTTTAAAAGCAATTGGTCATTGTATCACCGATATATACTCTCTTTCTAATTCCAAGTTTTTTGAGTTTTAAAAGCAATTGGCCATTGTGTCACCGATATATGGCAAGTGTGCCTTCAATTCGAATGCAGACTTTCGACCCAAAATGGGTTGCGCATTTATGCTTAGCGGAAGAATCCTGTGAAAGACCATTTCTTTAATTGTAGAATGTTGATTGTTTTATTGAATCCGGCCATCTCCAAGATAACGAGTCACTTTGGGACAACGTAGTTGATGGATGCTATACTTTAAGCTAACGGCTATGGTCAAAGCTGTCGGCCTGCTTGAGGCTCCTAAGTTCCGACAAGATTCCAAGCCCTGTAAAGAATGCGTTCTCGGACTCGCGGCTACCCGCGGAATGTTAACACTAGTTTTTCAACTCCTAGAGGCCCTATTGCCAACCTCTCAAAAGCAAAATCAAAGGGAGAAAAGAGAAAAAGAGAAAAAGCAAAGGTAAAAGGCCCAAGCCAAAGCCCATGTATTTTGACTAACGAGAAGAAGCTACTAATCAAACCAGTCATCGCTCCTACCCTCTTGAGGATTGATTGAAAGTTCTTTAGTAGTGGTTCACAGTTTACTCTCAATCTAGCAACCATTACTAAATCCAACCATGTTGAGGAGAGTTCTCACCTCAAAGTATAAATGGGATTTTTATGGTCTCTCGAGATACTAATTTACCTTCCTGAAAACATTATACTCAATTGCATTTTGTGATATCTTTTTCACCGAATCTTGTACTACGCAAATACTTTAGAGGCTTTTAATGAAAGACCGAGATTCATTCTCTAATAACCCAACGCTCGCCTTTCTCCAAGAGTCGGATCCTGGGGGATTTTTGGAAGTGCCTTTAAAATACTAGACAGAAGAAGTGATGATAATGCTGTTTCTATAATTTGACTTCCTTCAGCACATTCATCCAGCACATGGGCTTGCAAAAACGTTGTACAATCTTTCTGATATGAATGATCTATTTTAAAAATTTGGCAGAGATGGTTAATATGATGTTTTTTACCTTATCTTTTAATTTAGCTGAACTAATTATACTTTTGATATTACCATATAAATACCTGCACATATTTTACTTGTTGGTTTTGTTCCAAAAAGAAGTTTGTGTGATTCTTTATTAATGCTCTTATGGTGCTTTCGAGTCGTAATTAGACAATCAATACTTCATTATTTTATTAGCAGCCTATCAAGGGGTCAGTGGGCAAATTTTTTAGCAATCAATTTAGTAAAACTCTTAATTTTCAATGCATTATTTTTCTTGTGTTATGACCACATAAGAGGAGCTGAAACTCTCAAATGGGCCTCTGCTTGTCTGTTTTATATATAAGGATGACAGGTTCCACATATGCATTTCTTATTTTGACGTACTACTATTCACACACCATGCACCCTATATTGATATGGTATCTTTTTCTTGTCCTGTACCAATAATTTCCTCTTTTTTCTTTTTTTTTTTTACATCCAAGTAATTACAAGATCTAGACGAGTACTTAGACAAATCCTCTTAAGAACTTGCTTAAGTTCAAAATAAACAATATTATTGAAATCGAAATTTTAAGATTGATTATGGTTAACAAGTAAATTAATTTGAATTATTGAAAACACTCATCTCATCAATGTACTTTCCTTTTTTTAAAGCGGACTCATCAATGTACTTCACTGGCCAGAGAATCCATATTTATTAATGACATGCACACAGATTAGTTGAATAATGAAGAAGTCATTACAGCTAAGAGACCAGCAATTGGCTGTTTTAGTCGCTCTGGTCAGAATCAGTTGAAGTCTCTGTTCAAGCTAGCACGCTGTTTATCCATGAGGATGTGCTCTCCAGTCCCAGTGAAGTACCTACTCTCCTTGATCCATCAAGAAGTCAATGCTTATCTTTCCCTATAAATAACCATCTGCTCCAATCACCCCAAATCATCCCTCAAAGCCTCAACACTGATCCAATCCAAGAGAAGAGAAAAAAAAATGCATCCAGTTCAAGCTTTATTGCTCCTCGCACTTGCCCTTGCTGGCTCTCATGTTTCAGCATTTCCGCCCTACAAAACCCTAGTTGCACCCATCGCCAAAGACACCACCACTTCTCTCTACACCACCACCCTCAACTTCAATGAGAACTACCTCGTCGATCTCGGCGCCCCGTTCTCATGGTACTCTTGCCAGTATAAGCACCCTCCCGTAACTTGCAAGGCTGCGCCATGCGTGTCGGCAAGGTCCTACCTGTCCCCGCTTTGCCCTCCATCCAGCAGCTCCTCCGACAACCATTGCCAAAATTGCATCACCACTCCCGTCAACCCGCTTACCAAAACTTGCGCTCTGTCCGATCTCACATACAAGAACGTCGCCCTTTATGTAACAAATGGCGGACACCCGACTAGTTCTGTAACTTTGAACGACATATACATGTCTTGTGCTCCTGGGTACCTTTTGAAGTCTCTTCCTTCAGGCACTACCGGTTTGGCTTCCCTTTCGTGGGCTTCTCTCGCTCTTTCGACACAACTAACCCCTCCTCATCTGGGAATAACCAAGAAATTCGCGATGTGTCTTCCTAGTGTTCCTAATGGTAAGGGTACGCTTTTCTTTGGAAGCGGCCCGTATCTCTTTAGGAGCCCTGCCTTGGTTGATGTATCCAGATACCTTTCCTACACCCCATTGATAAAGAACCCTAAATCATCTGACTACTACATCGGCCTCGACGGCATATCAATTGCTGGGAAGGCAGTCCGTTTCCCGAGAAACGCATTTTCCATTGATTCTTTTGGCCGAGGCGGCACGAAGCTGAGCACTGTAATTCCTTACACTGTTCTCAGGAGCGATGTCTATGATGCCTTCGTCAAGGAGTTCAAGATAGCCACCAAACACATTCCTCAAGAGAATAGGGTGAAACCCTTTGAGTATTGTCTCAAGTCAAGTGCGATTGCGTCGACTCGGGCAGGTTTACAGGTCCCTCAGATTAGTCTGCAAGTGGCGAGTGGGAAGGACTGGACAATCTATGGAGCGAACTCGATGAAGCAAGTGAGCAAGGATGTGGCCTGCCTGGCCTTCGTGGACGGAGGGAAGGCGGCCGAGCATGCAGTGGCCATCGGGTCTTACCAAATGGAGGACAACTTCCTTGTGTTCGATCTGGCTCAATCCACGCTGGGGTTCAGTTCCTCATTGCTGGGCTATGCCACTACTTGCGCCAACTTCGATTTCACAGTCAAACCTTGACGAGAACAGTTCAAGTAGGCGTGGCCATCAAAGGAACAAGAACCTTTGTGTGCAATGATGCCGTGTGCTTGTTTGTAATTTCTGGTTTCCCTAAAGAATAAGAAACAATAATGTAGCCCCTAACCAAAAGTAGCAAGTAGCTAACTTTGGTTTTTGGGCAAATAAGTGCATGTTGTTGTCCGTGTCTACGTATGTATGCATGGTTAAAAATAAGCACTGGTCTGAAGTTTAAAGTGTATTGTTTATATTTTGAATGTCAACTGAAGCAATTTACCAAAAAATCACATCTTGCCAAGCTTCTCCGATTGGATAATACAGAATGCACATCTCGCTAATAACCCCGGTCGAGAAGAAAATTGCTCTTGCACATATCTAAACCTGGATTGTTTTGGAGAATTGGATAATACGAATGTGATCAACAATAGCAAAGATTTGTCATGTGCGCACACGCACTTAAGTAACTAATTTATGTTGCTATAAATAGATCCAAAATGTCCAAATGGCAGATCAGTGAAATAACAATTCTATCACCCAAGGATGATACAGAAACTTCATTAAGGAAACTGTAATAACCTGGAAACCGATGTGAGGGCGAAAGAGAAAAAGAGGGAAGAGGAAGGGAAGGCGATGCCGCCATAAATTGTCGCCGAAAAAATTCTGGGCGGTTCGCGGAAACAGCCATCCAATTCAAGCTTGCTTGAGAAGCCATGGGAAGGTCTTCTCATGTTTTGGTTTTCTTTCTGCTTTCCCTAGGTCAACGGTTGCCGAAATTTGTATTAATTTGGCATATGAAATATTGACTATGATGTCATTTAAAAGAAAGTGTTACTTTGAGGCCAGTCATGTTTTATTTTAGTCGTTTTTGTTTGATTTTCACCACTTTTTAATATCTTGGTCAGTTACGCGAACGCAAGAAAGTCTTGAGTGGGTCCAAATGATTTTTTGGAAGTGATAGGGGAGATTATGATTTTATTTTATTTTTTGGGTCAAATTTGCTAGTATTTCCTTCTAAATTTTTTTAGATCTCGCCCATGCCAAGCTTAGATATAGTCAAATTTCATATATCGTCCGCCTCAAATTAAAATTCTAGATCTGTCGTTATAATTCTGTATTTCACATAATATAGACCCAGCTTACAAATACAAAGAGATCGCATATGGGAAAAGTAATAAGAACTTTATATATATATATATATATATTATATGACCGGGCTCTTCTCTGACAGTTTAAATTTTGGATAGAGAAAAGCTTATGGCATGAACAATCATTTGACTCAGTGATAGCTCGGCCCATTTGATGACTAGCCTCTCTTTTATAGCTCGAAACAACCGGACTTGTCGATCTTATCTTGACCGGGCCATTAAGCAATTAGAGTGGGCTAATATATTGATGGAAATTGATCAAGAAAACATTTTTTCCAAAATATTGACCGCTAAAATAGGAGCTCAACCCTGCTACATCATCATATGTTTACTAATTGTAATTAATTTTCTATTTTGTGTAGAAAATCTCAACAAAATATACAAGACTCCTAATATGTTTCACTTACTTATCTTGCTTAGTGATTAATCTTTTGGGAAAAAATTACCAAAAACCCTAAATTTTGCCCAAAATGATAAATTTACTCCAAACTTTTTTTTGTAACATGAAAAACTCCAAATTTTACAAATAGTGACACATTTACCCCACCGATGGCATTTTTGTCTTATTTTTTATGTTTTTTCTTCTTTTTTTCTTCTACTCTCCTCCCTCCGCTAGCCATGGCGGAGGAAAGTCGGAGTCAGGCGAGGGCGACCTTCGTCGGTGTCGAGTGAGGACAGCCCTTGACACTAACGAGAGCCACCCTCACCTGCGTCGGGCGAGGGCTATTGGGGAGGGCGACCCTCGCCCAACTCGACGCCAATGAGGGCAGCCCTCACCTGACTCCGGCTCTCATCTACCATGGCCGGAGGGAAGAGAGAAGCAGTAAAAAAAAATTAAAAATGTAAAAGACCAAAATATCTTATTGTTTGGGGTAAATGTATCATACAGATAGAAGTTCAAGATTTTTTGTGTCACATAAAAAAAGTTTTGAGTAAATATGTCATGATTGGTAAAGTTAAGGGCTTTTCATGTCATAAAAAAAAAAATTATAGTAAATTTGTCACTTTGGACAAAATTTAAGATTTTTTGGTGGTCTTTTCCCTAATAATGGGTTTTTTTGCACACCCAAGTTCCTTCCGTGTGCGCAAGAACTACAACAACTATAGACGTTCGAATTTGTTGACCAAAACAAAGTCTGAAATCCATTCTTTATTCACATGCTGTACTAAAGTCACCTCAAATAATACAAACCAAGATGCCGTGGCATCAATTTACCACTGCAGGGACCCAGTTGAATCCGTATCCGGCATTCATACGGGCAATATGAATTCTTTTCTTCGGCTTACAGAGTTCATTTTCTCCACAGAATTTGTGGACTTGATTTTCTAGTACGCAAGCAAATCACATCCAATTGGCAAAGTAACATCACATATGCAGAAGAGATCTAGAAATACATCTACTTATAATCTTTTAACAAACCTAAACCATTCCCACATTATTAAACAAGGGGAAAGTAGCCGCCATCTGCTAGAATTTGATTTATCTTCCCTTTCCCTTGGAAGAGGCCCTTAATCACAACGTCGAATCCCAACGCTCTACAACCCACAACTTTGATGACATGCAGCAATGATCAAGCATTCTTTAATTTGACGCGATTGACCAAAATATACCTTTGAAGCGCAAGCATTAGAACCCACGTGCTCTTTGTGATCTTCTCCTTAACCATCAAGAGTAATGCTGAACTTAGCACCGTCTTCAGGATCTGCGCTTGCAGTCCCTTGAAGAAACCCAACAGGCCTTCTCGTCTCCAAATTGCGTACATTGCATCAGTAATTGTCTTCTTGGCTTTAGGCCGAGGTTCCTTTGTCTCATCTTCATCTGATTCCGCGGCCTGAATCGTGACCTTACACCTGTCTCAAAACTCGATAAAGTAAGTTCTGTAGACAGTACTGTAGAAGGCACAGACGAATAGCAGGTTGAGGACAACCATGGAACACACAATTAGAGTCAAGTTTGACCTCATTAAGAGCTGAAAAATATGTGGAATTAAGTATCTCATAGATTTACTACTGCTCCTTTAATCAAAGGTTGACTGATAGCATGTGAACAAGCATTTATTACAAAAGCAGCCCTCTTTTTTAGACTCATATCACTCAATTGACAATCACGCACAAGTCATCATCAAAATATCTCGTATCAAGCTTCTGGAAAACTAGCCCAGCAGATAATAGTTATTAAGCTTGCATTTAGGTAGACAACTTTTCACAATATATGAGTATTTGGTTTCCATAGAAAATTCGAATGATCTATACAGATAAGTATGGCAATTGCAGTATCTTTCCGTCAATTTTTTTTCATGAAAGCCTCCTATTGATGTATTTTGTGTAAACTGAAACAACAGACAAGACGAAGAAAAAAAAAATCAGTAACCATTACCATTCATTCATCCCAACTGGCTATTGCAACATAACTATGAATTCAAGAATTAGGTTAAATTAACCATGTGTCAGGAAAAGAAAAACTAATAAGTTCACCTGATAGCTGGGTATGTTGTGCAGGTCGCAACACACTTGGAGACTGCACCCAGGACGAAAGCAGAAAAGGCAGAGAGAGACTCAGGAGATGACCCCATACCTCTACTTCCGCTCTGCTTTTCCTTCAACAATCTCTGTTTCAACTGATCAAATACAGTGTACTGTAGAATACAAAAATACTTCCATTATTAACTATGCTGTCTGCATTTAACCTTTTCAACTAGACATAAAAATAAGAAAAACATATATCTATAGTTACAGCAAGTGGATTCTATTTTTATTTTTATTTTTTTTGGAATGATTCTATAAGGTGGGTCTTAATTATTACTAGCTGCCATCAGGTTGTTTCCTTGGGTTGTAACATTTGAGCTACAGTTTAACCCTCTCTAAAAATGTTGCAGAATTGGAAGCAGCTAACATGAATTAGACAACAGCAATTAGTTCCTGACATCAGCTACTACAGTAACATCATGCATGAAAATGGATCTTGGATATATTAGAACATTAGTTACCTTTTTCCTCTTTAGAACAGAACACGCCATAGTCATCTTTGTACATTATAACATCAAGAATCTCGCAGCCTGAAAAGTAGATGCTCTCTACATGTGACTACATATTGAAAGAGAATCACCTACCTGAATAGATGGATTTATTGTTAGGAGGAGAGAAATGCCAAGACCGTCAAATGCTTCCCTCCATGTGAACTCTGAAAAGGTCTTCCAAAGTCCTTTAGATTTACCAAATTCGCTTGTCTGCATCCTGGATGATGCTGTATCCAAGGGCTGCATCATGCTTTTGATATTAGACTACTAAAAAAAGATCAAACGAAAACAGATCTATTCACTCTTGACATCAACATTTATTATGGAAGAAGAATTCTAAACAAATTGGCGAAATAGTGCCTTTTCACTGGGCTAAATGTCTGGTTTCATCAATGGCACAAAAAGATTAGCAGATGTTGTAGATATTGCATTAGACATTAACCTAATGGTTTTACTCCTTCATTACAATTCTACTTGTGATACCTCTCCATATTTCCCTTGTGTTTTCAAGATAAATAACACCAATCCCTTCCTCCTATATTGTATATAATTTTAGACACGAGAGCAGCCCATGTTAACTACCTGTGTCACAATGACAGTACAAGCTCCAGCTGCAGCTGCAAGAATCAGGTTTGCTCTGGTTCCAATACTTTTATTGCCGCTCTTTTTCAAGTAAAGTCTCTTAAAGAAGCTATATCCATAAAAGTAGATAAATTGTGAAATGAAAGATTGCAGATTCTTTGTCCCAAGTCCCTGATATAATGAAAGAATCTGGCGAGTAGAAATTGCCTCCCATAGGACATCTGAAATGTTCCTGAAGAAGCAAGACACAGAATACAAGCTATCTTCAGAAGTTCCATGTCAGCAACTTGGATGAGGATGTGAACACTGAAACAGATCAGGCATCCCCATAAAAGGATGGTCTAGAAATTTGAAATAACATGAGGGAACCAGCAACATTGACTCCAACTAGTTTGAAAATTCCAACTTAGTCAGTCCTTGGTTTAATAAAAACACAAATACTGTTGTTTCACATCTTGTCAGCAATAACCTCCTTTTTGCTATTCTACAAACTTGATGATGGTTCACCCCCATCCACTGCAAAGCACATTGCAAAAGCAATGTACAGATTAACATTTGACACAAACACCAGACAACTACCCAATCAGTTTTAGCAGAAACCGGGAAATGCACAGCATCCTTAGCTTGCATAATAAATAAATAAACAACCACATATAGAAAGAAAACCATTGACGTGCGGAAAATAAAATCACAATGAACTACTGGGTTATGAAGTCAACCAGACAGAAACCTCCCAAGGGTCCCACAAATTGGGTATCGAAATCCAGCATGCATAGATTGTGAGTGTTAGAACTGTCACTCGCCCACTTAGACCATATGCTCTGAACAAAACAATCTTCTAGTATTTGCATGTGACCTGGTCCTAGATTATCCCATTGATGACGAAGGATCTCAAGGTTTCACTTCTCAGATTCACTCATTGGCAAGAATACAATGGAGTACTTGGAGAAATGATTCCAACAGAAATCAAAGAAAAAATGGACAGTGGATGTCTGAAAGCTATAAGAAGCATGAGATATAAGGGACTAAGTTTGAATTCATGATTCCTGCATACAAACTGATGTTTCTTGGCAAAAACAGTTGCCTGACACAATGAATGATTCCTCAAAAGTCTAGCATCCAGCCGAAGCCTGTGCTATTACAACGTTCAGTCGAAACTTGAAACAACTCCTCAGGAGAGTCCAAGGCCGTGCCAATTGCGCCATTTCTATGTCCACAGTACAAGGATCCGTCTAGACACTCATATACTCCGAACAATCTCGACTGGAGTACAAAAACAGCAACAGGACAGCAAGACGAACTGCAAATTTTGATATCTCCATTGCTAATTCTGAGCCATTCCACCGTTTTTTACACTAACAACATCGCATTACTGAAAACACTGGCACTATTCGAAGCAGAAAACTACCCATAATCCTGCTAAAAAGAAGTTCACGCAACAGAGCATCTTCTCAAGATAAACTATCATCTTCAAAACACAAGACCCTGATCCAAGAACATCAAGAAACCAACGCTAACCATCACATCCCAAAAGAAAATCCCGCCGAAAGCAAGCACAACAGCATAAAAAAAACCCGTGCTTTTTTGAGCAGGACCCAGTAGAGAGAGAGAAATATCTCGTATTACCTGTACTTCTGGTGGTTGCGGGATCGAACCTCGGCCTGGTACTTGGTCTTGCAGGTGTCGAGCGGGTACAGGACGGTGGTGCTGACCAGCGCTCCGATGGCCCCGGACGTCGCCTCCGAGATGGACTCCAGGTTAAACGCCATGATTCAAGAAAGTCTTTCCGAGTTCTCGCCGGAGGACAAAAGGGAAAACCGAGCCGTCACCGTACTTCACGCGCCGCCGCCGCATCCATCGGGCCCAGTTGGAGAGGTGCGGAATGGAAGGGCGTGCGTCGTCTGCCGGGAAGTGAGCAGCTGGTTGAAGGAAGAGGAGAGAGAGAGAGAGAGAGGTAGTGAAAGTGATGGAGGGAAGTGATGGGCTTTGGTTACAGAGAGACTGTGCCGTGTGATGGTGTATCTTTTCGGGAATCGGAAACGTGAACGCCAGTGACGGGGTTTTTCTTTTGTTTTACTGTCGTCGACAAACCGTTATTAGACTATATATATCAAGGAATGTCAAGATCAAGGACGAACCCAATCACTTTAACAACCGGACTAGGATCGAAGAATTGGGCCGGTTCAGGTTGACCCTAGACTAATACTCATCCTATATATATACCGCAATCTTCAAATCTATGCCCTAATTGACACATTCATGATAACTTCACCCCAAGTAAATTATGACACTTCTAATAAATTTACCCAAAATTAATTTTTTACCATCCAAAATCCTAAATTGGTACATTATCATTTGATTTTTCATTAAATTAGATTAATACCATGAAAAAACTATAATCTATTACACTTACAATAAATACAGGATAAAACTTTAAATTGGTATACCCGTCAACTGTCACGTGTCATCTAATATAGTAATTTGACGGTAAAATTGATGAAAACTAAATGAGGATAAATTTATCATAAATATTCCCTTTTGAGATTTTTTATGATATTAATCATTATTAATAACATATGACATTTTAGATCAAAGATTAGACAAAATGAAATTAGGCACACGTGAACAAGGATGGAACATTTACCCAGGATAGCTTTATCTAAGGGAAAAGATACATGACGGTAAAATTAATAGAAACTAATTAAGGGTAAATTTGCACAAGTACACTAGTTTTGAGTTTTTCGTGATATTAACCCTTATTTATAAAATATGACATTTTAGATCAAGATTAAACAAAATAAAATTAGGTACGAGCAAACAAGGACAGAACATTTACCCACAATAGCTTTATTTGAGGGAAAAGATACATGACGATAAAGTTAACGAAAACTAACTAAGAGTGAATTTGTCACAAGTATATCAGTTTGGAGTTTTTCGTGATATTAATCCTTATTTATAGAATATGACATTTTAGATCAAAGATTAGACAAAATGAAATTAGGTACAGGCGAACAAGGATGGAACATTTACCCACGATAGCTTTATTTGAGGGAAAAGATGCAAGATGTGAAACCTCAATTCAGAAATACCCTAAACTGTTTTTCGTGATATCAACCTTTATTTATAAAATATGACATTTTAGATCAAAGATTAGATAAAATGAAATTAGGTATGGGCAAACAAGGACGGAACATTTACCCATGATAGCTTTATTTGAGGGAAAAGATGCAAGATGTGAAACCTCAATTCAGAAATACCCTAAACTATTGTTCTACCACATACGGCGGTGGATTTAGGGTTGCTGGCAGTGATCCCAGCCCCTTGTTTCCCAAATTGCCCTTACAATTAAGGAATAAAATTTGTAAAACATCCCCATAATGGCGAAATTTTCGAACACCCTTTAACCACTTTCTGTCCTCAATTTTGAAAGTATTAGTTGAAATTCTAGAGCTGCCTTCATGTCATTTGGGTCATTAAAGAAGGAATGGTTGAAGGCTTGAAGCTAAGCAAGTAGAAGCTCTTCATGGAGGCAAATGATAAAGCTGAGAGGGATTCTTGTTGTGAAAATAAGGTGGAAGTGATGGATCTTGTAATTCAAATCTAACACTAGACAAGAGAAATCAAGAAAGAATAATGAAGACACCATACATTGTTATTTATTTCGATCTAATGTCGACACTTTACATAGAAAGCCAGCCAATTAGAAATCAATTATAAACCCTTAGAAAATGGAGTACAATTACTCAATCGTTCAGGTTACCTTGACCCTAGATTACGCCTAAACCATATACGTAAGTATTATCTCACAACCTCTAAAAGAACTCGATTAGAAAACTCATAAAAAGAAATTTGAACACTCATTTTGTATGCTCTTGTGTGTGCTCACTGAGTAGAATTCCATATCTTACATATGCATAGTATTTGTATTTAAAATAGAAAACCCTTTTAAAAGACCAAATTCAAACGTATTGTGGTAAACGGTAAGTTAGTTTGACTTTATTGGCATCGCTAGGGTATACCACTAGAGAGGCATTCACAATATTTTTGTCCTAATAAAGTATTCTGTAAACTTCTAGAGGTAGCTTTGTGGTTGATGCTGCGAAAGTGCTTCAGCTACGAGGCTACTACCAAACACTTGAAAAGCCAAAACACCTCATTTTGCAACTGTAGCATTTGAAGAAAAGCCATGCCAAACACACATTTAGGCCCCGTTTGGTTCAGCTTTTCCAATGGGCTTTAGGCCCCCAAAGCCCCTTGGGAAAAAAAATTTGGTGTTTGGTTCAGCATTTGGAGCTCTCCTTCTTCAAATGCTTGTCTTTGAAATGCTAAAAATCCAAAGCAGGTGGGGACCTACTTTGGGCATTTAGCATTTTCAGCATACTAGTCCTCCCCTATTGTTCATCTGTTGACTTCTTTTTCTTCTTTTTTACCGAGCATCTTCCCCGTACCCCAACCGCCGCCGGCCAGATTTGGCCGCTGATGGTTGGCCCGCCGATGATCGGTGACGGAGTTTCATCGGATTTTATTTTTATTTTTTTAAAAAATAATAAAAGCCCTTTGCAAATGTTGGATTTACCAAACGGTATTTACACCAAAGCCACTTTCCAATGCTCTTTAAATTATAATTTGCCAAACGTTCAAACATTCTCGAAAACCCCTTTACCCAAATGATATTTGCATTTGGCCAAAGATTAATGTCCTAGCATTAGTTCCCTGGCATTCATCTTTTGTTATTTTCATCATCTTGAAACGATTAACATTAGAATGCATCAAAAGCCATTTCAATTTCCTAAAATAACTAAAAAGATGTCATTTGATATCTTTGTGATTATATTAAATAACTAATAAGAAAATAATTTATTATTATTTTTAGGTTAATGCCATAGAAAATCCTAAACTAATACTACTTAGAAGCATTTATCCCAAACTATTTTTGAACCCACAAAAACCTCTAAAGTGGTACCACTATCCCAAACATATTTTGAAAAGTAAGAAAATAATTCCCTTATAGTTGACCTTCCATTTCCTTCCAAAAACACATAAAAATGGAAAAAAAAAATGCAAATGTTGCCCTTTTCTTTCATAATGCCTTAATGTATAAAATAAGACAAATAGATAATTTAGTCCATTCACAAATTGAACAACCTTTCTTCATTTCTATTCGATATGCATCCAAACAAGTCAAGGAAATTTTAATAAGCCCATGTGTTTTACATGAGAAAAAAAAACGCATTTTGATTTCAAGAATAGCATTGAAGATACAAAATCCGAATGAGACGCTTCTCTTGGTGCAACTTCTCTTTCGCTTCTCTCTCGTTAATGGTCTAAACAATGGGGTTACTCAAATTTTAGGTCTAAAGATGGAATTCAATCTTTTGACTTACCCCAACCAAACCAACCAATAAATCGACAACCTATTTCGAATTAGTTGATTTTAATTTGTGTTTGTGCCGAAAAGTGACCTAGTCATCGACACATGATTAGAGCGAAAAGTGACCAATCGGTATTAATGTTAGTGCATATTGATAATCGTCACCAATCTGTTGATGTACAACAATAAATGGGTAATGATAATCGACAAGAGTACCCATTGAAAAGATTGATGAGTTATCAAAGTATTGGAAGAGAAGATGCATCGAGATATGATCGCACAGTTTGAAGCCACCAGAGAACGGAGTGAATGCAATGAGACAAGGAACATACATTTTTGTAGGAACAACCGCTTGAAAACAAGATAATGGCATCGTCGAAACGTGGGCACAAGAATTTTCGAAATGGAAGAACACTGAGCACAACCACTAAGAACTGCCCGAGAGCAGGTATGGCATAATTATTATAAATACATCGCCTATCTATTGAGAGATCCACATAAATTAAACAAAATGAGAGCCCCGAATAGATTAAACAAAATTTACTATCTCTCAATAAGTTTACTTTTATGTGCTATACTTTTACTTTTCAGACTCATATCATCAATTAAATTTCGACGTGCTTCTTGACTGTAGTTTTCAAATCTGTGTCATTGATTAAATTATGATGTATATCTTTATCTTGGTATTCTTAGGCTTCATCAATCAAATTCGGACAAAATTTGTTTACATTTAGTTTGCTTATAATAGTTGTACTTTGCATAGGTTTTTTTTTTTTGACATGTGGGTCACTTGTAATAATTGTAGGACCGACCCCAATTTTTTTTTTTATAATAGCTGTACTTTCTAAGTCTTGTCATCAATTAAATTCTGACACGATCTGTCTTTTTTATAGTTTGGTTCGAAGTAAAGCTCTTGTTTTCCGTATTTGCTTGGATATTTCTCGTCCAAAAGTAGTGCAGAACCCATTTCCTCTGATAATAGCCAGAAAAATGACTTCCGAGTGAAAATAATTTAGTCAAAGAAGAAATTCCGGCAAAAAAATTTGAAATCACTAGCCCTGGACTGTAATTTATATTCTGGAATGAATGCTTTCGATCTACCTACGCTACAAAAGATTTTAAGGGTGAAGATTTATATCCCAGGGAATGTTCATTGAATGTATTTCAGATAGGAAACAGAAAATTGTTCTTTCTCCTTAGGTTACTCGGTTCAAAGCTAAATGAAACTGAACAGACTTTGCTAGTTTAGTTGGTTTGTTAGTTTAAGGATCGATCTGACATTCTCAGCGAGATTGAGTTCATCAGTTCCGAAGCATCTCAAGAAGGTGATTAAATGCATTATAAGTCTATAAATTTGGAGAAAAACATGAATCCACATCTTCTCAAGCAACGGACACAGGAACCCAAATGCCAAACAAAACTGGATAGGGAGATTTCACCATTAAATCAAAGTATCTCCCCACAGGTAAATAATCTTTGCCTAATGGATAGCACAGTACATTCATAGATTGTACGATGCGATTTTCATTGCAAGCACAAATAGACAGCGTGATCCTATCCATTCACATATGTCCAATCGTAAGCACCATTTGTTTAACATAAATTGTAAATCGCAACACCAAGATATACAAATCCAGCTAGGATCACTCAAGTCTTGCTAAATCGCGATTTTATGAGCATAAGAAAGGAAATTGTTTTATGGAACTCCAGTGAAAATATCAAAAGACAAATGGAACAGGGAAAGATACATTCACAACATATCACTGTGACGAGGCTTCATCTTTCTTCTCCGACAAGTACCTAGATAGAGAAACGGCAAAGTAAAATGATGAATGAGCCTAAGAAATCTTAAGTCTATACTAGAGGTAATATGCAAATAGTGCATTAAACCAATATTGTGGTCGGTACTTACCCCTGACCCTTTGCCCAACGCGAGAGTTGATAGAGCTGGACGGTTTCATTTGAAGCATGGCATGCAAGAAGTAGATAGTTGCGTGGTTGCACCATCCATGCGAACCTCATAAACAGTAATGAGTATACACACATAGCTGCAACCAAGACAAGGAGGTGAAAACAGTGTCCAGCTGGGCATGAAAAGAAGATATATTGACGCATTTTCTTGGATCAGAAATGGCTAACCTGCAGTCATGTTGCCTGATATCATCTCTGGCGGTTTTTTCATGTCAACCAATCCCTGTTGGAAGCACCAAATAAATAAAAAAGCAGTGGAAAAACTAAAACTTCAAGATGTTTCATTAGGGCACGTAGAAATAGACAGTAGAAGAGAAGCATACGGCGGCCACAAATCCCCAGTTTGCAACAGGTCCCCAAAAATGAGTAGTTTTGGGGCCAACAGGACTGTTCAGGAAAGCTCGAAAAGAAGCCATTTACTGCAAGTAATTCCTACAGAAAAAAGCACATTGGGCTCGTAAGAAGCATGCCTCTGAATTACATGTAGATATAACTATCACACAAAACTTGGAGAAAGATCAACCACAGTACAAAGGTTATCTTGGAAAAGGAATCTTGCAACTCTTAGCACAAATTTCTGAATGACAGAAGATAATCATAGATATAAAACTAGTAAATCCTATACAAATAGTCATCTATTGCTCAACAGGTGCTTATAGTAGGCTTCCTTTATTTGTACAGCTATGCCTTCGTGAGTCTCCATAAGCAAATGTTAAGCCCACTATTTTCATTTAAGTTCAGATAAAGAAACAGCCACACAGGCGACCGAAGCATAGATCTCTCGTAAACAATCTGGCTTTTTACATAGGCAACAACTACATGGATAAAGGGCTAGCATATTTACTGGTCGAAGAAAAAGGGCAAGCATAGGCCTTTCCATAGTCCACAGGTAGTGTAGGACCCATGCTAATTGTTCAAAATATTCGAATCAGTAGCATTAATTGAATTTTGGCAATTGACACCAGTTCATCTCTAATACAAATTACCGTATGATAGCAAGACCATGAGATGAAAGAATATGGCATAAAGTATGGTGTAAAGACAGCCAAAGCAAGCAAAAAAATTTACACTATGTTACTATACGAGAAATTTCCTAGGATAATAACAGTTCTAAGGCAAACAAAGAACATGGCTTGTTCAATTAAACAAAAAGTCAAGACTTCAAGATTAGAATTTCCCAGGGGAACATAACTGAAACTCCAACTCCATCATCATGTAATACAATTGACTCAAAATTAGCTTCATGACTTCATTCAAGTGCAGAATTTTAACCAACCTGGCAAAGAGCATCTAAAAAAATCCTAGGACCAAGTGGAATCCATAAGAGAAGGGCCAAAAACTATGTCATTGGTCGCAACAACAGTTCAAACCAAAGAATAGAAGCAAAAGCCCTAGTAACACACGACTTTCAGAAATCCACCAGCCAGTCAATAGATGATCGAGATGGTGGGTGGTGTGGCGCTGTGGAAGTGGAGGCGGAAGCTAGGCTGGGAGGTTAGGGTTATGACTTTCCTAATACAGAGGATTTTTATAGACTGGGAATTTCAGAACTATAACAGGGGTAATTTAGGAAGAAATGGCATTTTGTTAATAAATCAAAGATGTCAACTATTGTGAGGAGCAATTTGGTCTCCAAGACAAAAACTCAAGATGCAAAGTGGTAATTAAGGTGGGTGGAAGGTTGAAATCAGGTTCCTACTCGAAACAAATTGCATTAGGGAATTCTTTCCCAGCAAGATGCCTACTGGCTGACCTTGCTCTAAAACCCCTTACTCTATTGATGCTAGCCGCACCATGATAATAAAAAAATGCCTCTCCTTTCTCCTTGAGAACTAGACTCTAGGAACTAAGTCCAAATGGTAGGTTTCAAATCTTTCTCCCTTCACTGCCTCTTTATCTGCAACTTCAATTACAGAGCATTCTGCTTCCTGAGAACTTTCTTTGATTCATTTGAGCAAGGCTTGGGTAGCCTATGCAGAGCAAGCCGTATGAAACAGAGGATGCAAAGAGCTATGAGATTAGAAATGGAGGAATGTTTTTAAAGTGTTCTTCCTATGCGAACTTCTTTTCTTTGTCAATAGGTCGCAGGATGTTGACAATCTCGCGATAAGTTATTTCTGTAATAAACACCATTAGGCAAAAAAAGAGAACCTTCATAGAAGAATTATCCATCGACATAGGATTTAAAAAATTGTAAATAGGTCTAGCAACAACTCCTTCAAAGGGATACTCCAAAAATGAATCCTTTTCAAATACGAAAGCGAAAAAAGCAAGAATTGTTTTCGCCAAATCCATACGATCCAATTCTTCCTTAAAACACAAGAGCTTTTGGGATGTCTTAGGCATGTTTTGGTATCACGCCAGAAAGCACTTCTGATGAAATACGAATGTTCCAAGAAAACGGGGGCGAAACGCATTACTTCAACAGGAATGCTTACGGCCGCCCTTCCCGGCAGCAGCGGGAGAATTCGCCCGAGGGCATCCACCATTAGGTTACGGCCAGCCCCCACGAGGACCCTGCCCCATATGGGCAAAATTCCATCCGAGAGTTTCTATTCAGCCATGGAAGCTCCTTTGCTTCCGTCGACGCCGCCCCTTTCTTTCATTTCTAGCCCTTTTCCTTTCACACACCCATCGAGACTCGGAGACCAATTACATGACTGAACCCCAAAAACAAGATCCAACAATTCATAACATCTCAAAATTCAGAGACCCAAATCGCACATCCACATGCCAAGCACCGATCTCCGCCAGAAATCCAAATTCACCAAGTCCCAACGCACGCACAAAAGCTAGACATACAGAGAGAATCGGCCAACAAGCGCACCAGACGTAGAGAGAGAGAGAGAGAGAGAGAGAGAGAGAGAGAGAGAGAGAGAATCGGCGAGCTAGAGCGAGAGAAAGAGAGAGACGACCGGATTCCCGGGGTACCTGCGGCCCGAAGACGACGGAGACGACCAGGGTGGCGCCGGCGCCGGCGCGGAGTCCGATCACCGGGGGGTACAAGCGAAGCTGGGAAGCCGCGAGCGACCGAGGTGAGCCTCTGGGAAACAGCTGTTCGTTTGACTTCTCTGACGTGTGAGAGAGAAGAAGATGGAGATTGTTGTTGCATTTCGTATATATCTAGATTATATATTATGTATAAATACAATATAATTGTAAAATATTGTATTTTACTTTACTAATTGTTGTTTCTAACTTTTTTTTTTTTTTTGGATCAAGTTGTTTCTTACTTAAGTTGCTAAGATTTAAGGAAAAAAAGAAATGAAAAGGTGACAATCAAGTAAGACAAGAGAATTTTGACTGTTCTTCCAATTTTTTTTTTTCGAATTATAGATTGATTAATGAAAATGGAACTTGGAAAGAAAAATTATACTAATTTGATGATGTTGACTAAAGCAATATTCATGAGGGACAAATGGGGTTTGAAATAAGTAGAGAGTGTTGCCGAATAAGTCTACTTAAAATAGAAAATTTTAATTCGACCCAAAAATAAATAAATAAAATAGAACCTTCCGACTAATGCTTTTCCATACTTGAGTTGCTTGTATAACGAGATTATTATCAAGTACCGGTGCATTGTCTTACAAAGATTGATTTCAATTTTTAATTTTATATTCCTTTTTTTTTCAATTGTATATAGACATATGCAAGTGAGATTTAAGAAATAATTCTACTAATTTGACAATTTAGGTGTAGGAATTAATGCAATAAACCATACAATCGGTCATGTAATTGCAATCAAATTTTAAAAATTTCACTACCCACACGCAGGTGGCACTTTGGAGCGGCCTCTTCTTCAAAGAGGTCGAGTGTTCGAATCACGGCGACGGGGTGAGCTGGCTGCGGAGGCCGTGTGTGGTGGTAGCGCGTGTCGCACGGAGTTTCTCCCCCGTTACCGGGCCTATTGGGCCGTCCGCGTTGGTACGGTGCGGGGTTCCCTGGGTCACCCAAAAAAAAAAAAAATTTAAAATTTCAAGTTTTGTAATCAAGTTATAACATTGTAGTTTGTTGACTTCGTTGACCATGGAAAAGGTTATTGTGGCAAATTGTGGCATTGAGTGGGTCCCACCCACATACCATAAAAGGCTTATCTTTTCACGAAAGCCCCAAAAATGGAAAAAAAAAAAAAAAAAACCACAAAAGAAAAAGTCATATCTGACCTTCAAGAGAGATTGGTGAGACATTAATGCCTGATGCGAGGTTGGTAGATGGCATCTCCACCGTGCAAGGGCCATTGCGTCCTCACCTAACGAGGGTTGGTGACGGTCACAAGCTCTTGTCGAACCACGTTTTCAATAGCCTCTCCTCGCTAGCTTTTCTAAGATTCAACTTTGTCTTTCTTTTTCTCTAACCAAAAAAAAAAAAAAAAATTATTTATTGAAATTATTGGCATATTTTTTGTTTTTGGCTTTTGTCTGATCTGTAATTTAAAAAAATAATGAGTTTGGTCTTGTTCTCTTATGTGGCACCCACTTAGGCCACTTGCACTCTAGCATTATTATAAAAAAAGGCAGTATGGTCATTTTTCGTTAGTCAAAATGCATTGAGTTAACGAAATCGCTTGATTGCACGAATTTAAAAAATTATATTATTTAATTACATAAGTTAAAAAATTTAGGATTTCTACTGCATATATTCTTTATTTACAAGATGAGATTATTATCTATCTAGTAGCTACACATAATTTTCGTTAATCAAATTGCTTTTATGTGTCTTCTACATCATTTCTACGCTAATGAGGGCTTTGTGCACACCTCTTGTCGCTCTTACCGATTGAATGATGCCTAAGTGTTTGGCTTGAGGTGATGTGGTGATTTGCTATTGATGATATCGCCAGATGTACATTGGACCTTATTATTTAGAGGAATGAGAAGTCGTAACAAGGCTTTGATATGGATAGGTTTGGTTGACACCAGATTTGGGGGGCCTTGAGGCCTAGTTTGGCTAGCCCATATATTCTTGAAAGAGATCATAGAATAATTTATAATAATTTTACTCTAAATATTTATTATATATAAAATCTATTAGGATAAAATAAGCCTTTATTTCTAATATAGTAGAGAAAAATAGCATAAAACTCATAGGTGAACTAATAAAATAAGATGACTGAAAGCCCTAAAAGTATTTCCGTTTTCCCATTTCTATTTCTTTTTAGTTGAAAAATTTTAGAATTTAAAAAAGAATGGTGGCCCATAGGATGGGCCTGGCTGGCCATGTTCTCCCCATGGGTGGGCTCGGGTAATCGCTCAAGCCCGCAAGTTTGGGCCTGGGTGGGCTTGGGAAGGAAGGCTCGCCCAATAAGGCTGCATTTGGGAACTACTTTCCCACGGATCTTTGAGGGGCTAAAGGCCTTTGGGCCAAATACGTAGTATTTGGCAGGGTTTTTTTGACTTGCCTTGGCCAAAGGCAAGCCTTCCCAAGGCTAAAAGCCCAAGGCAGGTTGGGGGCTGCCTTGGGCATTCGGCCTTCTTGGAAGGCTGAGGGGAGAGTAAGATAAAAAAAATTCGTCCACAAATGTCCTCACTAACATTTCGTTTTCCCAGTTTTGTCCTCGTGACTATTCACCTTCTTCTTCGTTGAGGTTGGCCGGCGAAGTTGCACGGAGCTGGGAGGGGCCAACAATGAGCTGGATAGAGGTCGGCATGAGGCAGGTATGTCACGGCCACCGTAGGTGGCCAATCGCATGACCTTGGTGACACCCTGTGAGTTGTATCGCCGCGACCGCTGCAACCCCCAGTAACCACCCAGATCTGGGTTGCAGCAAGGTCATGCGATCGTTGCAACCTTGGCAACGCTGCGACCCTCAACAAATCTGGGTCACTGAAACGCGACCTCCAATGACCCAAATCGAACGATCGGGGTCGCTGCAACCAGATCGAGCAACCCTGGCGACCTCCGCACGGAGGTCGTGGCGCGGCGGGTCATGCGACCTTCCGGCAAGGGTCGCAACGACCCAGATCGTCAACCCCAATCGTGGCGACCCTCACCACCACGTCCGCCACACGGCGACCCTTGCCGGACGCTTGCCCCTCGCTGGACCGCTTGCCCCTCGCCGGCAGTAACCAGCCTATTCTTCTTCTCCTTTTTTTTTTTAATGACAAAAGTCTTTTGCAAAGTTTATTTATCCAAACACTATTTTGCTCAAAATACTTCCCAATGGACTTTCACAAATACGATTTACCAAATACAATTTGCATTTCCAAAAACTCCTTAGCTCAAAGGCCTTTACATTTTCTTAAGGACTTTCCCCAAAAGTCTTCCCAAACGCACCCTAAACAAGTCTTGCCTCCGAGAATGAAAATTGTGAGAACATATTTGCATTTCATTGAAATTATCAACAAAATAAAAACTCATTTTTTATTCACATCTTTAGTGCTGTGCGCAGAATGAAAAAAAAAAATGGAAATATCAAAGATTTATTTTCAATATTTTAGAACCATTCATATATTTGTTTACATGTTGAATACGACTCAATTGTTTAATTACAGGCCCGTTTATCGTCTGGTCCATGTTTTTTTTTTTTTTTTTTTGGGTCGGATTGCTCCATAGTTCAATTAGAACTCATTTGGTTATCAAGAATAAAACTGGTGGAACGTGAGTTGCATTCCCACTCGTTTTTATTGGTACAATTTAACTAATTTGGACGAGACAGCATGAAAAATTTAATTCGTGAACAAAAAACATTCCTTATCACTAAAGTTGGTATTAACATGTGAAGATGAAGGAATGAGTGAGCGAACGAGAATTAGTTGATAAAATAGACGAGTAGATATAGAGATCACTAAGGCTTGAATTGGATAACTCTTGTACGGAAAATTTCACTTTAGTAAGTAGACTTGGCCACTTTGCTTTTTAGGTATAGCAATTTGAAATGGTAAGTCTCAAATTATAGAAAGATCAGTGGTTACAATCATACATTGTACTTGACTTCCGCCATATTTGTTTTCTTATATATCTAGAGAGCATATCAACGGTATCAGTAAAAAAGGCGAGGAGGGATGTCCGGACTAGCAATCCCATCTAGTCTTATTGTTGTAAGGGTCTCATGCCCATTACAAAATGTTCGATTACAATCACAACTACTCTGCACCATTCATTGGCAATCGAAAAATCTGAGGTCAACAAGCCCATTATCGAGACTCCACCGTAAGGGTTCCTCGCCCATAGATCCAAAGGTGGCCATGCTAAGATGAGCCAAAATTCGACTATTCCCTAACAAATTATCAAAACCAATTAAGAGTGCATTAGTTTTGCCAAAAATGAGTGATTTGAAAAATATTATTAAAAAAATAATCGCTTATATCTCTTACAAAAATAAATTGATGAATTTTTTTTTTTGTCCAAGAAAATAGTTAAACATAGATTGTTGTTAATGATGAAAACATTTTATGTTGACTAGTTTTTTTAAAAGATATAAACAATTACATTTCAGAAAATATTTTCTAAACTACTCATTTTATAAGAAACAAATGCATTAGCATAAAGGCAACCCAACCCACTCTCAGAAAGGGATGGAATTATTCTGAAATAGTTAAGAAAAATCAAAGGGTGGTGTTGCATCCAATTCACAAGGGATCTCTATCAAATTTAATACAAATATCAAGTAATCTTTTTTTTCCCCACAGAGCAAGAACTATAGAAAAGATAGGAAAACACAAACTGTATCTTTTCACTTTTCACCGTGCTGCAATCGAGCCGAGTCGAGTTAATTCATCGTCAGAACTTAGAGCTTGACTCTACTCAAATGATCGTTGCTTGAAACGCGACTCAAACTTAGGGTCCGTTCGTTTCGCGAAAAATAATTTCTGGGAAAACGTTTTCCGGATTTTCCAATGTTCGTTTCACAGAAAATGAATTCCTTGAGGAAAATGTTTTCCATCAAAGGAAAAAAGTCTTCTAAAATAGGAGAAAATGTTTTCCACTTTTGAAAAGTGAAAAGCATTTTCCTCACTTGATCTCTCTTATCTCACGCTTTTATAGATCCTGACTTCCTCCTCCCCTTTATTTTTCTTATTTTCTTTTTTCATTCGAATTATCTTTAATTTCCCTTTTTCGTTTTTCGTTTTTTTTTTCCCATCTTTCATTCGAATTATCTTTAATTTCCCTTTTTCGTTTTTCGTTTTTTTTTTCCCATCTTCTTCTTTCTTGGCTAGTCATCAGACCAAGTGAACCTCAAGCTTGTCAATCTCAAACTCGCGCTCGTCGATCTGGCGAGCCTCGAGCTTGACGCTCGCGCTTGCCAATCTGAGGAGCGGAAAATATTTGTCCTTACCGAACACTAGAAAATATTTTCCGAAACATTTTCAGATTTTATCCGAACACCAAAAACTATTGTCATTTTCCTGAAAAATGACTTTTGGAAAAATATTTTCCAAAAATGGCTGATTTTCCGCAAAACGAACGGACCTTTAATGATGCATTAATTTTCCTGCTTGAACTCAACTTATTTATAAAGTTGGGATACATCACCTCAACTCGACTAAACTAGATAGCCATCTATTTATGAATAAAGGTTGAGCATTTTTCGCAATTTTAAATATTCTGTATCTATTTTTACAATTATTAAATTTTCTTCAAAGATATAGTTGAAGCTTGATCAAGCTTGAATTTGGCTTGACAAAATATTTGGGGTAGCTTGAAATTGACCTCATATTTGTATTAGGTGAGTTGATCTTGAAAAGTCATCGGTCGAGTTCGACATACTAGCTGGATAGCTTAACTCTATTTCATCTATTTCGAGTACTTTTTCCAATTTCTTTTGTGCAATTACCTTATCTTTCGGACCACGGATGAGGTACAAACGAGGGACTCAAAATTAGATGGGTACATTTGATTGACAGGCTACTTTGAAGGATTTTATATGGAACTTAGATTTCAATTTTTAATGCACTGAATTTTCCCTTTCTCTGTAACTAATGCATTTTAACAACAACTTAAGACGCATTTGTCTCATGAAAAATGAGTAATTTGACAAATATTTTCTGAAAATGATCGCTAATATCGTCTAAAAAAATAAATGAATGGATTTTTTTTTTTAGTTAGATATAGATTATTATTGATGATGAAAACATTTCTTATTAACTAATTTTTCTACATAATATAAGCAATAATTTTTTGAAAAATATTTTTCAAATTATTCATATTCTGCTATAAGAACACACCAATCAATCTTTTTGCAAAATGCTAATACGGCGGGAAGATGTCATGTTGTCCTACTCAACGCTAATTAAGAAAAATAAAAGAATCTGAAAAATAGAAAATAAGGAAAAAGAAAAAAAAAGAAAAGGTGGCGGGTCTCTGTTTCCTTTTTGTTTTTGTTATATTCGTGAACTTTATTAATTTTGTTTTAGTCAGGGTTGATGTGCCGAAGGCCACGTCAAAGTGTTACGCCGCCATGTTCCATTTTTTTTGCTGACGTCACGGATGGATGGATTATAAATTACGATAAAAGGGCAGTAATTTTAACAAATGGAAGGTTAATATACGTGAAGTGATTGACATCAAAAGTCATTGAATCCATCAAAGTTTAGTTACCGCAGGTAAAATTTACCTGGTTTAGACCGGGGAAAATTTTCTTTTCTTTTAGTACTTATAAAATTTTAAAAAAAATTCCAATATAGAGATAGTTACTTGTGTCGTATCATATTAATCGCTTTGTATTGTATCAAAACAGGATCGGACAGGATATCCCATGAATATGACTAATTTGAATGTGACATGTTTATTAAAGGTGTCGAAATGACTTAACACGAATATGAAATGCCTAACAAAACAAATTAAGTGGTATGACTCGCACGATTATCAAGCATGTCATGGTATTAGGTATTGACATGACACTATCCATTAACATATATTTACAAATATAAAAAAACCTATATACATAATAAATATGTAAAACGCGTTTATGCATGATCATTTGCATTGACACATTTAACAGTTTTCTAGACAAACAATAGCAAGAAGGTCTTTAAATATGAGTGTTAAACGTGTTAAAACTGTCTAATTATGTTATATTGAAACAACACGCTAATACGTTAAATTGACTTATGGCATCGGGACCACCGGAACAGCAAGGTGATGGCAACATGAACCATATCTTCTGCCGATTCCATAGGGGAGAAATTTTTTTTGGACCTATTCATTTCTCACTCGGAGCAAAATATGCTCTCAACAAATGAGCAAAAGAAAACAACAAAATAGCATATTCCTTTCTATCTAATGGAAGTAATTTGATTATGATAATTATTATGAGATTATGTGAACCACAAAATTATATCTGGTATCGTCCATGCAAGTTGTCACAATAAACATCGTCACATTTGGACTATAGATATGGTGTTTTGGTTGCTCACTAAGGGTGTGTTTGGCAAAATGTATTTATGTTCCTTAGAACACAAATTTTTATTCCGGGGAATAAAAAAAGAATAGAAACGCGTTTATTTACACTTTTATTCCTGGAAATAGATTTGAAACAAAAACAATAAGTAGAAAAAAACTTGTTTCTTGTTCACTGGAACACTTAGAAAAACAATTTTTTTTTTTTTTTTCATCCTTTTGACCGGTCGTCGGCCTTGACCTCGCCGGAGCATCGTCGGCCCCCAGCGAGGCTCGGCCTCGCCCAGCGGTGGCTCGACGAGGCCGAGCTCGCCCAGTCACCAGCGAGGCTCGGTCTCATTGAGCCATCGCTGGGTGATGCCAACCTGGCGGTGGCCCGACAAGGCCAAGCCTCGCTGGTGGTTGAGCGAGCTCGGCCTCGCTGGGGGCCGACGAGGTCACCAGCCCTTGTCGGTCGGTCGTCGACAATGGCCGAGGCTGGCAATCGACCAAAAGGAAGAATGAAGAAAAAAAAAAAAAAAAATGGAAAAATATAATAAAAATATTTAAATTTAAAAAAAAAAAAAAAAAAAATTATACAAGTTTACCAAACGTGTTTCTATTCCTGGAGTGGAAATTTTTTGTAGTTATCAAACGCGTTCTTATACTCATAAATTGTTTCTTGGAACAGAAACAAAAAAAAACTATTTCTATTCAAAAATTATTCCCCGAAACAGAAACGTTACCAAAATGTGCGCTTATAAGCAACCACTCTAATTCAACTCGAGAACCAAATCGAACTAGCTTTGACCAGTATAGTTTCCAATTTTATACTGTGAATTGTCAATGGCTTAACCATTATACTATAAATTGTTCACATGATTATTACTTAAATTTTACGTCACGAATTATTTTAGGTGGTATGAACAGTGCCTATGAATAGTGATTCTCTTAGCTTATTACTACAGTAACTTTCGCTACTAGTATATTTGTCATCCTTAGAGTTATAGTCATAGTCTGAATCATTAGAGTTATGTGTTGCAAGCTCTTTTTTTCTTGTAGCGTTGTTCCATTCCAACATTATAAGGAGGATTATTGGCATTGTGAGAGGATTCCCTTTGTGAGATTAGAGCTTCCCACATACTTTGACTGCTTGAGGCAGATTCTTCTTCATGAATCTTGGAGCCTGTGTGTTTTTGGACCCGTGAATATGGTCATTATTTGTTTGTGACCTCTTAATGCCTATAAAAGGTAAATATGATGTAATGTAAGAGGTAGAGCCCCTTAAAGTAAAGTGTGTACTTATGCAAATTCTCTCCATGTCTTTTTAAATACCTATTATTCTCTAGCTTGGTAGGATCCCTCGATAAATGCAGCTCTACCAAGTTAGAAATGTTACAATCTTGGTGCCCATGAGCATCTCTATGCTTTGAATTAAATTTTTGAGTAGTTCACGGCTAAAAGGCAATCCCTTGAAGGCTTAAACAAAAAGGTTCACCTGTTGTGGGATAGCATACTTGTTGCGACTGACTTGGTCTTCCTTAGTTCTAATCATAGATCCCTCTCATCGTAAAGGTTGGCTTGATTCTCGGGTCACTTTGGAACCAATCAATTTCTAAAATGATACAAATCACCAATAATTTCTAAGTTCTTGATTTGAAACCTACATATTCTGAAATAGATCGTGTCTATTGCTCGGGAAAATTGTCCAAAAAATCCCAAATTTATTGTACTTTTGTTAATTCAATGTTAAAATTTTTAATTTTGCCGATTGAGTCTTAAACCTTTTAATGTTTTACCAATTGAATCAATTTGATCAATTTTGATCGGAAATCGCTAACATGAATGCCAATTATCCTATGCAATATTGTTGAAGTTGACGTGGATAATTTTTAATAATATTTCAATATTTTAATATTCTTATTTTCTTATTTTCTTTTTTTACACCTCTAGCCATGGAGTTTGCCGACCACGAGCTAGGTCTTCGCATCGCCCATGCTTGGGAGGACGAGGAGTCCAAGATGATGAGTTCATCTTCAATGGTGTTGAAGACAAAGAGGTGAGGGCGTCGGCCCTCACTAGATCCGGGTTATGGTTGGCAAGGGCTAGAACCCCTTAGCCGGCGATGGTTAGCCGGTGAGAACCAAAGTTGTTAAAAGAGAAAAGATAAAGATAAATATAAAAATTAATAAAAATTGAAAAAAAATATTATTAAAATTTGTTTATGTTAGCGTTGGTCATGCCATATAAGACGGTCAATATTCACGTCAGCAGTTTTTGGCTGAAATTGGCCGGATGGACTCAATTAAAAAAATATGAAATGGTTTAAAATTCAATTGATAAAATTAATATATTTAAGGTTGAATTGGTAGAAATGCAAAAAATTAAGGACCTTTTAGATAATTTTTTCCGTATTGCAAATAAAGTGAAATCTTATCATTTCACGAGGACAAAAGATTGTTCTTTTTTATGTCCTTTTTCATGATGGTGCCACCATGTTTTCATTTTCAACAACATGCTGCATATGTGGGTGGTGTGCAGGTTGAATATGGTTCATAGTTTTAGACAACCTAATCCAAATCTGAGAATATTGGAAGATTGGAGCTGCATCGGCCACGTCGAATGAGCAGGAAAAATTATAAATATGCAGAAAATTGAGGAACATTTGACCGTTTCGAGGGTGGTGCTGGGACATCCTTTTAAATTTATGTTGGATGGATGCGAGACAAGATGTGGTTTTAACTTTCCACGGTCACGTGTCTGTATGTGTTTTCAGTCTAGTCATGTGTACCAAGCAACTCATTCGAAAAATTACAAAATATATCTTAAATCTATTTCAGGTTTAAACCTTTTAGTAACTAATTTAATCCTAAATTTTTTAACGATTTATCAATTTGATCATAAACCTTTTAATTTTGTCAGTTTAGTACTAAACTTTTTGACGATTTGTTAATATAGTCTTTCCGACCAATTATTCAAATAATAGTTGTTGGACTAAAATGGCAAATTTTCCAAATGCTTAGTATTATATTAGTACATTTGAAAGGTTTAAGACTAAATTGATAAAGCGTCAAAATATTTAAAATTAAATTGGAACAATTGAAATGTTTATGATTGAATTGATTGTTGTATAATAGATTCAAGATTTTTTTGACAATTATTCCCAACTCTTTCATACTCTCCAGTTTGTGAATTAGGTTGCTTTGAATATGGATATGAACACCTAAAGTTAGAGAGGATGCAGCATCGTCACTTGTTCATGTATGTTCGCTTCTCATCGGAGATGTCCTAAAATTGCCGGAGAAGCCCTCGCCAACCACGACAGTGAGAGCGGGATTGAGTAAAGAGGAGAGAGATAGAGAGCTCATGGGAGGGAGACGGAGGCGGTGAGGATGGCGAGGGCGGCGGCTGCGACGGTTTTAAGGGAAGAGAGTGGTGGTTTAGTGAGAAAAGGATATGTCTAGCTTGGTAGACATGTACCCTTATGTGAACTTGGGGACAGGAGATGGTAACAAAGAATGACACCCCCTTGACTAGAACGTGTGTTTTTGCTTCCTTGGTTTTTTTTTCTTGGCCTTTTCAAGTTAGAAAGAAGAAAACCCAATTACAAAGAACGAAAGGATAACAAGTTGGAAAAGGACTACACTTTACAAAATTGAACTATGATATTCATTCAAAAAAACAAAAAAGAAGAAGGGAAAAAGCTTCAAGTTGTGGCCACCCAGTGTGGCTCCCAACTTAAAAACCTTCTTTTCTCAGGCTCTCT
Source organism: Eucalyptus sp. ANBG9806169 (assembly GCA_014182395.1). Classification (NCBI taxonomy): domain Eukaryota; kingdom Viridiplantae; phylum Streptophyta; class Magnoliopsida; order Myrtales; family Myrtaceae; genus Eucalyptus; species Eucalyptus sp. ANBG9806169. Next base: position 15,454,501 of record CM024574.1, on the reverse strand, counting down.
TTCCTTGCATCTTCCACTTCTCTGAAAGATTCCCTTGACATCCCCAGAGGCATCATCATCTCTCTTATCATTTTCATCACCATCGGCTTCCTCTAACTCGAAGACACCGTTTTCTCCCCAATCCTTTTCATCATCTTCCATCGCGTTGTCGTCGGACATTCTCTCTTCATCATCATCTATAGAATCAACGCATGATGAAGCGGGTTCTCTCAGGAAACATAGCCGAAGCCGGCCGTCGCTCCTTTCGGCTCGAAAATGAGGGTAACTCGACAGGGTCTCAATGGCTTCGATGACCAACCTCCCGTCTTCTCTGTGAGGCCTGAATTGGAGGGGCTTTACCCCGCTGATGGTGGTCAGCGGAGGTGGAAAGCTGCGGCGCGTTGGTTCCTTAGCGCCGGCATGTTGAGGGGGTTCGAGCGAATTTTGATCAGACCTTGACCCGTCGGTCGGAATGGAAGGTACAACCACGCTGTCACTAACATGGTCGACAATACCAGTCTCATTCCCTAGATCCTCAGTGCACATCTCCAAGCTTCTCTCGCGGAGTGATATCGAAGAAGGGCTCCTTGTCATTGGAGGGACATAGGCAAAATCTTGCTTGTTGACTGGTGAGACGGGATTGGCAAGAAAGTTGCAGGAGTTACCCAAGAGGCTACTCCTCGAGGGCACGCCTAAGGACTGAGAGAAGTGGGGACGACTTGGTGAAGTCAATTTGAGCCTTAGAGACACCGGCTCCATGATTTGGGACTCCAGACATGACTGCAGATCTTGGCAGACAACGGTCGCCATACCAGAAGAAGGAACCGAAAGGAAGAGGGGGCAAAATCTTTGGAAAGTTCGGCAGATATAGCTGAAGAAGATAGAGCAGGTGAGAGGAGATGGGATGAGGAGATGGAGGTGGGAGGGCGTGAATTTGTAGTGCGTCAGGTAAGGGGGTGGAGGCTGAGAGGGAGAGGCTTAAAGAGGAGGAGCTCCTCACACCACTTGAAAATATATAACCCTTGAACGGCCACACAGCACAAAAGGACAGGCAACGAGGACGCGGCAAGGTTTCTTCCTGGCCAAATCTTGAGTATGCCCTGTTTTTTAACCAGATTGGTTTGGACAAAACGTTGTTGAAACGATTTGTTCTCACAGGAAAAAAAAAATATCTATTGATTAAAAGAAGACATGACACAATTATGAAAAGAAACGACTCTTGTCCTAAAAAGACGCCGTCAAATAATTTTTGATATGAAGAGTGGTGATAGTTGGGGATAATGTATATATTTTCAAAAGACGTGTTGATTGGTAAGTCTAAAGACCATAATCACAACTATTCATAAATGTTTATTCTTCAGAACTATCTCTTACAACTTTAACCACATATTCAAAATGAAATTCTAAGAAAGACAGTGAGTAATTGTTAAACTCGTTTCTTTGTGGCTTTTATTTATATTTGGACCTATATTTGTTCTAAACCCGACAACAACAATAATAGGGCAAATAATAGCTTTAAGGATAGTAATCGTCACCATGCACGGCTAATTGTTACGATCAACCCAGTAAAACTTGGTCCACTCTTGTCGACATAGCGCACGGCTAATTGTTCCGAAGAGTGCTTGGATACCCTCTTACCAATTTCGAAAGGAAATCGCTGAGATGAGAAATTCAAAACGCGAAAGAGCATGGAGAGAAAACAGCGATGTTTCCTCCCGGACGGAGAGTCCCTGTTTTTCAGCGTCGTGTCACGCATTTTGCTTGCGGTCAACCCGGAATGGTCTTGCATTATTTGGGCTTTTAAAAGCGATCGCCAACCGATCCTCCCACCACCGACAGAACGAAATCAATGTGCTGCTGACTGGTCTTCCAGCCTCAGCGCGGAGCGTCGGGCGAAAGCTGGACGCTCGTCGTCATGGCTGTAGTTGTACCGACACATATGGATAGGGAGTTGTGTCCTGGTCATACCGTGAGCTGTTGTACCTTGTGTTCTGACCCAAAAGAAGAAAAAAAAAGAAAATACTGTTGTACCTCGTGTACTTTTCCTTTTTATCTTGGTGATTTTTAATTGGCACGTTTAGTAATATATACTTGTGATAATACCGCAAAAATCTTAAATTAGTATATTTATGGTAAATTTACTTCAAAACTAATTTTTTGACCACTAACAACCCCAAATTAGTATATTTGTGATAAATTTATCCTATGTTAGTTTCCCTTAATTTGAAAATATATCATGAAAAATTACAAATTGATATACTTATGTAAAAACCCAAATTGATACACCTATCAATTATTATGTGTCATTCAACTTAACAATGTATCGATTTTAATGAAAACTAACGAATGATAAATTTGGATAAATTTTTTACAAGCGCACTAGTTTGAGATTTTTAATGGTTAAAAAAAATTAGTTAGGCATATATTGCTATAGGTGTACTAGTTTAAGATTCTTTGTGATCCCTATGGTTAGGTTTGACGGTTAAGATAAAATTTAGGATCTCCCATCGTGCGTTTGATATCTGCTCAAGATAGAATAAAGTTGGATGTAAATGGAATATAGACCGGATAAATTATCCCACATGAGAGATAGGATAAATGCGGATATGATTTCTAATGTTCATAATAGAATTTTTTTTTCTCAAATAATAAATTTATTAAATTAACAAATTAAAATTATATTTCAATATAAATAATATTTGAATTCTAATATAAGAAATTCACAATAACAAAAAATAGAATTTTAGTTTTTAAATTTTATCTTATTGTTATTTGTATATTCGAATTTAATTCTATCTTATTATATAAATTCAATATATAAATATATATTTATTACATATTTTAGGTGTTTTAGTATTTTAGGTATATTAGTACAATTTTCCATTTAATAAAATTTTATTAGAGAATGATGGAAGGGGAAGAAAGAAATAAAAAAGAAAGGAAAATAAAATAAAAATAAAGTAGATAAGGAAATTTTTACTATCTCTATTTGTAAAATTTGTGATTCATATAGGTATTTATACCAAAAAATAATAATATATTAGTCTTATCTTAGTTATAAATTCAAACGACCAAATGTAATTTATATGTTTTGATGCAATGATGGTTTAAACCGGGCGGTGTATGGAAAGTAGTCGGCGGACAACTTGGGTTTTCTATCTTTAAGTGTGTTTCAATTTGGATCTCGTGAGTAATGTCTTGAATGTTCAAGAACTTTAATTTATAAAAAGTAGCTGACATGGAAGGACGAATTTGAAGTTAGGAATTTAGATGGGTTAAGTTGTAAAGTTTTAGTTAGGTTTAAGTCTGACGAGAATAATATTTTATGACTAGCAATTCATTTATTTTCAAACCGATCCATTGATATGGAAATAGTCCCGAGCTCGTATAAGCTCCTTATAGATAGAGGAGCTCGAAGCTCCTTATAATACGTGTCATTTAATTTTTTTTTTTTTTAAGAATGTCTGCAATTTGAATTCTCAAACGCTCTGTCAATTTTTTTTTTCCCACGAGTTTGTTTCTCAATCCTCTGAGCCGCACATATTAGGTTTGCACATTACAAAAAGGAAAAAGTACAAAAAATGTTCTAAATCTATTGTATCGATACAAATTTAGTAATAAACCTTTTTATATTTATACCAATACAGTTCATCCAGTCAATTTATTTAGGAAGGTGTTGACTTGAACATCGGCCATTCTAGGTGATATGGCTAGGTTTAGGATTGTTTTTTTCTTTTTTTTTTTAATACTTTTCCTGTATACAAAGATGTAAATATAATCCAATGTCAATATATGATATAGCTTAAAGTTTAGATCCACTATTGAACACTAAACTTCAAAATAAATATAAATACCCAACACAACTAATTGAATTTGATTGTAAACGAGAAGGTCTAGCATCAACTTTATAATAATTTAAGTATGCTTGCATGACAAATGATTGAAGTGCTACGTCCCTGCCAGTCCTCCCCTATTTATCCACAAATATAGTGCATAATCTTTTACAAATCAGCAGAAATGGAATATATCAAGTAGAGCGTTCACGAGTTGATCATCTAGAGTTTTTTTCCCCTCAATTTGATTTTCTTCGATCTTGATGTAAATCAAATTGTTGTTCAACTTCCACCGTGATTAAAGGGAGGGTGATATCTAGCTACTTGTACTGTATGAAGAAGTATCAATGAAAGGAGCGTGCTTCATCAACTCAATTCTTTGTTTATCTTTATATCCACAATTCATATTTTTCCAGTTTTACCAATGACCCTAAAAGGTTAAACTATCTATTAAACGCAGACTACCCCGAATCTAAGGGTGCGTTTGGTAACGTTTTTGTTCAAAAATTGTTCTAGGGAACAGAAATAGAAAAAACTATTTGTGTTGCGAGAAACAATTTTTGAACAGAAGAACGCGTTTGGTAAACTTGTTCCTAGAATAGAAAAAGAACGAGAACACGTTTGGTAAACTTGTATAATTTTTTTTGTTTCTTTTAATTTTTAATATTTTTCCTTTTCCTTTTTTTCTTTTTTCTTCATTTTGGTCGGTCACTGGCCTCGGCCATGGCCGGTGACTGGCCGATGAGGGCCAGCAACGCTTGGCCTCGCCGGGGGTCGGCGACGCTACGGCGAGGTCGTCGGCCCTCGACGGCGTCGCCCAGCACTCGACGGCCGGTCGCCGACTATGGCCGAGGTGATCAGCCAAAGAAAAAAGAAGAAGAAAAGAAAAGAAAAGAAAGATAAGAAAAAAATAGATTAGAGAAAAATTGTTCCTTGAAAGTGTTCCAAAAACAAGAAACAAGTTTTTTTTTGTTTTTTGTTTCTATTCCAAATGTGTTCCCTGGAACAGAAACAAGTCCCAGGAACAAAAACGCAAATAAACACGTTTTTGTTCTTTTTTTGTTCCCCGGAACAAAAAAATAGAAATTGTGTTCATAGACACATCCGAGAAACACAAATAAACACACTCTAAATGTCTCCATCGTTTTGTTCAAATACATTGGTCGTGCTCAGTTTTGTCGCTCATAGATTCACCAATGAAAAGCCCAATAGCTGGCCCCTCTCACGTGACCCGACCCGAGTCACCAAATTTTCATATGGATCTTACCCGACAATGTCACCTTGGGTTTAAGACGTGTGATAAGCTCAGGGTCTACAACTTCAGTGTACCCCGAAACGATTATATGGCTCCCATAAAGTCTCCCTAAGAGATCTTAAAACCTCTAAACTAAACTTAACAATTCTGACCTGTCGGTAGTAGCAGCTAAGACATGAATCGGATGATCCCAAGTAGTTGATGCAAATACACAGCTAAATAATGAAAAATTCCAAGCTCAATTCTAGCTGTGGCTAATTACCGGAGGACAAATAACCACAGCTGAAAAAATAGCCATGTTCATTAATTGGTGTGGCAGATGTGTATGGGTACCAGTAGAAATCATAAACTGATTCCCCTTCTGTCACGACAAGATTCCGCTACCAAGGAATCTGCAACCAAAGAGACAACATGAGACATGGACCACCCATTGTCTGGATTTGCAAATGTTTGGTTACAGATATTATATGCAAATATCTTAGCAGTGCTAAAGCTAACATCTTTCGAGTGGACCTGTACCTTGATCGAAATCAGAGGAGCTTGTATTTGTCCGGTCATCGCTCCAAAAGGCCACACCACTACTCAGAAAGAGAACAACCAAAACACCCATCGAGAGGAAACATGAAAATTACGCATCATTCGACGCCTCCAAGAAAGCTGTTTGGCTTCTGATCATGTCTGGACTGTGTGTGGAAATGATAGGCTCTTTGATGAGGGCAACGGAACCGAATGGTGGGCCGTGAGTGGTCTTGATGAGTGGCCTTTGTAGGTTCGTTGAGCGGTCCTAGTTGATGCTGCTCTTCTTCTTCTACCTTCTTTTAGAGAGAGAGAGAGAGAGAGGGAGGGAGGGAGGGAGGGAGGGAGAGGGTGTTGAAGAGCATCGAGCACAAGCTGTGAGACTTTTCTTGAGTTGTCGCTGGCTAGTTTTTGCTCTAGCGACCGCTTTCCATCTTTTTAGTTTTTGGTCGAAACTTTCCATCTTTTTAGTTAGGCAAAGGGAAAGGGTGAATCCCTCATCCTTTGATTTGCGAATTCATGAATATAAATCAAACTCGGAATGGATATTGAAAAATATATAATCTATTTGGTAATAGGATAATTTAATAATAACGTCAGCAAGCTTCATTTTTTTTCTTGTCAATTTTAATAAAAGGAAAAATTCCAAATAAGAGGTTGAAGTTGATTTTTTTTTTTTTTTTTCAAATAAGGGTCTAAAATAGTCTTGACAATTTCAAATAAGGATTTAAGCTTGTCGGCCGGCTAAATATTCTGACTGGTCAAACGCATTTTTGTCAATATAATTTTAATTTTTAAATAATATTTAAAATATATTAATTTTTTTCAAAAAGGAAGGAAATTAGGCTTGCCGCTACTTCCCCACCACCACTAGCCCTTCCCAGCAATATAGGCCCTCACTGACCCTTGGCGATGGTGGAGTGACGGTGACAAGGGCTCTGCAGGCCCTTGTTGTTTTCCCTTCCCCTTTTTTAATTTGTCTTTAATCTAATACAGAAAAAGGAAAAAAAAATTCAAAAAATAAAGGACAAAAATGCCCTTGTCAGTCAATGAGATTAGGCCATTCTTTGATATTGACATAGCAATTTTAGGCATTTATTAGAAATAATGATGGCCCTTCAGGCCATTATTTGAAAATAGGTCCACTTTAGGCCTTTTTTTTTTAGAATTTTCCCTTAATTATATGATGGTTAAATCCTAATATCATATAATATTGCATCGATATCTTTTTATATTATGGTAACGATTATAAATCATAGACAACTTGACGATTACGGGTCAGGGACTATTAAGTTTCAGCAGTTTTTGAAATGAATTATAACTATCAATTATGATGAAATCGCTTTAATTAATTATGATAATTAATATCTTAATTATTTAAGTATGAAAATTGAGTTATCCAGTTTTTTAAATGTCATTTAATTCAATAGTTTAATATTTGAGAACTTAATTCTAGTATGGCTGATTATATCTGAGCATCGCCCACGCATTTGTGAATCACAGAAAAATTACTCAATATTTCTGCTCATGATTTTGCTTTAAAATCTGAAAGTTAAAAAGATGAAAAAACAATATATGAATTGACTTTACATTATGTAAATATTTTAAAATGTTCCAAGTGTTTCACGTTAAATAAAAAATAAAATTATAATTGCTGCAAAATTTTCAAAATTATCATAAATAGAAAGTAGAACATTTAAAAGTCGAAGCAGTTGAAATATACTTTTTCAACTAGTGATGAGCCGCTAACGGGCCAAAAGGAAGGGCATATAATAGCCTGCTTTAATGCCGTTAGTTTATATTAAATTTCAGATTTAAAAGTTCGTGCAACTTAAAACAGGTCTTACATACCTTTTCTTATTGTAAAAAATAATTAGATTTTACTCCAAAGAATTAGCCAAACTCGAAGTCTTACGTAATATACCTCTTTTTCAGATAATTATAGGACAAGCTACATAATATGCTTTTATTGGATAATTATAGAACAAGTTTTCTTATGACAATGCACTTAAATTCCAAAAACTTGGATTGCGTGCATTCAAATACTCAAACATACAACTTTGATATATTTGAATCTTTTTGTTAACTTCGTCAATTTTAAGTGAACAAAAAACGTCATGTGACTTTTTTTTTTTTCATTTTTTTGATATGCTGTGACCATCAAATAAAAAAATGACATGTGAACATCCAATAAAACCTAGCGGAGCTAATGTGAAGACTAGTGAATCCACGATTTGTTTTGATTTTCAAAAAGATGAACCAAATCAAACCGTAAATAAAGTTTAGTTCCAATTGCAAACTTTTTGTTGGGAAAAAATTCCCCTTTAACCAAAGCACTAGCATTAAACTCTTTCCTTGAGAGGTTCATATTTACAACTAGAATGAAACTTGAAACAAGAGCAAATTAGATGTATGTTAAAAAGCCTAATACTGTCACATTCAAGTAGCTTTACCGTCAAAAGAGTGTCAATACGAGAGAGCAGTGTAGTGCCTAGGGCAACATACCCTTGCCATGAGGTCAACCCGAAACTCGACCTTCCATATGCTTTTCTAAGGACACCTATTCAGAAGGATAATCGAAGATTATGTCAACTTTTTTGGAAGCTCTTCGACAGCTGAGCACATTTTTTTTCACAGCAAGTAGTTTCCACAGAAATGTGGCTTGAAAACAATTTTGTATATTGTATGGGCAATTTAGCCTTGATAATCAACTTCTCTAGCACATGTGTATCCCCAAGAAGAAGCTTAATTAGGGCGAGTAGATGTTTCAATCCAAAACTATCAGGTTCCAAACTGATGATCTCAAACTGATGATCTCAACTCTCTTGAAATGTTTCGCCAAACATTGAAAGTTCCCTTACGTGAACACAAAAAACTTCTTCGTCAAAGTTAAAACATTCTTGAGATTCTTCATAAAGCTCAAATTGCATGTACTACCTCATTTAAGAAATTTACTCCATATCATATGTGGATCCATAGGAAAAAAAAATTTATGGGCTCACTGAAATTTCAAACAAACAACTTTCATTTGTCCACTACAAATGCTAGTTAGTTTTACTTTATAACGAGTCTTAATCAAATTAAGCTCTTAAACTCATTTATACATATAAAACATCTTCTCCTTCTAAATGCATATTGCTACACTCCTAGTTGAAGGTCCTAATGCTACATGGCAGCAAAGGGACCTCCTGTACATCATTGCAGTTACTTTAAGACATGACCTAAAATAGCTTAATATTACGTTGCACAAATGTTGAGTAGACTAGCAGAGTCATCAGCAAATAACATATTGAGATTGATCATCTTTATGTGCTTCCAAAGTTTTAATTCACTATTTAAACATTTGCGCGATAAAAAAGTCAACGCAAGAAGCAAACTAAAAATATCATAGTATAGGAACGAACCTTCAATAGGGAGAGGTCAAGCAGGTGTATGACTAATTTTTCAGGCACGGTGAACTTCGTAGCATGTAGGCTATCGCAAAAAAGTCATATTGACTAACTGGTCCATATAGTGTTAGATTATGACATTTTAACAATCAAGAGGGCACTTCTTCCATCTCCATAAGAGATAGAATCTAAGCACATTGAGCAAGCAACATAGAAAATCTAATTGATACTAGTTTTTCCCGTTTAACATGAATAGAGAATAACAAAATTATAGTCCAACAATAGAAATGAACAAATGAATCTCTTTTAAGAATTGATACCTTTTACGTATGCTTCTCACATAGAATTTGTGATATTTGAAGGACTGAAAATTCTAGTAATTGGTCACATGAGGTAGGGAACCTCGTTGTCGACTTAAGTTTCCAAGTTAATCCATCCATGGCCATTGTAAAATACGGTGAGAATATTTTATAAGATGACTATGGAACAATAGCCTAATGTGCCGAGATTTTCAACCTAAGATGACTAGATCCATTGCTCTTTTTCATATTTCCGAATAATAGAATTTTCTCTACAAACTGAAAAAATGAACTGAAAATGTAACCTTTATAAACAATCTCTTCATGCATTTTTCTTGTGAAAATCACGTCTAAGAATGTTGCATTGATCCTAGATCTAGCGGGCATTCATTGTCCCAAAGGTTGACTCATCTCATACCCATTTATTGGAAATTAAACATAGGGAATAAGCTCCAAGGTTCACAATACTTTCTTATCTTGTAAATTGGAACACAAAGTTATACATCATCCCATCGGCTGAATTAATTGTTGGAAGTTTGTTTGTAAAAACAAACTAAGTGCATGTTTCCTTGTCCCACATAGGAAAAGTGGGAGGAAGTGAGCTAATTAATAAGTGTGAGGTTTCTTTAGTATACCTAAAGAGATGATTGGGTGTGGGCTAGATCTCATCATACCTGCGTGCGGGTGTGCGAATAATTGATTCACTTAGCACGCCTAGGCGCCCGCGGTTTAATTAACACTAACCCCTTTGTTATTTTACTTTATTTTTTATTTTTACATTTATCTTATTAATCAATTCAAATGTTGTTTTTGTTTTTGAGAATTTTCGAAAATTATTAAAATAAAAAAATCGAAATTTTATTTATTAAAATTTAATAATAATATATTTTTTTAATAATTCCGAATTTTTGTTTGTGTCTTTTCAAGACGATATTTGGAAAAGATACTCGTTCGCCAGTTTGCAACTTTTCCCGAAGGATTGCATTTGTTCGTTTTTTCAACTTCTTTTTAATGGACGCCTTTGTTCATCTGGGCAATTTTTTGAAAGGACACGTTTGTTCAATTTTGCGATTTTTCACGAAGAGTTGCCTATGTTTTAAGACTGTTTTATATATATATACATGTCAGTTTTCAGAAGAACGCGTGTGTGATCATTTTTTTTTTTTTATCTTTTCGAGCCTTCTTTATGAAAACTATAGCCATCATTTCAATTGTTTCCTAAAGAGACCCTGGAGAAATACTAGAATTACTATCTAAAATTCTCATTTTTAAGACTTTGTTGTATCCTAGAGGATATTTGCCGGTGACCATTAGCAATTTTGTGGGGCAATTAAATCCTTAAAGAAAATGATATTACGTCTCAAAGTCCGACTTGATTACTCTAAAGATCCGACTTCATTATTTTATCCAATTCTAAGCCATATTTTCTCAACATTAATTACATGCGATCTCAATGATTCCACTTGATGAAAGACTAGAATGCCCCAAAAAGCTGAGCTCACTCAGCCGGGGCGACAAACACCACGAAATAGTGCTAAGCACAGACGCCAATCAACAAGAGCACGTCTTTATAAATGGTAAAAATATTGAGCTCGTACCTCCAAACACCAACTGCCAATGGTGATTGTAGGAACTTGGTGCAGCCCATACTCATGTCTCGAATGACAAAATCTACCTTGGCTTCCACCAAAGAAGATATATCGTTGAGTTTGAACCATCAACCGGAATACCACGTCCCCGATACATGCAACGACATCAAATGCAGTAACCAAATTTTCTCTGCTTTATCGAATACCAACTCTTTCACGCTTGTTTATTTTATTATAGTTTTGTTTATCCCCGACCACCCGCACAACTCAAAGGACTCTAAAACAAGACTTCCCCTGAAGATTTGGCCGAGGAAATCATCACTTAACTCCGCATCTCTGATCCACAAGAACTTGAGACAAGGCCACCTAATAGTAGTCCTATCCAACGAGAAAGCACAAAATCTTACTTCCAGCCTCACCACCCAACTCAAGCAATAGAAGAGCTCCGGCAGGGCATAAAAGCACGCCGATTCCATAGAGAGCCCCAGGTTGAGATCGTCCACAAGTCGACCTTGGGGTCGTCTGTCCAGTAGAAATCGAAGTTGGTGACGTGGAACTTCTTCTCTGTGGGGGTGTTGCCCTGGTTCGGGGCGCTTTTGACGAGGAACAGGAAATCCAAAGGCAGGTTGTCGATGGTTCCATCGAAGTTGATGCGGTGGCCAATTATGAAGAAAATAAAAAGGAACAAGTGATAATTCGAGAGAGGGCCGGGCTCGGGAAACTCTATTTAGGAACGAATGAGTCGAACGAAGCCTGAGTGTTGCGTCGTGGTCGCGATCTCAATGGTCAAGCCGTAGCGAGTGGTATTGGAACAAGTTATATAGAGCACGATGGAGAGATACAAAGGTGCATACCAAGCGGTGGAGAGAATGTTCGAATTGGATGCTACTGCTAATGCTGCTGTTGGAGACTAGGGTCGAGTGGATTGACGTGGTCGAGCAAACGCTTGCTGATGAATTCTAGGCGCCTCAAATCAACTCGCCCGCTCGTTGTTGTACGAGAAGAATGATGCTCTTGAGTTCATCGTGGAATACCTCTGAGAGGAGTTAGGGATGGTCAAAGGAGAACTCAAGGTTTGCAAGACGGCTATGGCAAGTAGGTCAGAATTTTCATCATCTCCAGATCAAACTTCAATCAACCTTTTAACTTTAGACAATAATTTTTCATGAAAAAATAAATGAATTGGAGGTGCCTTGCATAAAAACTTAAGTGTACTCAACACTCACGGTCTTATTATGTTAATGACAGGAAAATTGTTCAAAAAGTTCTCAACCTATTGTATGGAGATCAATTTATTCATAAACTTTTCAATTATACCAATTTAATCATAAATCTTTTAATGAATTGCTAATTTGATCTTAAGTCTTTGTTGTGCCAATTTAGTATGTAAGATTTACCCCGTGTAGAATGTGCTTTGATGTTATTTGTCGAAGTGAAAAAAATAATTTTAATTGCTAGAAAATGAAAGTTTTTAGATGATTGCAAATGAGTTTAAGTCTAAGTGTCAATACGTATACAAGATTTGAGATAATTGTATTTAATAAGAGTCAAATGTCCTAATTATTTAGCAGAATTACAAATGGACTTAATAATTATCCAAACTACAAACTAAAATTTCAAGATAAAAGTTACAACTCTATATATGATGTAAATATAACATGCAAGAATGCCGCTTGAGATGGAGGTCAAGTAAGATAAAATGAAGACTTCTTTGACTAATGTATATTTGAGTGTGATTTTGACTGTCTGTTGGTCATATAAGTTTAGTGTATTAGCAAAACAAGTTCGATCAAATCATGCTTTATTTCGATGCACTCTGTAGGTACGGTTGATGTATTCTTTCTCCTCCGATGTATTCTTTCTCCTCCTCCAATTGTATATGTTTGTACTAGTGCAATTTTTTCAAGAAAATCAAAATGGATTGCCATATCAATTTTCTATAATCTGCACCATCACTATTGTGATTTTTACTTCAAATTGCATCATTTATTGGAATAGTCCTGTTTTTGACATCGGCGTTCTTCCTTCACATTTGCCCTCCCCCTGTTCCCAAATCTTCCCACCTTGGAAACCGTATCGAAACCAAATCTAACCCCAGCTTAGCCGTGCCTGTCCTCCGGGTCTCCATCACCGATGGTGGTTGCCTCGCCGTCGTCACTCCACCACCGCGTCATTGCTTTAGGCTGAGCCACCACCTCATGTCTATAGGGTTTTAAGGAAATAATAGGCCGAGGAGGTGGTCAAGATGAACAGGACGTCTCAAAACTTTTTGGGATTTATAGATTCGTGCATAGCCTGGAATATTCTCGAAGGTATTATACGTAAGGTATGCTTGTATTATAGGAGAGTTGGTAGATATGAAGATCGTATCTCCACCATTAGATGAAAGGAAAAACAACGGTTATAATTAAGTAGGTTCATGTATAAATAAGGGTCACCTCTCATTCATTTGTATCATTCCTCAACTCCGATACAAAGAAGAGCAATAAAAGCATTCTCTTCAAAACACTTCTCTCATTAGAGTCTCTCTCTGCGATTCGATGTGTGCCAAGCGAGCGGCTGAGCCTTAAGCCTCAAAGAAATCCTAAGCGCCGCCCCCATCACAATCTCAAGTGTCGACCTGTAATACATGGTATCGAAGTAAAGTTGTCTGGGCATGATTGAGAGACTTGGAGGTGCACATCAAGTGATTGAGAGAATGTAAGAATTGGATTTTATTGCTATCGCTGCTTTTGGAGACAAGGGTCTTGAATTCTTGGGCGCCTTAAATCTGTGACAGCCCGAGCGGCAGTGCGCGGGGAGGAGGGATGGCGGTGCGTCCGCGCCTCGATCCCCGGACGTGCGCACGGAAGGGGTCCCTCTCTTGTCCCACATCGCCTAGGGAGGGAGTTCTGGGCTTGTTTATAAAGGCTTGGGCCCTTTTAATCTGTGACGCGTTTTAAAACCGTGAGGACTCAATGTCCAAAGCAGACAATATTATACAGTGAGGCCCGGTCGTTACAAAATCAACTCGTTGGCTCCTTGCACAAAGAAGAACTCAAGGCTTGCAAGATGGCCATGGCGAGCAGGTTGGAATTTCCGTTCTCTCTTGATCAAACTTCAGTCATCCTTTTTAATCTTATAGTGCCTTCTTTTTCTTTCTAGAACATTATGGTGCCTTGTGTAAAGGGTACTCATCGCTCGTAGTATTATCAGGTCGATGACCAAGTGCACTTGGTAGGGGGAAAAGCACATAGAATTAGAATAAGATATACCACATCTAGAATGTGCTTTGATGCTATCATTTAATGATAAAACATTACTTTAATTATCAAATAATCTAGAAAAGACTGTAGAAAATTTCAAATGAGGTTAAATGCTCCATTTGTTTCGCGATAAATAAATAATTTGGAAAACATTTTCTAGAAAAATAATCGCTTGTATTACTTGAAATTATTAAATAATGGAATTTTTTTTTATTATCGACAATAATTTATATATGAACATTTTCGTAGATAATGATTTTTTTTTTCGTTTATTCATTTTTATACGTGATACAATCGATTTTTTTTTTTTTTTTAATAAAGGTGTTTTCCAAATCATTGCTTTTCCATGAAATGAACAACGCTTAAGTGTTGATATCTATACACGATTTGAGATAATTGTATCTAATAAAGGTTAAGTGTCCTAAATCTATAGCAAAAGTAAAAATTAATTTGTTGCATTGACAATGGACCTAACTAGTCCAAAGTAAACACTAAATATAAAACTTAAAACTCTAAATAATCTAAATGTAAGATGGAAGATGAGCCCTTGAGAATGGAGATCAAGTACAATAATTCGAAGACTTTTGATTAATATATTGTAATTACTTGAAAATGCAGTGGTGGACATGTTACGTTCAGACTAGTCTTGCAAGCGAAGCAACCGAAGCATATCACCCGATGGAAGAAGAACGTGAAGGGATAAACTCCAGATGAAGCAAATAAGTACCACAGAAGCTCCAAGTTCATGTCCTTCGGATCTTCCATTTGATGCTGGAAGCTGAGGTATGGCTCCTGTCACTGTCGCCTTACTGGTGTTTCGCTGGACATTGTTTCAGTTATATTTAACCCTGTGCTTGATCGAGAATATGTCGATACGAAGTCATGCGTGCGGCAATTTTGATTAGTGATCAGTATAGGCGACGATTTCAATGTGAGTTTGTTTGATCTCCATCTCACTTCGTTTGATGAAGTTGATTATGTCGAGTGATGCTGATTGGGAGTGATGTAAGGTTGATTGAATTCGGCATTGAAATTAGAAGCACTAATTGATTAGTGAAATGAGTGTTGAGAAAGAGACCATGTACGATAAATTGGAATTGATATCATGTTACTCTTTGTCTGTCTTGTCATGCGGTGCCATTATGACCGAATGGATGTGTCAAAAGTGTGTTGCATACATTAGCAATAATTTTCATGGATGAATTAAAATCAATACAATATCAACCTTCATTTAATTGGTTCGATGCCTTGATGCCTCGATGCCTGTCTAGCTCAAGCTCCGTAGCTCTGTCATGGCATTCGAGCTAGAGCTCCATCAGAGTTCTCTTGATAATGATTCATCCTCTTTAATCTGGTAACATTTTAATGGAAACCTACGATGGGGGGAATGTAATTCAATCCTTACCCTAACTTCTCCCCATCATCGAGACCAAAATGAAAAAAAAATAAATCAGGAATTCCATGCCGAAAGAAGAAACTCCGGATGGACAATCTAGAAGAAGAAACCAAAAAAGGGGAAGGAATTAGATGTGGGGTGAACCGAGTGGCAGGTTCCGTCATAAGAAGAGGCGCGCGTGCCCATTCCCGTAATTTCACATCCGGCGAGCGCTTCTCCTCTCCCTAAGCACAAAACTCACGCGAGAGACGCACAGAAGGGAGAAAGAAGGGCGCTCTCCCGATCCATTGCCAAAGCCTTCACGCTCGAACTCAAAGCCAGCCAGCCAGCCAAGCCAAAGCATAAAAATCCAACCTTTATATTGGCCCTCCTTTTTTTCCCTCTCCTCGCCTTCGGATTTTTCCCCCACTTTTAAATAACAGTTAAAAAAAAAAAAAGAGGGGAGGAGAGAAGGACGCTGAAAACGAGCCGTTGATTCGATTTCGCGCGCCTCCCCCTCCATGGTGGCCCAGCTCGAGAGCCCCCAGCCCCCGCCCCAGCCGCAGCAGCAGCCGCAGCAGCAGCAGCAGCGCGATGATTCGCCGCCGCTCGATGATCGCGTGGGGAAGACGAAGTCGCTGATGTGCGCCCTCGGCCTCATCTCCCGCAACCTCCCCCTGCCCCCGACCTGCTCAACGCCGTCTCCTCCATCTGCGACGACGCGGTGGCGGGCGGCGGGGAGGGGGACGGGGACGGTGGGGAGGACGAGGGCGGCGCGGGCGGCGGATCGGAGGAGATTTCTGTGGCGGTCGAGAAGGGTCCGGTGAGGGTTTTTTTTTTTTTTTTTTTTTCTTTGGTCGTTGATCTTTTTTGGGGGTTTTTGATGATGCGAAGCGGTTCGTGGTGGGGATTCCGCGGCGTTTCGCTTTCGGTTTCGGAGTTTTTGAAGAGATCGTGGAATGCCCGCGTTGTGGATTTCGGGGACCGGGCTGGGGGATTTTTGTGAATTTTAGGGTTTTTGCGAGGTTCCTCTTCAATTTGCGGTGTTGCTGCGGCGGGAGATTTGGTGATTGCGTGCGAATTGTTGTGATTTTTTTCGGATGCCGTCCAGTACTATGTGAGGGTCTTGGATAGGGCGGTTTTGCGAGCATATGTTAGACGAGTAGAGTTTTTTGGACTTCCTTGGGTTTGCGTATTCTATGGAGCAAACCCAATATAAATTTGGTTTCTTCCTTATATTGCCATAATTTTCTTTGTGCAATATTCTGCAAGATACAACGTCTTTCTGGTTATCATTCTCGCTTGGGGTTTTGGTTGTTCTTGTTGTTGGAACCTTGTAATGGTTGTGCTTGTAAATTAGGTATTTGGGTCCAACCTCTATTGGTAGGTTTTGCATAGTTGTGAGTAATTTAGAAGCTATCGTGTCATCTTATATCACTGACCGTGCTTAATTATCAAGAAACACTATTTGCTCCTTCTAATGCTGCCTTGTTCGATTAAATTTATGTTCTTCCCCCTTTTAAAATTCATGTTTTGTGGTGCCTTTAATGCAGGTTGACCATGTTAACTCTAGCAGACGAGATTTACTTGCAGAATTTGAGGATGCCCTATTGAGACAGCGGATAAATTGCATGTCAGGTTCTAAACTGGCTGAATCAAAGGAAAAGCGTCTTCAAAGCCAAGTCCAGCATCGCATAAGTGAACTTGAAGGTCACTATGGTCTCAAATTTGTCATGCATCCTCACATGATTCACTTTATACTTTGGCATGTTGTAGCACGAGTTCTCCTGTTTTTGAGAAAAAATATTAGTTAGTAGGTTGCTTATCGAATGCATGCATACTGCCTCATGTTCAGTATGCATCTAGGGCTTGAAGCCGCATGTTACACTTATTCTGTCTCTCTAACTGATGCTTTAAACGTGGATTAGAATTGCCATCAACTAGAGGGGATGATCTGCAGACAAAGTGCTTACTTGAACTTTACGGACTGAAGGTAAATACTCTCTTGACGTTCTTTGGATTGTTTCGCTTATTGCTTTATTCCTTATAAAACGCATTGTACAAAGGACTGTTCATGGAATCTTGATCTTGAGGTTTTAATGTGATTTTAGCATTTGCATGTTTTGTGACGTGAGATCCATAACTCTTCCTTATTTAGACTGGAGTAATTGAAAAGGCTGCTGTCAGATGTCTGAACCTTTATTGTAGGAGATTGCTGACTGTGTTTGTGTGATGAATGGCTACACAAACAGTAACTGTTTGAAATGTCTTGTGCATTCAATAGCAACTAGATCCTCGTGATTAAGCTAGTGATTTCCTTGGCAACCTTTGTTTTGTTTCTTGGATTTTCAGTCAGCTATGTGACTTTAATGGTCGCATGGTGTAATTTATCTTTCAGCAAATGTGGATATTCATGTGTTTCATTTAGCTTTTGGATATTGTGGGATGATTAGAGTTCTGACTTTCCGGGGAAACAATTTTTTCTCTCAGCTAGCAGATTTGCAAAGTAAGGTTCGCTCCCAAGTAAGTTCAGAGTACTGGCTTCGTTTGAACTGTGCATACCCCGACAAGCAGTTGTTCGACTGGGGTATGATGCGATTGCGCCGCACTCCATATGGTGTTGGTGATGCTTTTGCCGTGGAAGCTGATGATCATTTCAGAAAGAAACGGGATGCCGAGGTAATCTAATTGGAGATGCACCACTTATTACATGGCTATGGAGGGGAAATACTGGAACAGTTTTGTGATATGACTTACATGAGATAAGATGAGATAATATCTTGTTAGGAATTCATTGTTAGAAATAGATATGTACAATCTGTTCCTATTCTATATGGCAATAGCCAAGTCCATAACTAACTTTGAATTGATGCACCCTTTAGTTACATTTGTTTTTCAATTGTTTATAGACATGGATGGGAATGTGGAGAAAAGCTTCTTTCTGATGCTGGCAGCTCAATTTTGATTTGCAGAGGCTCTCGAGATTGGAAGAAGAAGAAAAGAATCTTGTAGAGACGAAAAAAAGGAAATTTTTTGCAGAAATACTTAATGCAGTACGAGAATTCCATTTACAAAATCAGGCTTCTCTAAAGCAAAGAAAGCAGAGGAATGATGGGATCCAGGTGGGTATCCTTCTCTCCTATTCTTTTCTTTTCATTTATCTGTCACAAAATGGGAAGTCGATATTAGAATGTGGTTCCTGTGATGGTTTGGCACTGCAGGCTGAGCTCATATTTATTCTCAGAATATGGTCATCTTGAGTCAAAGATCTGATGCTAGGTCTATGTGGGGCATGCTGGATTGGATGTATTCAGGCACATTAATCATCTGGCCTATGAAAGTTCTCATGCGGTTTAAGAGAATAGGATAACCTTGGTCAAATGAGTCCGCTAAACTTTTCCTTGTCTGGAAAGCAACCTTCATTCACTTGAAACAAAGAAGGTTGGGTTCTTTCAGTGTGAAATAGGATGACGAAACTACTCCAACTTAGAAGTGGGCTTGAAAGTTCCAGACTGTCCTTTGTTTTGTATGAGATAGTTTTACTCTTCATTCACATTTAGGGTAGTACTTTTATTTTTGACCAATTAGGAATAATGGCTCAAATCAGTTATGAAGCCTAATATTGGATCCAATTATTCTAATAGTGTTTCCAGTTCTATTTTGGGGGAACTGTTCACCGGGATATTTGGCTAATGTTGGATCTTGGAAGGTAACAACTTTACAACTGATGTGGTATGAATTGTACGGGTTCTGTTAGGCTGAATGCGACCATAAAAATTATCTGATGCATACTAACTATTAGGAGATAAGAATACATAAACTTCTGCTTTAAATGTTCCTTATCGTGATCCTTACAATTATCGTTTGATGCAGGCCTGGCATGCAAGGCAAAGACAGCGGGCTACCCGTGCTGAAAAATTGAGATTCCAAGCTTTGAAGGCTGATGATCAGGAAGCATATATGAAAATGGTAAAGGAAAGTAAAAATGAGCGATTGAATACACTTCTTGCAGAAACGAACAAGCTGCTTCACAATTTGGGAGCTGCTGTCCAGCGTCAAAAAGATGCTGGACATGCTGACGAAAGTGAGGATCTTAAAGATTCTGAAGCTGATTTGGATGCTTCAAGCAGTGGAACTCCTGCGGATGGACTTCCTGAGGAAGAGGTTGATGTCTCTGAATCAGATCGCAATGATGACTCCAGCGACTTTCTTGAGGGTCAGCGGCAATATAACTCCGCTATTCATTCCATTCAGGAAAAGGTAAAGCCATTGTTATCTATTTCTTTCCTTTTTTTGCATAAATGCCTTTGTGATATATTCTCTTACCACCTTTATGAGCTATAAAGTGATCTAAATGAGAAAAATTACTGGCTTCAGCATTTGATCTCTCTGATGAATCTAAGATTCTTATCATTTGATTTTTCAATCTTTCGTAAAACCTTTAGAATGCTAAGGAGGCACTCTCATGTGAATGGCCCATTATGCATTTTTCCACCCAAAAAATTCCATTACGTTCTTTATCACTTCAGTTTGCCTGTCTTTACTATAGTCTAAATCAATTGTGGATTCTACAGGTAAATGAGCAGCCATCCATGCTTCAAGGTGGAGAATTGAGGTCCTACCAATTGGAAGGACTTCAGTGGATGGTTTCATTATTTAATAACAACCTAAATGGTATTCTAGCTGATGAGATGGGGTTAGGGAAAACAATACAAACCATCTCATTGATTGCCTATCTTATGGAAAACAAGGGTGTTGCAGGGCCTCATTTGATAGTGGCTCCAAAAGCTGTACTGCCAAACTGGATTATTGAATTTTCTACTTGGGCTCCAAGGTCTCTCTCTCTCTCTCTCTCTCTCTCTCTCTCTCTCTCTCTCTCTCTCTCACGCGTATGTGATGGGCTTGCAGTTGCTTGCATGCTTGCCTCACTTCACTTTCAGATGCTTATTATTTTCTTCATGTCCAGTATTGCAGCTGTGCTGTATGATGGACGTCTGGATGAGAGGAAGGCAATGAGGGAAGAGTTATCTGGAGAGGGGAAATTTCACGTCTTAATTACTCATTATGGCCTCATCATGAGAGATAAAGCATTCCTGAAGAAAATTCAGTGGCAATATTTGATTATAGATGAAGGACATCGATTAAAGAATCATGAATGTTCTCTTTCAAGGACTCTTGTATCTGGGTATGATGCTACTGACTTTTTTATTTTGCTTGATTAATCCACCATTTGCACTATGCTTGAACTGACTATTGCCATCAATATTGACATCTTTAACCGCTGAGAATTCCTGTTTTTACTCTCATGTCATTTATAGCTGAGTCACTTTTGTTATGCTGAACCTCTTTTTGATGAACTATTTATGCCTTATTTGCTTCATCAGCGATACTGCATAGTTGTCTTCCATCTACTAAATTTTGTTAAACAACAAGGATAGTCCTTAGCACTATCATGATTCGGTGTAGATGAATAATACTCTTTGCCTAGATACGCATTGAAGGAGCATGTTACCTTTACATCAGTACAAAGGCAGTGATTTTCTTGTGCTTCCCTCGACCACCTTAGGAAAATCTCAGTACTTTAATTGCAGAATGTTTTTCCAGTATTTGTGTCAAAACCACGTTTAGAATAAAAGGCAAGTCCGTTTGTCTGCTATAGGTTGACTAAAAAATTCAAGGCTGGTGATATCATATTGCAACTATCCAATTGTCTAATATTGCTTCAACCCCAAAAAAAAAAAATGTCTAATATTGCGTCATAGAGTCTTGGCTCTAACATGAGTTATGTGTTCAGATACAGTTCCCTATTATGTGTAGGTCTTCAATGAACAGGAGATGGTTCAACTCCTTTAATTATTAGATAATGGTTTTTCGTACAGATCTAATAAGTGAGCATTTTTTGGGGTGTATCTTAATAATTTGACCAGAAGAAAATTATTAAATGTCTCTTGATGCCCCAAGTTAATCCACATTAAACTGCTTTATATTGATTATGCCATCAGAAATGCCTGCTAACACAGTAAGCATATATGTAAAAGGTGGATGTTTGTTTTTCCATTTGAATACTGTCTTTGAATATTCATTATCCCTTTATGTCGTTATATCTGTTGGTTCAGCTGACTGATTTAGTTGGGATGTTTTGGGAAATGGTCTAATTAATGGAAGCTCATGTATGCAGTTATCAGACTCAACGCAGGCTTCTTTTAACGGGCACGCCAATTCAGAATAGTTTGCAGGAACTATGGGCACTGCTTAATTTTCTTCTTCCTAGTATTTTCAATTCAATTCAGAATTTTGAGGAATGGTTTAATGCACCCTTTGCGGACCGTGGTGACGTATCCCTCTCAGATGAAGAAGAGTTATTAATCATTAATCGTTTGCATCAAGTATGTATAAACCTTTTGTTGTCAAATTATCTAGTCCCACTTTTGACCATTTTCTTCTTTTTTAATTAATCGTATGTTTCACTCTCAAGGTTATAAGACCATTCATATTGAGAAGGAAGAAAGATGAAGTGGAGAAGTTCCTTCCAGGGAAGTCCCAGGTTATATTGAAATGTGATATGTCAGCTTGGCAGAAAGTATACTATCAGCAAGTGACAGATGTTGGCAGAGTTGGGCTAGATACTGGTTTGTAGCTTATGCTCCTTGACCATTTCTGTACGTTGCGGTCCCACGATGTCACTTAACACCAAGAGAAACAAATATATTAGGAAGTGTATTAATTGTGTTATCTGTTCATAAATAAGCTTCACATGTCGTCCTTTAATAATGAATATTACTCTAATGGACTTGAATAATGAGAAGTAACTTTAGGGGCTTTGTTTTGGTTTCCGGTTCTGTCAGTCACCTGCTTACTTAAGCATATACATCTTTGCTAACTAGTCTAACCCATTTCAGGATCTGGAAAATCAAAGTCTCTACAGAACCTCTCGATGCAGCTTCGCAAATGTTGTAACCATCCTTACCTTTTTGTTGGGGAATACAACATGTGGCGCAAGGATGAGATCGCCAGAGCATCAGGGAAGTTTGAGCTACTTGACCGCTTGCTCCCAAAACTCCATAGATCTGGGCATAGGGTCCTGCTTTTCTCACAAATGACTCGCCTCATGGACATTCTTGAAATCTATTTGCAACTTCATGATTTCAAATATCTTCGACTGGATGGTTCAACAAAAACTGAAGAAAGGGGGCTTTTGCTGAAACAATTCAATGCTCCCAATTCCCCATACTTTATGTTTCTTTTGAGCACTCGAGCTGGAGGCCTTGGTTTGAATTTGCAAACAGCAGATACAGTAATAATATTTGATAGTGACTGGAACCCCCAAATGGATCAACAGGCAGAGGATCGGGCCCATCGAATTGGACAGAAGAAAGAGGTCAGAGTTTTTGTGTTGGTTAGTGTTGGATCAATTGAGGAGGTAATTCTGGAGCGTGCGAAGCAAAAGATGGGTATTGATGCCAAGGTTATCCAGGCTGGACTTTTTAATACTACTTCCACAGGTGAGTTGTGCTCATATTTTAGTGCTTAACCCATCCACCAATGATTGCTCAATCACCTTTTATGGTAATACATAGAAGTTTGTACAGTTGACAGATCTGAAGTGCAAAAGAAAAAGAGAGAAAGAAACTTGTAGAGTTATGCAAGATATCTGTTCTTTAAAGATTTACTATGGATGAGTACCTGTGACCTATCAGCGACTGGGTCGGAACTTGTACTAGTTGATTGAGCTGTGTTGCTTGCTTTAGATCTATATACACATGCAGCACGCATGCTGGCAGGTACACACAAGTGTGCTTGTTATGCCTTGCTTCTGGTTGAGAAGCAACTAGAAAGTGAGGTGCTGGAGTAGAAGGTAATTGTGTTATTTTGTATTCAGTACACTGAGCAGCTGGCCAAATTGTAGCATGGCCATTTAGACTCAGGAAGAAATTAAGTCATAGAAATTGCATATTTTATTCATGATTGTCGACCATGCCAGAGTCTTGGATTAATTTCGAAAGCCGTATATTGCAGAAGTTGTCAAGTTTCTAACTAGTCCTATTATTTGGGTGATAAAGAAAAAAATATCCGTGAAATAGTGTCTTTGCTATATTTCTCTTAATTTCATGTCTGAAATTCATGTTACTTTGATGTCACAGCTCGGGACCGAAGAGAGATGTTGGAAGAGATAATGCGTAAAGGTACCAGATCATTGGGCACAGATGTGCCAAGTGAGAGAGAGATCAATCGCCTTGCAGCACGATCAGATGAAGAGTTTTGGCTCTTTGAGAAGATGGATGAGGAGAGAAGGCAAAGGGAAAATTACAGGTCCCGTCTCATGGAAGACCATGAGGTGCCAGAGTGGGCCTATTCTACACCTGATGCGAATGAAGGTAAGTCCAAGGGTTTTGATCATGATGTCAGCAACATCACTGGAAAGCGACGAAGAAAGGAGGTTCTTTATGCAGACAGTCTGAGCGATTTGCAGTGGATGAAGGCAGTTGAAAATGGTGAAGATATTTCTAAACTTTCTGGCAGAGGAAAGAGGAAGAATTACCCTCTTTCTGAGAGCAATGGGTTAATTGGTACAGGATCAGAACGGGGAAATGAAAATGGAGAAGAGTCATCAAAGTTCTCAGTAAAAGGAAAGAGGAGAGATGATATCGTCTCGAGTGCCAATGATTCGGCTAGTAATGATGCAGTATCGGAATTGGAAAGTGAAAGTAGGGAAGATATTTCTAAATTCTCAATTAAGGGGAAGAAAAAGGATCAGCTTCCTTCCGAGTCCACCGAGTTACTTCATGACAGTGCAGTTGACTTGGGTGATGAAAACATGCCTTTGGCGAGTGAGGATAACAGTGAAGATACTTATGGTTCTGCACTGAAGAGATTGAAGACTGAAAGCATCGAAAAACCTGAATATCAGGGTGCTAGGAGGGTTGGGTGGAACGGGCATATACTAACATGGAATACCCATAAGAAGAAGAGATCCAGCTATATTCCCAGCTCTTCATCAGACTCGAGGGGACCGAACTTTAATGGAAGAGGGAATGGATGGAGTTAGTCAACAATTTTTCTTGCTCTTTTAGTTCATGCTCCATCCTTTTTATGGTTTTTCTCCCCTTCCCCACTCTCATTCATGGGGTCAAGCTGCAAACTGGAATTCTGGCAGAAGTGGATTTTTAGGGGCAGCAAATAGTGACAACACCCGTAACCGAGGCTTATTGTCTGCTCGGCTTCTATTCATTTTAATGGACGAAGGCTGTGTTGTACCAGAAGCAATTCAAATTACCTAGTGTACAAAGATGTGCCCTTTCATTCCATCTTTTGTCCTTTTTAAATTCGACGCACGTTCTTTGGATAGATTGACGACTGGGGGAAAGGTGCCAGAGTTGAATGAAATACTCGGCGAGAAACTAATCGTGTCGAGATTCGATACCAGATGAACATGACGGGGCATAATTGCTTTCATTAATGGGGGTAGTCCTGGGGTACGACGAGGGATGGATCTAAGGATCCTAGCGGATCTTGACTCTTTGCATTTTTCCATAACTCCGATATGATGGTGGAACATAATCCACTCTTAAGGGCTGTCGTTGTCGAGTAAGTCTGAAACAAATCTAAATTCATTTTGTAGGAATGTCCATAAAGAATAGTAGTTACTCTTCAGTAGGATTTAATAAGACTGATCTATTAAGAGTATGTTCGTTTCGCGAAAAATGGACAATTTCTGGAAAATATTTTCCTAGAAGTTATTTTTTAGGAAAAAGATAATATTTTCTAGTATTAGGCTAAAACTTGAAAATGTTTCGGAAAATATTTTCTGGTGTTTTGTAAGGAAAATATTTTCCGCTTATCAAATTGGCGAGCACGAGCTTGAGAATCACCTGGTGACGGTCGACGACTGGCCAAGAAAAGAAGAAGATGAGAAAAAAAAAGAAAAGAAAAAAAAAAAAAAAGAAAAAAAAAGAAAATAAAAGAAAAAGGAAATTAAAAAAAGAAAAAAATTAAAAAATATAATTTGAATAAAAAAAAAGAAAACAAGAAGAAAAAAAGGAGGAGAAAGTAAAGTTGTAGAGGTGTAAGATAAAAGAGATCAAGTGAGGAAAATATTTTCCACTTTTCAAAAGTGGAAA
The DNA here is from genome assembly GCA_014182395.1 of Eucalyptus sp. ANBG9806169. Classification (NCBI taxonomy): domain Eukaryota; kingdom Viridiplantae; phylum Streptophyta; class Magnoliopsida; order Myrtales; family Myrtaceae; genus Eucalyptus; species Eucalyptus sp. ANBG9806169. The sequence goes on along the minus strand of CM024574.1, from coordinate 15,428,903 downwards.
TGATTTTTCCCTAATTTAGAAGACTTTTTTTCTTTTCATGGAAAACATTTTCCCAAGGAATTCATTTTCCGTGAAACAAATGCTGGAAAATCCGAAAATGTTTTCTCGAAAATTATTTTCCGCGAAACGAACGGAGCTTAAATGTGAAAAACATTTTTGCTAAAAACATTATTTATATTGAACATCCATGAAATGCCCAACTTATTTTACAGGAAAGGCATCCAAGAGCCAACTATTTGCAAAGAATTCATGATGATCTAAATGCTCATTGGTTGAGAAAATTGTCCAAAAAGTCATTAACATATTGTATGGTAGTCTCAATTCTAAACTTTTTAATTTTGCCAATTGATCATAAACATTTTAACAACTTGCCAATTTAGTCTTAAACCTTTTGATGATTTGTCAATTTAGTCTTAAATATTTTAACGATTTGCCAGTTTATAATTTTGGCTGAAAATTGCTGACGTGGCGATCTAGTTAACCCTAGCTATCCTATGTATTGATGTGGACAATTTTTACTATTTTTTTTTGTCATTTTCATTTTCTTCTTTCTTTTTCCCTCCACCGGCCAACGTTGGTGTAGGTTCAAGTGTCCCTCATTTGAGGCTGGCCATCGACGAGGCCCAGTAGACGGAAAAGGGAATAAAAAGAAAAAGGAAAAGATTAAAAAAATGTAAAAATTATCCACATTAGCCCTAATCATGCCACATAAGATGATTGACACATATTATATTGTCATGTTAGTGATTTTTGATTAAAATTGACCGAAATGATTAAATTGATAAATTGTTAAAAAGGTTTAGGACTAAATTGATAAATTATTAAAATATTTATGACTAAATAGTCCAATGGAAATGTTTAGGACTAAACTGATGAGTTATCAAAATGTTTAGAACTAAATTGGTACAATTGAAAGGTTTAGGACTTAATTGGCTATCGTATAATAAATATAAGACTTTCTGGATAATTTCCCCCTCGTTGGCTAGTCTTTAGCCTCAATGCACACTATTAGCATGTTGAAGCCAAGCTGTCGTTCCATGAATATATGCATCGAGGTTGCTAGTTGTTTTACTTGAGCAGCATTTGCTCCCGGATCACAATGCCCAAACCGATAATGCAATGATCTAGGTTGTTCACTTTGTTGGCAGGCTCGAGGAGGTGATATGTGTCTCAAAACTCAAAAGATGGACGCGAGGCTCTTAAGTGATTTCATATATGGAGTGATTGCAAAACTCAATAATCAAACTAGAACACGAAAGCATCTATTAAGATTACTCTGAATTTGATATTATACTGATATGTTTCCATCTCTTGTACTGTCAAATTTAAAAGGAATAATGACATGCACGTATTTGCACTTTCCTCCGTTTAACGATCAAGTAGCTGAACTTTTCAAATTACGCTCATTGTGAGGTCACTGTTACATAAATTGCCATGTCATGTGATTTTGCTGATGTGGCTTGCTTAATTATCAAAAGGTAAGCCTAGTTGTTGATGTGACTCGCTTATTATGCAAAAGTTCTATCGTCTCAATTTAAGTGTTGGGTGATAAGGAAACATAGAGAGTGCTGACTTGGCCGATCCGGGTTATCTAATATGTCTATGTTGAATTGTTTCAAGAGACCCCATTGAACGCTAGTGAATAGTTAGTAGTTATTTATTGACGTTAATGTCTAATCCTTCATCAGTGGTTATGAATGATTGATTTTTTTTTTTCAATTTTTTTGACCTTGGTTTTGTAGGAGCAAGTCAGTGCATCGGAATCGACCTTTGAATTGATTTACCTAGTAGCGAACCTTTCGAATTACCACTGCTTAGCTTTTAATTCGCTTCTCACCATCAAATGAAATGTGAATAACCCGTCCTCCTCTCTTTGAAACAAGGGGTCTTCTAGTTTTGTCGGTGCTTGAAACAATTTTGTCTTCTCCATATTCTTTTGAAGCCCTTTTGTTTGGTGGGGCAATTAACATAATTAATTGCTTGAATCTTTCTGACTTGCTCCTATGGAACCAAGGTTGAAAAAATTGAAAACAAAATCAGTCATTCACAACCATTAATGAAGGATTCCTCGAAAAGTCACCCTATGATTGGCTTAGTGTTCAGTATCATCCTCTTTTCTGAGGGTGATCCTCTGTCTATTGACCTAAACTCCAAGCGAGCAGAGGAAACTAGATGTTGAGGTGCGAAAGCCTTCTCTTGATAGCGGAATCTAATTGTGCCTTTTTGTTCACTTTCTCGTGGTCCCGGGCCTCTCTTATTCCAAAAGTTAACTCAATGAGGCTTTCTCTCACTTGTAAATCAATCACTAGCCTCTACAACTTAGGCACGAACTCCGATTTGGGACACCGAAATTTTGATGTAGCAATATTCTAATTTTTTTTTTTTTCGATCAATATTGCTCACCAATATGTCCAGTCAGTATTAGTAGCCCTAAACAACGCCGTTTAACATATGATTACCCCCAAATTCAACCTTTTTTCAAACCCTAACCTAACAATAGATGATTTTTGAGAAAGATTTAACTTCTTCCTCAACCCCTGATATTACAAACGTGGATTTTTGGCAAAATTAGTAATTGAAATTTACAATAGAGGTTTGCTACTTCGTTTGTGTGATTTTGTTCCACTGGAATTGCAATTTTTGCGATGGGATTTTGAAGATAGATGGTAACAAAGAGTTGTGATGAAGGTTTGGAAGAGGACGACGTCCTTGCGGATGCCGATGGCGGAGAGACGGAAGGCAAGGGAGCCGACGGAGTGCCAAACCTTTGTGGAAGGAGATGCGGAGGCTGGAGGAGGTGTCAATGAAGGTGGTGTAGATGCGGTGTGAACAAGAGGAGATGAAGGTTGTGGCAATGTCGAGGGAGGGATGGGAGGGAGAGGAATGGATTGCACTTGCTGTAGAAGGTGGAGTTGGAGCTTTAGGAGGTGCATGACAACTAGTAATTTCTGTTCCAGAAACAATTTTTCTATTCCAGACTTGTTTCTGAAATAGAAATCCGTTTCATAAAATTATTTTATTTTTCTATTTCTGAAATAGATTTTTATTTCAAAAATAGGTTTGGAATAGAAATCAGAAGTAAACATTTTTTACTTCTCTATTTCTGGAATAGATATGAGAAATAAAAATTCTTCTTATCATGTCGTTCATCTGTCGCTACCGTTCGCTGACTGTCGCCGTCCAAAATGAAGAAATTTTTTGTCGTTATCAAACGAATTTTTATTTTTGGAGTATAAATTTTATATTGTTATCAAACGGTTATTTTTGCTTAGAAACTCATCTAGAAATAGAAATATAAAAATCTATTTCTCTTCCAAAAATCAATTTCTGACTAGAATGGTTATTATTCGCGTCCTTAGAAACTGCTCTTGATGTCAATTTGGAGTGAGTTGGTCGTCACTGAAGATGAATCTTGACTTTCTGAGCGGTTGAGCTTCAAGCCAAGCAATGTATGTTTGGATTAGAGAGAGAGACGAGAGGACGGGATAGACAATGAGTTTTAAGGCCATGTTATAGTCCACGTTAGACTTCCTCTTCCATAAGAAGCCATATAAAAATTAAAATTTGATTAAAGAAAAAGACACATGGGATGAAATGTTGGAATTTGTTGTTGGAGGCATTTTTTTTTTTTCGATCGAAGGTACTTAAATGATCATTTTTTATCCGACTTGACATTTAAGTGATCTAGCAAAGTTTTGATATCAAAGTGAGTACAATGCAAAAGTTATGACACTTCTAATGTTATTTTCCCTCATATTCTCTAAGACATCTCGATTAAACATAGATAATTCAAGAAGCTGATATCCACTCTTAAATTTTTCCTGCATAGAGTAATACTCGACTAAGTAAACTAACAAAAAAATCCCTAAGCAATGACATCTATTAGTAAATTATTTCATGTGCTAAAATATTCATTTCACTACATATAAAACGAGTAAATTGCACATTTACCCACAACAAGTCAAAAACCTTCCCAACAACAACCGCCCTAATAGTATGCAGCGGCATCAGCAAAAAAACAAGTAAAAAACTGAGTTTTTTCCCACAAAGTATTGAGCCCTATTTTTTCCCCTCATATAGAGCCCTAATTTTTTTCTCGTGCCGATTGAGTGAGTGAGGATGATGACGATTGAGTGAATGAAAGAGCGAGCGAGATAGGAAACAAGCAAGCGAGCGAGTGTGAACAGAGAATGGGAGAGAGAAACCAAGTTAACATAAATTTGAAGGATATGCGGTAGTTTTGTCATGAACGACCAATTCATCATCCATGTTAGACTTGTTTTTTACCTAGAAAAACCACATATGGATAAAATTCTATTAAAAATACCATGTAGGACTTTTTGGTGGAATTTATAATTGGAGGCACTCAAGTGATCATTTATTCTCCGATATGATACTTAAATAATTTGACAAAAAAGTTTCGACATTAAAGTTAGCATCATATGAAAGTAATGGCATTCGGTATACATTTTCTTTGTTTTCTATTATCTAAGGAAACGGTTTCTTTTTTCAAATCTTTGTCTAGTTCAAGATACTTAGCATCTTTCATTGTTAAATGTTGAATTATTCATTTTTATTTAATAAATAATATTAGCACTAAGAGTTAAACTCTACGTGATTTGCTATTGATTGCATAAGCCAAAAAGATAGATCTAATAGCCTTTGATCCAAGTTTGGGTTTTTTATGAGAAAGATCCAAAACTAAAGCACCCAACCCCAAACTCTAATCAAATTTTGTGGCTTTCTATTTTTCCACATTTCATAGGATATCATATCCAAAATTTTATGCAAAATTCTGTTAGTAATATAACATGTAGTATTTACTGCTTCACCCCAAAAAACTAGTGGCAAATTAGCACTCAATAACATAGCACTTATCATTTCCATAAAGTTCTCTATTTTCTTTCAGTTACTCCGTTTTGATTTGGGTCATGAGGCACGGTTCTTTCATGGATAATACCATGACTTTCACAAAAAAGAAGTAAATTCATGTGGAAAAATTCTCCACCTCTAGTACTTCTAAATCTTTTGATTCGTTGTCTTGGTTGATTTTCAACTTGTGCTTAAAAATTTTAAATTTACTAATTGTGTCATATTTATTGTTTAATGCATAAACATACGCGTAATTAGAAAAGTTATTTACAAAAGTTATAAAGGATCTTTTCATCCTCTAGTTAAATCATTATTATTATCACATATATCTATCTGTAATAATCCTAAAATACTAGTAGATCTAGTAGTGGAATTAGTCGATTTTCTATTTAGAGTTTGTTGGAACACAGCATTCCCATTTTTCATCAAGAATATTATTAAATATTTTAAGCATTAGATCACATTGTATCATTCTATCCATGGTTCTCTTGCCAATAAGACCTAGCTCAAAATGCCAATAATTACGTGTATTAATATGAGAAATAAATTCAACACCACAAGCGTAATGAAAAGACATATTACTATCATTATGCATCAAAATGAGCAAGCGCGTCTTGTATTTGGCATAGCCCTTCTTAATAAACGATCCCTCTTTGGTAAGAGTCACTTTATCGAACGAACATTACAAGAAATCAATGAAGACCACCCATGTATACCGAAATAAGACTCTTGTTCAACTTGGGGACATGATGAACATCTTTTGAGCAGGAGTTTGAAGACGACACAAGAAACTCCGACAATCACACACGTATCCTAGTTCCCCCTGTAAACATGCACTTGGTGAATTCTGGAATGGATCAAGTGTAGGAATGGAACTTCAAGATTTTGTCCATTGGTAGACTTACGATAAAAACTTATTTGACATCACTATACATGTCCAAAACAAGTTGGAACTTGCAATTCTAGTAAGGAAGACGAGTCTGGCTCATCGTGTTAGAAACCCACTTTTCCTTTTTGTTGATTTGTTTTTGGCAAATGAAAAATGAAAAAGAAAAATTCTGCATAAGAGTTGAATTGTGTTAAATTCTCACTGAGTTCGTGCAGTGTCTTCTAACCGGGTCCCTTTTCACGCAAAGAAAGAAGATGTATGTGCTTGATTGGATTAAAAACCATATTAACTTAACTGAATATTGGCAGATGAAAAGAACTATATTACGTCAGAGTTGGCTGCACTGAATTCTTGCAATATTTTATCTATAGAGCAAAACATGGCTCAATAATTGCCGACTTCCTCTAGACGCCATAATAAGCCAGAGTCAAATGAAATTGTGGTACTTTCATGCCTTTTTTATGGAGGTCCACTTAGTCAACGTTTCTGAAAAGTAATCACGAATAGTTAGCACAATTCCTTGAATTAAATGATAGTACCTGAAGAATTGCACCAACCATATTATCAGCGAATTCAACAGAAATAAAGTATTTAAAGATTGCACACAAAATTGATTTCGATGGAGTTAGGAGGGTTGCATAAGACAAGTAAATACATGTTCATTTTTGGGTACAAGATAGTAATCCATGCACAATCAGCAAGAGTCGAGCATTTACAACAGACTTATCAATACGTACACGAAAATAGACATACGCAAAGATTCATTTGAACTACCAAAACAGTGCCATCCTTTTTCACTCAAAAAAACTAGCAAAGATGGATTTCACTGATAAATCAACTAGGGGTGAGCATTAATCTAGGGTCAACCCTGGATCGACTCTGGACCGACCCAACCCTGCCGGTCTTGGTCCGATTCCCAGAGAGACTGGATCGGTCCTTAGTCCTGGGATTCCTAGACCAACACTGTGCGGGTTAATCCTCGGTCCTAAGAGTTCATGGTCGGTCTAACCCGGATCAACCCTAACTCTATATATATTATATATAATATATTATTTATAATTTTTTTATATAGAGAAAATCCTAAAATAAACGGGATCAACAACATTAAACAATTTCTTAGGGAGGAGTTCAAGTAATTCTATATTATTCTTTAATAACTTAGATTTTTAATGTCTTTTACGGCGTCAACAGTTACTAAAATCAAAAGAAACAACTTCTCCGCTTGCCACTCGACACTCGCCTCACTTGCTTTGAGTTACTCGTGTTGCTTGCCGCTCGATGTTCGCTTGGTTTGTTGCTCCTCGCTCGACGCTCGATGCTCACTCTACTCGACGCTTGACGCTCACCCTACTCGATGCTCGTCGCTCGCCTCTCTTAGCTGACCTCGCTCATCACCGAACCCATTGAGTAGGTTGTTAAGAACTAAAAAACAAAATTCAACGTCGCGCGAGGTATGGGCTTGGGAGAGCCCGCGCCTAGTCTAGGGCCGTTGGTCCGCCTCTTTAGGCAAATACCCCTAAACCATTCTTTCTTTTCCCCCGAACGGAAAAGAGAGGTCGTGACACTGAGCCATTAGCCTCTGCAAGACGCCCACTCCGATCGAGCGCCAGAAAAAAAGAGGTCGCAACAGCTTGGTGACTCCACTGGAGATTTGAAGACTTAGGCCTTTTTATCTTGTTTAAATGTTTTGCTGACTTGGGTTTGTTTTCTTTTGTGCAGGTTAGTAGCTTAGAATTTTATTTTATTTTGTTTAAATAAAATATTTTGTGATTATAAACTGTTGTGCATGCTTTAATGTTTTAGCACTACACATGGCACACACAACTCGGCTGTTGGACCTGGGCTGCCATAGGATATTTAGGATGGTGTTAAGAAAGATACGGCCTTGAACGCGAGACTGCGATGTAGAGGCTGCCTTTCTTTTCCCCGAATTTGTTTAGCCGAGGTTAAGAGGGTATGCTGCCAACGCGAGACTGCGACAGGCGGATGCTCTTTTAATCTCAACAAACCTTCTTAGTTAGAAATTGAGCCGTAGATATCATGCATATGTCTATATAATTGTCATCAATTTTCTTGCGTGATGTAAGTTTTTTTTTTTTTTTTTTTTTTACTTTACAATTTACTTACCTTCCTGCATATATTGAGCAGTCCATGATTAGTCTAGGATTTAATACAATGGTCATTTAAATTTGGAAATAATTGTCATAAAGTTAAAAAAAAAAAAAGGGATAGAAGTCTTTTTCAAAATTTGTTGCAACTCATGCTTTCTTTGCCTTTCAAATTGAATATCTTTTTAGCTCATGTTAACATGTCACATGCCCTTTTTCAAATCCATGCTTAGGAAATCCTCTACCTTTTCATGAATAAACAAAAAGAGTAAGATTAGGTCGTCATCATGGACTGACTCCCTATCTACGCCTTGTCTTCACACATGCTTGTTTATTCACAGACAGGTAATCACGGGATCCAGACTCGCTGAAAAGCAAGAGCAAGAATGGCCAAAGAGAATGTATCAAGCCATGTTGCGGTCATGGAAAGCGAAATGAAGCAAGTTTTCAACGTGCTTCAACAGCTCTCAAAACAGATAGATTCCATCCAAGGCAAGCTGGCTCCTGCCTCGGCCTCAATCGAAGTGTTACTGCCACAATCATCGATCCGAGGTGATCAAGGAAGAGATACCGATGATAACATGCCTGAATTGGAGGATGATCTGCACCAAACCGCAATTGAGAAGGCGAAGCCAGACAGTTTGCCTAAAACTGAGCATGACAAACATCTCGAAAAGCTTGAGGAGAGATTGAAACAACTGCAAGACCTCAAGGATCCTACTCTAACGCACCTCTCCATTTATTCCAAAGTCACAATGCTAGAAAAATTCATAATGCCCGAATTTGAAAAGTATGATGGCATGACTTGCCCAATGACTCATTTGCAAATGTACTTAGTTTGGATGGCCCAACACGCCAATAATGCACCCTTGATGATCCAGTTGTTCCAATGAAGTCTAGTAGGTCCTGCCCTGAGGTGATACATCACGAAGAACATAAACCTCCTCGAAACATGGAGCGAAGTGAGTGAGGCATTTCTCAAGCAGTATGAGTTCATAATGGATATTACCTCTTCTCGCGAGGATCTTGAGCGTACCGAGAAGAAGAAGTATGAATCATTCAAAGAGTATACAATTAGATGGAGAAATCTAGCCGCCCAAATTAGTCCCGAACCAACTGATTCCGAGCCGAGAGAGATATTTATCAAAACCCTCCCCTATGAGTATTGCAATCGAATGGTAACCACGATCGCCGAATCGTTTAATCAACTCATTCCAGTAGAGGAGCAAATCAAGATAGGGTTGAGGGATGGTTGGTTCACTAAACCTACACCCACGGGCAGGCTCAGCATGAAGAAAGACAAAGAACCCCTAGTAAATGTCAATGCGACCTATAATTGTCCTCCAACAATTCAGACAAGTGCAGGACAACAACAGACCACCAGACGTCAGCTATCCCAGCATTACAGCAACAGGAGACAATTTACTCCACTTCTCGGATCTCCATCATAGGTTTTGGCAGTCCTCCGGAATAAGAACCTCCTCTCGACTGAACCAAAGTGACCAAACGCAGAAAACTTCTCCAGCTATAACCCGTCCAAAAAATGAGACTATCACATGGGAGAAGTGGGGCACTCGACTGATGAGTGCTTCGCCCTCAAGAGTCGAATCCAGAACCTGTTAGACACTAAAGCTTTCTCATTCCAGAGCAATCCGCTCCTTGATCACACCGACAAAGTAAATGCGATATTCAGTTCTGAAGTCGGTCGAATAAAAAATGTCAAAGCACATACCGCTGACATTTATCAAGGGCAGGTAGAGGCCGGGTATTATTCAGGCGATAAAGTACCACCCTTAGCAAAAAGAAAGAAGGGCCAGATGACATGACCACCGTGTTTGGAGACCTTTTCATGGGCGCCATTGACGAAGGATCGTAAGAGGAAATGGGTGCAGGCTCACTCTAGTAGTTACTTTTTTAAGTTCCTTGCATATTCCCTTACATGAGAACCTGTACATTTTTTTAAAGTCTAGCTTGTTTTGTTTTCAACGTCAGTTCCACTTGAGGAACTAACTTTTGAAATCACTCTTTCAAAATGTAAATCCACCTATTACTAAATAAAGTTGGAGACATTTTGCGGGCATGAGGAGACACACCATACCAGCTCGGTGATGCTATCCAACCATAAAAAGAAAATATCATCCAAGGAGAATACTGAGAGCTGGGTTCCCTCATGCTTCCTCCCCCAAAATACATGCTTTTGAAAACAAAAATATTTCATTACCAAAAGTTTTTGTCAAAACAAGATAAATTTGTCTTTCTAACTCATTCACTTCGTGTCTTGGAATATCATCCCCTTTGACTTAGCATGACAGGGGGCATTTGAAGCTGGCACATCATGTGAACTTGCCAAGTTCAAAGACACTCTTTCAAGGAAGCTGGGGAAACGAAAGATAGGACGTAATAGGCATAGGCATACGGTTAAACTCGAAGCATGCACACCATGGTAGCTCGAAGCAGGATAACCTCCCCCATGCTACTTTCGACCTTCCCATTTTGCAAGCTATCCTCAGGATCTCTATGCACTACACCTCGCTCCTGTCCAACTCCTTCTCAAGTCGGAGCAATATCTTCTCCCCCCGACGTGCCCAAACAACTAGACGTTGCGAGTTCATGGGACTTCTAGCTTCGACAAGCCAAGAAGCGCAGAAAAGGAATTTCTTCTTTTCCTTTGAATTGACTATTGTCAACAGGGAGAATATCCAGATAGTTGAAGCAGTCTCTGGCCCCCTATTTCAGATGATGACGTTAGGGCCTAGACCTTACTTCTTGCTCCAAACGCATGCTCTCCAAAGAAGTGATTATCATCAGAGAATTGGAGGTTTTGATTGTCCATCTCAGATTCCATGGAAGCTTGAGATACATGACTTTGCTAAATGTTGCTAATGTTTATATAGTCAAAAACAGAGGAAAATTCCACAGAGGAAGGCGTTGAAGATGAATCAACGACCATCAATCACGCATACATGGCCACGAATAAGAAAGGCCAATCAAAAGAGATGTTGAACTAAGTCAAGATGAAGAGGCTGTCATCAACATTCAGAGATCCCTAGGAGTCAAAACAAATACAAACTATGGGGAAGGGCAATTTGGTATCGTTTCCAATACTCCCTCTCTCTAAGCTCGCTTTTGACATATTTTCCCTATCGGCAGGAAGCATCGGGATCAAGAGCCAAACTTGATGGTTAGGTTTGGCAAATCAATATCGGCCAAGCTAGTACATGGAAATGACCCGCATCGAATTCACCTGACTTCATATACAAGGACGTCTTGGAGCCAATTCAGAGAATAATTGACCTAACGAAGCAAGAGACGTAGGACTTCGTGTCCCTCTCTCACTTCAGGTCCACCCTATCATCTACAAACCAGTGAAGGGTAAAGTTGTATCGCTTCCAATTATTAGACTCTTGAAAGAGCTCATGGCTAACGCATTCCCTCTTGTTCGTTGCAGGATCACTTGACTGTCAAAGATGCGGAAAACAAATCAAGGAGAGAAGTGTCAGATAAACTCTCGTCCTGAGTATTGCAAAAGAAAATGATCCTTCAGAGCTTGACTCACGTTTGATCTTGGCCTTACTGATTGATCTATTTCCACTTCTTCTCTTCTGCAGGGGCAAAAGCAGAAAGGCCTGTCAAATCAATGATTAGATCCCCAACCCTGGCTGATCCTTCTTGTGTCATTTCCCTACTTAATAGGAACAATCCATCGACACCCATTTGTGAATGACCCTTTTGATGTTCAAAATTCAACACATTTGTAAATACAAATCCACAAAGTAAACACCTACAAATCCACCAAGTAAACACCCCTAAAGCTGTTAATAGGGTTTCCTGAGTAAAAACCATTCATTTGTTCTGAGAGTACAAACTCCATCACATTTAAAATGATGCATGCCTTTTCCAAATGGATTTTGCATGATGATTTTGTTAGTCTAAATCACTGAATCTACAAGGATTATTAGAATAGACAGCTAAGTGAAGAATACAAGATTGATTGAGCATGCTAGGTGAGGTGAGTCAGAATGATAAATGACAAGCCATATCCTACACACAGTCCCATATCTATACACTTATGAGATGAGTGCAGAAGATTCCATGACTGTAGGGTAAAGAGTTCTCCCGCGAATGGTACGATAACCAAATCAGTGAGAGACATTTCATTGCTCACCCCTTTTGAGCCCTATACAATGGTGAAGTTTTTCTCCTACCCCTCATCAAGAACCACCCCCACACTGGGGCAGATCAGAGGCGAAGCAGCATCACAAGGTGAGAAGAGGGATATAAATTTTCTTGCTCGCACTTGCATCAATCTTCGGGTGTCTTTATTGCATATGAACACTCGCGTTAATTTAAGTGCCCTAGAATGACAAAGAGCAATTCTTTCTCTATGCACTTGTAATGATTGTACAAACCCAATTGAGTCTGTAATTTCACCCTCACAAGGAGGCAAAACAGAAGTTACTGCCATTCGAGCAGCATAATCAGGAGCGCCGGCAAAAGGTGAAGACTCAACAATCTAACAACAACGTTTGCTTGAACTTGCCTAGATCAGTTCCTCAAGAAACAAGAATGAAAAAACTAGGGGCATGAAAAAGCGGTGTACCTAGTAAAGGCAAGGTCAAAGCCCATATATGAGAAAGTTGGAATAAAAACTAGGGGCATGAAAAAGCAGTATGCCTGGTAAAAGCAAGGCCAATGCCCCCTAGACGAAAAAATGAATTTTAGCCATTGTTGCTTCCAAACAAAAGTTGTTGTTGTCGTCCAATTAATATAACCTCCATCTGACAGTGAGAAGAAAGACTGGTGACAATGCCAAGGCAATCGCCAACTCTCACCATTTTACACATGAGTCAAGTCTACATTGCGTCCCATTGTAAAAGTCTCTTCAGACTAGGGCACTTAAATTAACGTAGGATTTCATATGTCTATAAGCATCGCTATAAGAAGTACGAGCAAGACTATTCTATCTCTTTTCGCAGGGTTCCTGACTTGCAAACCCTGAGATGATTGTGCAGCGTTCCATTCATAAGCCTTGACCGTGATGGTCCCCGTTGATGAGCCAATAACCAAGCCTACATTGCTGTCTCAACAAAGACCTCTCATATTGGTAAAGTCATACAGCTTGCGAGAATACTCGGACCCCTGCTGATATGATGATAGTGAGATAGTGTGGTCCTTATAAATCTTGCATTAATGGTCAGGATAAAACAAGCTTTTTCCATGAGAGTGAGCGGAAAGTCCTTTCAGACTGAAAGTCCCTCATCTGGCATGCTCAAAGACACTTATATTCTAAATGAAGGTTGTCTTTCAAGATCTTCTCCAGTGGAAATCAGATGATGCAAAACTGACAAAATTATCACGCATGAATCTCATTTGAACTCATGAATTTACAGCATATACAATCATGTGTGCATATCATGCAAATAGCAGACATACTCTCAAAGATAAGAGATATTGCCAAGTAAGCATATCCCTATCCCCTTTGGTCTTAAAGTACCTACCATTGTCTAGGTACTCTCTTCTTGACACTCGACCTATTCGAGTTGTTCCTTGAGTTCGGGTGCTTACAACTATCTAAGTATCCCCTTGCCTTGGAGTACCCACCACTTGCTGGGTACTCCCTCTTATCAACACTCGACCTATTCGAGTTGTCCCCAGAGTATTGATATTTGCGATTGTCCAGATATCCCCCTATTTTTGAGTACCTGCCGTTACTCAGGTGCTCCCTCTATTGACACTCAACTTGTTCGAGTTGTCTTTAAAGTTTGGATGCTCGTGACTGTTCAAGTATCCTCTTGTCTTTGAGTACCGGCCACCGTTCCGATACTCCCTTTCCGTGATACTCGACCTGTCCGAGTTGTCCTCAAAATTGTGTCATTGAATACTAGTAGCCGTTCAAGTATTCCATCACATTATGCACCCGCGATTACCCAGGTAAGCCTCGTGCTACATTCAAATTCTCAATTATCAGGAGGTGAGAGACCTTTATGAATATCCTAGGTACGTCCTCGATATTCCATCTATCAGGAGACTTTCAAAGACAACCAAGTATTCTCCAGAGTTTACTACTAGTGATTATCGAGGTACCCCCTTCGATACCTGCGACAGTCCAGGTATCCTTCAGATTTTTGTACTTGTGATCATCCAGGTACCCCTTCGATACCTGCAAAAATCCAGGTATCCTTCAGAGTTTTGTACTTGTGATCATCCAGGTACCCCTTCGATACCTGCGAAAATCCAGGTATCCTTAAGAGTTTTGTACTTGTGATCATCCAGGTACCCCTTCGATACCTGCGAAAATCTAGGTATCCTTCAGAGTTTTGTACTTGTGATCATCCAAGTACCCCTTCGATACCTGCGAAAATCCAGGCATCCTTTAGAGTTTTGTGCTTGTGATCATCCAGGTACCTCTTCGATACCTGCGAAAGTCTAGGTATCCTTTAGAGTTTTGTACTTGTGATCATCCAGGTATCCCTTTGATACCTGCGAAAGTCCAGGTATCCTTTAGAGTTTTGTACTTGTGATCATCCAGGTACCCCTTCAATACCTGCGAAAATCCAGGTATCCTTTAGAGTTTTGTACTTGTGATCATCCAGGTACCCCTTCGATACCTGCGAAAGTCCAGGTATCTTTCAGAGTTTTGTACTTGTGATCATCCAGGTACCCATTCGATACCTGCGAAAGTCCAGGTATCCTTTAGAGTTTTGTACTTGTGATCATCCAGGTACCCCTTCAATACCTGCGAAAATCCAGGTATCCTTCAGAGTTTTGTACTTGTGATCATCCAGGTACCCCTTCGATACCTGCGAAAGTCCAGGTATCTTTCAGAGTTTTGTACTTGTGATCATCCAGGTACCCCTTTGATACCTGCGACAGTCTAGGTATCCTTTAGAGTTTTGTACTTGTGTTCATCCAGGTACCCCTTCGATACCTGCGAACATCCAGGTATTCTCCAAGAGTTTGTACTTGTGATCATCCAAGTGCCCCTTCGACACCTGCGAACATCCAGGTATCTCCCAACAAATCGATGCCTCGAGAAAGGTTGGTGCATCTCTTGAGAAAGGTCGGGTATCAACCGGTGTCCTTAACTGAGGTCAAGCACCCCAACAAATCGATGCCCTGAGAAGGTTGGCGCATCTCCCGAGAAAGGTCGGGTACCAAACCAGTGTCCTTGACTGAGGTCAGGCACCCCAACAAATCGATGCCCTGAGAAAGGTTGGCGCATCTCTCGAGAAAGGTCGGGTACCAACCGGTGTCCTTGACCGAGGTCAGGCACTCCAACAAATCGATGTCTTGAGAAAGGTCGGCGCATATCCCGAGAAAGGTCCGGTACCAACCGGTGTCCTTGACTAAGATTAGGCACCCTAACAAATCGATGCCCTGAGAAAGGTTGGCGCATCTCCCGAGAAAGGTTGGGTAAACCACTTATTGCTCCAACAGGCAACCGAAGAAAGGTTCGGGTCCTGGAAAAGCGATTCCCCGTCAAGGCTACCAAAGAAAGGTTCGGGTCCTAGACAAACCACTTATTCCTCCAACAGGCGATTGGAGAAAGGTTCAGGTCCTAGAAAAGCGATTCCCCGTCAAGGCGATCGAAGAAAGGTTCGGGTCCAAGACAAACCACTTATTGCTCTAACAGGCGACTGAAGAAAGGTTTGGGTCCTGGAAAAGTGATTCCCTCATGCCACCAGGTAAGATGACGCCTTGATACTTGCCAAACTCGGGGTTCACACCCTCTCTCACTCACTCCCGGTAAGTAATTACAAGTATCTTCTTATATGTCTTAGTATGTGTAATGTTATATTGTTCATTTTTTGCATAGGACACTAGGTCCCAAATAAGATATAATCTATTGCATATGCATGGACAAAATTTAGGTATCAGTTTGTCTTTGAATGCAACCTCTGTGAACTTACCTTCAAAGAGGGGCAGCTGTTGATACTAAAATTTTGATTAGGTTTTCAATTAGGCTTTAGTTTCTTTATTTATGTATTTTTCCTCTTTTTCGGATAAGAAAACAAATAATAAAAACAACAAAAAATTAATAAAAAAAGAAAAAGAAAACAGAAGCAGTAGTCACTGGGGCTGGGCCTACGAGCCCAGCCCCTCTTTTTTCCGCGCAGGCACCAAGGGCCTGGCCCACGCGACCCGGCCCCCTTTTCCCCTCTTTCTTCCTTTTCTTCCTTCTTCCTTCTTTTTCTTTGCTCCTTCCTCCTCCGCCTCTGTAGGTCACGCGCAACTACGGCAACGCACTTGAGGATGCCTACGACGAAGATGGGAGAAGTAGACTTGCAGTGATGAGACACGCAAGTGGGTAGCTTGGAGTGGGGACCGGTTTAGCTGCACCCAAGGTCGGTTGGTGTGCACCGACCGGCAGCCGAACCCTCGTCGACGGGCACCCCTCCGCCTATAAATAGGCCCCTCCCGACGAGAATCAAGGACACAGACAGAGAGACGGCGAAGAGGAGATCGCCAACAGTGAGCTTCAACAGCTTCACTTGAGAGACTTCAGGGGAGGCTCGAAGACAAGCCGCCAGAGATCTTGGATCTAGCCGGAGAGGGTAGGTCGTAGGAGAGGAGCTGTGCGAGAGAGAGAACTAGGGTTCCAGAGGGAGAGGGTCGGCCAAGGTCCAGATCAAGGGTTCTTGCCGCTGCTGCCGCTGCCGTTGGATGCTGCGCCTAGCCGAGCTGTGCCGCCGTTCCCCTACGCCGTTGCTGTGACTAAGTCCCGACGTCGTCGCCTCTAAGGCTCGCTGCCATCTCCCCCTGTCGTTGATCCACCACTTGTCCATGTCGGCATCACCGTCCCTGAACCAGGCTGTCGTCGCCGTCTTCGTCAAATCTCGAGGGTTATGAGCAGGTCGGGTCGGCAAGACCAAATGGGTCACAAATCCAGGTAGGGTTTCTGGAATTGGGTCGCGGCTTGTAATCGGGGTTAGCGGCGAAGACCGGGTCGGGCATGGGTTTGAACCGGGTAGGGTTCTGCCTGGGCCGGGTTGTGCGTGTGGGTTGGTTTGTTGTTGGGCTGAAATTTTTTATGGAAGTGGGCCAAGATCGGTTTTGTTTTTCAAAAAAGAAAAAAAATCCGGGCCGGGCCCGCGTCCGGGTCTCGAGCGGACGACCCGGGTCGGATCCAACCCGGGATCCGACTGGGTCGCATTTTAATAATATAATATAATATTTTAATATTAAAAAAATCAAAAAATAATTTATTTTCCAAAAAAAAAACCAAAAATATCAAAAATATCCATATTTTCTCAAAAAAAGCCAAAAAGTCAGAAAAAGCCAAAAAATGATTTATATTTGCAGAAAAAGATCAAAAAATGCTTTTATGTCCAAAAATGAGAAAATGATCCAAAAATGTTTTTCTTCTACAAATGCATGGAAAACCCCTCAAAAATTCAAAAAGCCTTAGGATTTAAATAAGATTAGGTACCGAAAGGACATTAGTGATTAACTAGTGTAATCAAGTCCCCGATCCTAATTTCTCTGGTTGCGCAGGAGCAAGTATTTCTCCTGGTACTTCGCTTGGGTTTCTAATCGACCCACCCCAAATCGATTAGTGGCGATTCTGTTTTAAAATTAACTCACAGGTTAAAAACTTGGACTATTAAGTCATGAATTTGTGGACTTGGGAGAGTCTGGGCTAAAATAGACTTATGCTAAACCATTAGCCTCCGCAAGGCACCCGCCCCGATCGGGCGCCAGAAAAAAAGAGGTCGCGACAATACTGATCAGACACATGAACCAAGAGTTCCAATTACACTCCAACAGAGTGCGTACGAGGAGACGAACCCCACAACCAACAAGATTTATTTTTCAAATTCCAGGGACACAATATGCGGGGCCTGTGGCATGTCTCGGATGTCAACCAGGTAAAAGCCTATTCCAAGCAATGGCAGGTGTGGACAGCGTCATGTATTAAGAGCAAACAACCGTGTTTCCAGAATGCAAACAATATTGCCATGATCACAAGAGTAAGCTTACTAAATCTAAATGGACAAGGAATTCCAGAACTACGTTCATCATGGCCCTGTGCAAGACCAACATTCAAAGAACTTGATCTTTTAAAACTCCAACTTGGCAAAAAAAAAAAATTGGGGCTTTTTAAGGTACACTTTACCACTTTCAAAAGATGCGGCATTCTTAAAAACCTATATGAGGAGATGACAAAGTAAGACATACATATATGACAAAGCATTATAGAATTAGGGAACTATTGAGATTGCATACCGTTGTCTGAATTCGGCAAAATGCTTCAGGATAAACAAGATGCTTGACTTTTTCAATGATGTCGCATGTGCATTTTCAGAGAGCTCTAATACGGCTGTAATATTTTCCGATGATAAACTCTGCAAAATACACTCAACAAGTAACTCAGGAATCAAAAGGAAACTTACAATACATGTATATTGACAAAGAGTGCCACTTGCATTCCAGTGGCCTTTTTGTTTTAAAATCATGGCCACGTATTGGCCACTTGTTTCACTATATGAGGATGGCCAACTGGTTTGAAAGGTTAATCAAATTCAAGGCAGGCTGAGATCTTGACAAAAATAGTTGTGATTAATAAAAACATATGAGTAATGCAAAAAATGTTTGAAGGGTTGTGTGATATTAGGATACATCAAATTTGCATTTACTTAACTTGTGTTACAGAGAAAATTACCAAAAATATCATAAATTTACTGCAATTGTGCCAATTAAATTGTAAATCTTTTAATTTGATCAATTTGTTTGACATGTCTAGTCTCCACTAAACTATAGTAGGCCGATTAGGAGCAAGCCAAAATGTGGGAGATCGCTTTAATAAGAGTATTAGGTTCGGGAACTTGGTTTTGATAGATTAATCTAATGCCCATTAAGCAGTACTTCTTTGCTTTAGAAATCATACTGTCTTGGTCAATATTGTTTCTATGCATGTGCTTACATGTGCAAGCCTTTATGGTAATAAATCCAACATTCAAAAAGTTACCAATATAAACATTGTACTTAAACTAGAAAATAAATTATTTAGTAAAAGAAGGCAGAAAATGAATTATTCATCTCTGAAATCTGTCTTTTTGCTCGACAAATTGAAATACATACCAAGCATTGATTTTCCATCTTTCTTCTTTTTCTTTTATTATTATTTTTGTCTGTCCTTTTTTAACTCTCAACTCGTTCTCTGACTTCTGTCCTGCCTCTTTGCTGCATGGGAGTTGAAACCTACACCTGAAACTATACGTCTCCACCCCTAGGCTCCTTAGAAGATGAGAAATTGAGCTCTCCACCTCCCTCTTCCCATGACCATTGTATACATTGGCATAGTATCTTAAATTAATTTGAATCTTATATAATATGCATACTGTATGAAAGGAAAAATTTGTTCCTAGGAAAAGTTTATTTGCTTGATTTCATTTTAGGGATGACAGGATGGGAGTGAGGACTAGTGCAGGTATTCTTTACGAGGATTACCACAAGTTCGCTCATCATCAATATTCAAATTGAGCTGTAAAAATCATTCATTAGGGTTATGAAGATTCAATTTGAGTCCCAAGTATCATCCACGATAATTGTGTATAGATCGGTTGATCCATTTATGACATGAACCCATCTAAGCTTGACAAGAACACATATCGTGTCAAAAATTGCCTGCCCTAGTCGGTTCAAAGTTATTCTGGTGCTACGGGGAACAAAATTTTGTTTTTGAAATTTCTTATTAATAAACTTTTAAGTTAATTAATAATTGGATTAAAATAAATTTACTTGGTGATTTTTTTATGTTCAGATAACTGCATTTATCGTGAGATTAAGATGTATTAGAATCATCAAAAAATAATCTTGCAATAGTCTAAAAAATTTTAGGGTTAATACCATGAAAAACCTAAAATAAGTACATCACAACAAATTTATCCCAAATGACAAAAAAAAAAAAAAAAAACTCCAAACTAGTATACTTGTAATAAATTTATCACAAATTAATTTTTTGACCGTTAAAAACCTCAAACTGGTACATTTATGACAAATATGCTCTCTGTTAAATTGGAGTAACATCGCAAAAAAAAAATCACAAAACTTATATAATTATGACAAATAAGGAGTAAAATCTTAAACTTGTATACCAATCAACTGTTATTGATCACTATCAATAAAATTTAACTGAAACTAATAAATGATAAATTTGTCATATGTGTACCAAATTGGGTAAAGTTGTTAAAAGTATACTAGTTTGGGGTCTTGGATAAATTTGTCACATGTGTATCGGTTTGTGATTTTTCGTGGTATTAATCCAAAATTTTATAACGATATATGGCATTATTTGGTTCAATGAGATTAGCATCCAAAAGTACATTTGTGATTGTGTGCGTTGGGTATGCTGATTTTGACATCAAGGACTTAATATGGAGAACAGTTGACTTCCTGTAAGAGTTATAAATGGCAACGCATATGGTAACAATAATTTTCATCATAAAATATGTTGTTTTGTGTGCTCACATATGATATAGAGCTACCAGAGTCCCCTGTACGTGTTCTACTCTCTTACTAATCCTGGCTGGATAAATTGACTATTGGATCAAAACTTTTGCACAATCTTCAATTAAGTCTGTAATTTTTTTTATTCAATTGAGTACTTTAAGTACATGTTTCTTTACATGTTTTGGTCCATTAATTGAGGAAAATTATCGCTAACATGCATTAAGTTGCAGATAATTGCCATTCTAGCATTACATGTGGCATGTGGCACTGGCGTGGCGGTGGTAGTGATCATCACTCAGATTTTATCTGTGCGTGCACGTGACAAGTCTAAGTACTTAGGAAACACGAGGAGTATGGGAAGACCACATGTGGAAGGCGTTTCCATCATCCATCAAGGCCATTATTGTGATTCAGCTTCAAAATAATACTGTGGTGTGTAAGGAAGTCATAGAGATAGAGCAAAGATGCATTACTCGAAGGTAAACTACAATAAAACCTAGAAGCAAAAAGCATCTAGCTGAAGCACACCTGGGATGCCTTTATCATACGTATGAGTAATCACATCATGGTTGGAAGATATGGTATTTTTTGAGTTCCGGTTTGTCCTTCGCGCTCTCGCTCCCCATTTAACATCCAAACTACTACAAATAAAGAGAAAGTAAATTAAATTGGGATTTGTTTTTTCAAATTAAGATCAGATTTATAAAAAAAAAGGAAGCAATAGTGAAATTAGATAGTTTTTCTGGCCCTATTATTGTCTTTTTGGCCAACAGTTATGGATATTATAGGGTTAAGTGCAATATAACGAGGGAAAGGCAGAGACCGGAAGTGAAGGGAGAATTTTACTTGCGACAAAAGTGAACTGGGATTATATTAAAGAAAAATAAGATAAAAAGGAGTGAGCACATTTTTTTTTCCTGACCTATTATTATATGTAAGGAAAAAAAAGACAGAAGAAAAGATTTAAGGAAAAGAGTGAGGAAAAAAAAGGACAGAAGAAAAGATAAAAGGAAAAGAGAGATTTATGATAATGTCAAAATGGCCATATGCCAGCCTTCCATAAAGTCTGCTATATATAGATTTTGACACTTAAAACTTACACGGATGCTTGCACAATTATAAGTCCAAAGCAAATGCCAACCAAAATTTATTTTTTGAATGCACAATACCTAGAAGTCCCTATGGACAGTTAATAGACATGTTGCTATGATAATATGAATCAGATGTTGGAACCTGCTGATTCCATTCGCTGATCAGAAAAGAGAGCTTGAGGTCCCATGTTGGCTCGTCTCGCAAATAACTGAAGTCGAATGGGAGGCGAGGCTTTCTTCATCCACTTCGCAGTTGGTCTCTTCATTGTTTTCTTTAACTGTCAAGCTGTCGAGCTCTTGGTTAATCCTGGCGAGTTGCTCAGCCACTTCTCGCATTGCGGGCCTCTTCGCACTGGTTTGGTCCAAGCACTTCACTGCAATCTCAGCAACCATTCCTATTTTCTCCATTTCATCTTCACTGGCGGCCTCGAAGTTAATGATATCAGAGAATGTCTTATCCTTCACAGAAGAGATGAAATAATGGATAATATTGATCGACTCTCCAGACCTAGTAATGAAACTTGTGGGCTTCTTTCTTGTGAGCAACTCCACGAGGACAGCTCCAAAGCTGTATACGTCACTCTTAATTGTTATTATACCGGTGGTTAAATATTCCGGATCAATGTAACCCAATGTGCCTTGTATTTCAGTGGCTACCATATTACTATGCTCTGGTGATATTAGTACTGAAGTTCCAAAATCAGACACTTTTGCTGAGTAATTGTGATCCAGAAGTATGTTCACCGACTTGATGTCACCGTGAATGATTGGGGGTTCTGCGCAGGAATGCATATACTCAAGTGCAAGAGCAGTTTCAGCAGCTATTCTGAGCCGGTTTTTCCACGATCTCAAGATGGTCGATGCATTCTGATGGATGTGTTGGAAGAGGGTACCATTTGAAATGTATTCATAAACTAGCAAGGGTATTCTTGTCTCCAAACATATGCCATGAAGCTTCACCACATTTTTGTGGTTTATTTGCATCACAATTTGAAGTTCATGCTGAAAATCCCTCTTTATTAGAGACTTGTGCAAATTTTTAGGCTTCTTGACCGCAATTATGGTGTCCCCAACTACTCTCCCTCTATAGACGGAACCGAAACCGCCCTCACCAAGCTTATTGCTGTTATCATAGTTGTTGGTTGCTTTTATCAGCTCTGCCTCCGTAAAGATTTGAACTCTGTGGAGTTTCAAGAGCTCTCCTCCATT
Organism: Eucalyptus sp. ANBG9806169; assembly: GCA_014182395.1. Lineage (NCBI taxonomy): Eukaryota > Viridiplantae > Streptophyta > Magnoliopsida > Myrtales > Myrtaceae > Eucalyptus > Eucalyptus sp. ANBG9806169. Next base: position 15,406,281 of record CM024574.1, on the reverse strand, counting down.
TCGTTTGAAGTTTTTCTCTTTGCTTCTCCTCCTCCACATGTAAAGGACTAAAGCACCAACAGCTGTGAAGAAGGCCAGAATAATCGCTGCCAAAGAATATATATATATATATATATATAACTAGATTAATGATTCAAGCATGTAATCCTTATATGGTCTACATAGTTCTTAAAAGAAATTAATTTCAAACCCACAACCCATTTAATCCTTTTTTGACATAATCTGCATTTATCACTATTATTTGGATAATCAGTCAATCCTTGAAAATATAACTACCAATTTAATGGTGATAGAAAAATTGTTTCTATAATAGAAGGATTAGACATATTATCCATCATGTAACAATCCTTATGAAAGTCCTCATTTATAATTTGACGAGCGTCATTATAAACCGAATAAGTAATCAATTGAACTTATTTCAAATACATAATTCCAGCGTCTTCTATTACTCCTCCCGATGTCTTTCCTTGACTATAATGAAGGAGGTTTGTAATAAAACAAAAAAGAACAAGGAAGCATTCACCTCCCATTGTTATAGCTCTTTACCTTTACAAATGGTATGAAAACTCAGAGAAATCTTTGAACCACTTATGCATGAACAATCAGGAAAAATTACTAAAAAGATCTTAAACATATTATAATCGTGTCAATTCAGTTATATATATTTATTAAATGAGTCATAAACCTTTTGCATTTGTATCAATTTAGTCTATTTAGTCAATTTTGGTTAGAAATAGCTGACGTAGACGTCAACCGTCCTATGTGGTGTGGCCCATGGCGTGGCCAACACAAATGTGAATAAATTTTAATAATATTTTAATATTTTTTCAAATTTCTTATTTTCTTTCTCTTCCCTTTTTTCCCCTTTCTTCTTCTTCGTCTAGCCGATCTTGGTGATCGACCAAAGGCCATGGTCGGTGAGATTGTCTTTGGGCGAGCCCTGCCATGGCTAGGTGATGCTTGACCTTGCCGGATCCAGTTTGGTCGTGCCTTGCCCAGCCCTCTATCGAGGTAGGCCGTGAAGGTAGCCTTGTCTAGGCAGCTCATTGAGGCTCACCTTTGCTAGATCTAGCAAGGGTCGAGCCTCACTAGCCTTTGTCTTTAGCCTTTGTCTTTGGTCAATCAACGAGATCCAGCAACCAGCTAGAGGAAAAAGAAGAAGGGAAGAAGAAAATGGGGAAAAGTACAGAAAAAGTCCTAAACTTATTGCATTGGTACCAATTCAGTCCTAAACTTTTTAATTGGACCAATTTAGTCCTAAACCTTTTAATATTGGTACCAATTCAGTCTATCTGGCTAATTTTGGCCGGCCGACGCTAACGTGGACGTCGGCCGGTGGCCGAACGTTGACGTGGACACCGGCTAGTGGTCGGACGTTGACGTGGCAATTTTTATAATTTTTTCGAATTATTTATTATTAATTTTTTTTTTTTTTTCTTTCTTTTTCCTTTTTTTTTCTTCCTTCTTCCTGGTGGTGGCTGGCGAGCCTCCGGTGAGGCTCGCCGGCCACTGGGCGAGGGCCGTGAAGCCCTCACCTGCCGCCGGTGAGGGTCGCGGCCCTTGCCTGACCTCTCCTAGGGCCGCCGGGAAGGCGGCTTCGCCCGAATTTGGGCGAGGCCAACCTCGCCAGCGGCCCTGGGTGAGGCCGAGTGGCCCTTGCTAGTCGCCGGCGATGGTCGCGCCCTCGCCAGTCGCCGGCGATGGTCGCGGCCCTTGCTCGGCCTCGCCCATGGCCGCAGGCGAAGGCGGCCTCACCCTCGGCCGGCGAGGCCAAAACGCGGCCCTCGCCCAGATTTGGGCTAAGCCACCTCGCCCGCGGCCTTGGGCCACTACCGCGGGCTGGTTTTATAGAGCCAAACTTGCAAGGAGAAGCGATGGTTTATTATTACTATTGTCATCATCATCATCATTAGTTCGTATTTCCATAAAAAACATTAAAGTAAAATAAAAGAATTAAAAAAAAAATATATTTTTCTTAGAAGTGTAAACGTGGTAACGCTAATAGCCTTATCAGCCTCTATCAACTGCTGTACTAAAAAAGCCCGCTGCCCCAGGCTTTTAGGTGTGGATCCATTCCTTCTTTTTGTGGCTTATTATCCGAACTTTGACATTTAATTATATATATGCTTAACTTCAAAAACTTCAAATATGTAAGATAGATGAGAAAATGTATTTTTACACCCCGGAGAAACTATTACATCCGCCACCAACTCTCAATTGACCATGGATTATTATACCGTACCCTGTCAAGCTAATCTCAAATTGCACGAGCAGCATTAGTGGGACGTGTAATGTGACTAATTGCTTCACTCCTGTTTATTCTGAAAAACTCTGTTTGTCTGTACTTTTTTTTCTTCTGTTTCTCTCTTTTAATTTCTTTTAATAGATAATTAATTGAAGATCTTGTGAACCATTCACGGGATTTTACCTAAAGGGGACAATTTTTACCCAAATCCCACCTCAAACAAGACACGCAAGTCTGAATAATAATTACTGTAAAGGGATTTCGCAAGAAAATAAAAATAAAAAGGGGAATATTTTTGGCAAACACACCCATGGATATAATTACCTGGAACAATTACGATCCAAACAGAAATTTGGCAAGTGACTTTACCATCGCCCCACATTCCAAATGGGCAATGGCAAGTGTAGTTCCCGGGCGTATTCTTGCACTTCCCATTATATGGGCACTGGTTTGGGTTCTCGCACTCATTGAAGTCTACATCATGCAGAAGAGAAATTGAATCGTTATCTCGTTTAATGGCAAAAACAAATTGAACAAGTCTGTGCATGGATTATTAGATAGACAATGCTGTCCCATTTAGCTTTCAGTTGTAGTATTGGGACATGTGCCCACTCTCTTTCAAGAAATCTTTTGTTTCTCCATTCTCAGTCTCTCTCCGCGTCGAATCCGAGCACAACAATTTCATCGTTCTTTGCCATCAACTGAGATCGACGCTACCTTGAACTCTATATATAGACCCGTTGAGGGCACACGAGCTAGGAAAGAATCCAGCATACAGAACTTGTGGAAATCGAGCTATTGCAATAGTGCATGGGTCCTACATTGCAAGAGCCAAGCGAGGGGTCGTCTATGGTTAATGGGGACGAAGATTGAGCCTAGGAAGGAGAAGGTTTGATCATTACATGTAAGATATTTTCCTAATGTGGACTACATTAATTGATATTGTAATTTACCGTTTTATGGTTATTGTAAAACGGGGTTGGTCTAAAGTGAGATAGAAGGTTTCTTAATTAGTCTAATATGGGGCTGGCTAGTGTGGGCCGAGTTGAGTCTGGCCCGTAATGAGAGGGCCTGGCTGGAAACTCTATAAATAATGCTCAAGTCTCTCCTTTAACCCTAATTCTCACATGTATCCTCACATAAGGGGTGTTAATCTAGCGCTAAAGGTGAGGGGGTTGTCTCATTGAGCCAGTGATATAGAGGGCAATAGAGGGGAAGGACTTGATGTGTGGATAATCCCCTTGAGGTGTGGGTAATCCCCTTTCTGCTTCCGCTTTAAGTACGATTGATCCCAAAACATGTGCGTTAATCTTTCTACTTAATTATGCATGTTCTTGTTCTAATTATGGAAATCTTGGGATTGCACAATTTGCATCCAACATGTGGTATCAAAGCAACCATAACCCTAGAACTTAAACGCATAAGTTTTTTTTGCCATAATTTGTGATTTTCGAGATTTTTTGTTCAATAAAAATAAAATTAAATCACAAATTCAGGCTGGGCTTGTCGAGAAGAGCAAATCCATGGGCAGCGCGTTGCCGGAGGGGGCTGCACGCGCCCCCACGCGTGGCCACGCGCCGCTAGGGCGTCGAGCACGCGCCCCCACGCGCGGGGCGCGGCTTGCGCGTGCGTTGCAGCGCGGAGGCTGATGTCAGTGACTGGACCAGACAGACCAACCCGTTGACCCGACCCGACGACTGTTGACCTTTAACCCGACCCGTTGATCGTTGACCCGACCTGACCCGACTCGCCAACGGTGGGGGAGTGTCATGTTCAAAGCAGTCGACCGGGCGGTTGAGTCGGGGCTAGTCGGACTGCTGCCGGTCAGACTGATTTTAACCGGTCAAATACGTACGTGCGTGGGCTCCACGCGCTGCGCACTCAGGCGGCGCGTGCGGGCGCGTGGAGCCTCCGATCAGCGCGTGGCTTGCGGCGTTGGATTCGTATGATCCTCCTCTATCTTGTGGAGTATTTATTTTATATGTTTTATGTTTTTATGGATGTGAAAATACATACGGAACTCTAAATACGCGTATTTTGTGTGTGTGTGTGTGTGTGTGTGTGTGTGTGTGTGTGTGTGTATTTTTGTGTATTTTTCTTGTATTTTTCTTGTATTTTTCTGTGATTTCGAAAATACAAGTGTTGGGTTACAGATATGTTATCACGTAGACATTATAAATGTGTTATTCATTAATTAAACTTTATTGTGAACTGAAATTGGCTTAATGAGATACAACCATTATGGGATAGTAATTGAGCTATGTATTGAGGTGATGAGAAACAGTAAAGGTTATGAAACTTTTGTTACTCATGCATACTCCTTTACATGCTGGTAACCTTTAATTGATGGACGTCTTAAGAACTCGTGACCAAACTGATTGTACTAATTAACACATATGCTGAATGTGGGTAATGCATGTCAGTTAAGTTATTGCATGTTGTACCTAAACTCATATGGTCACTTGTTAATGTCTATCAAGTTGAACATTTTTTTATGGTTAAGAAGTATGACAACATTTACGCAGAGCAATAGTATCTACTGTTATAGTTTAGATATTTGGTTTTGTGATTTGACTCAATTTATAGGCCACTAGTTGATGCAATGATAAGTTGTTACTTAAAGTTGGCTAATAAATTAGTTGTTGGCCTTGGAGTAGTCATGTTTTGCCTTATGAAACTCATGAGCGATAGTGGATCAGCTGTCAGGCTTGTCGATCTGTGGTACCCTATATTGCTATTGATGTTAACTTGTGATAGATCCTTTAGGTCAACATTCTTTTTATGTTGTTTTGGTAATCTGTAATCGAGGTGCACAAGAGATGCCCGATTCTATATTATGAGAAGTTTCTTATGTTGCTATGATCCGTGATCTTATTGGAGCCTGTCTTTTAGATTATATATATATATATATATATATATATATATATATATATGTTTGATTAATTTTTATTAATGAATAAAACAATGTAATTAGCATGATATGTGATTTTGGTGATTTACTGCCCCTATCACTAAAGTCAAAATCACATGTATATGGTGTATGTGAGAAATAAAGTTTATATCCTGGTATGAGAGAGTTTCAAGGATTCAATTGAGTAGTGATCGCCAAAGTGGCATGCTTGATTGTGTTTGAGAAATATCGGTCTTATATAATGATTGGGATGTCTCCTAGTCTAATGCGTAGTCATACTCCCAAAGGAGGTGATTGTGTATTAGTTCATGGAGGGATACATGATGGTGTGGTAGAGGAGTGATTGATCCTAGTGGTTCATATGCCCAAAGGTGATGAATTCACAAAGGTTAGAATATATTCTCATAACCGCTATCATGTGGGGAGTGTACAACTGCATGTCATGTATTTTGCCCAAATGTGATTATATAATTTTGCATGTAACTCTCTGGATTTGTACTTGTATGTCAAGTTATACAATTCTCACATGATGCTAATTACATACATTGCTTGTTATTTTAGTCACTTTTTTTTTTTTTTTTTGTAATTAATAACTCCACTATTAATGAGGTTTCTATTGCTTCAAATTTTAAGTTATGGACATAAGATTTGCTACTTGGGAAAAACATCAATAGAATTTGCTTACTGTCCATGAAGTGTTCCATTTAGGAAAAATTGAAAAGTGGCTTGTCTATTGGCTGCACTGCTAAAAGATGATGGAAGCCTTGGTGGCTTGAAATTATGTCTTGTTTAATACCGAAATTAGGACATATATGCAAAGATTGTGTTTAAGTCCTAATGATATATACATCTCATATAAGGATGAAAAAAAGTTGTTTCCAAAAGTTTTATGTTTACTCTTAACGGTTATCTAAATACTTCTATAGATTATTATGGAAGTAAAATTGACCGAGATAAAGAATAAATTGATTAGAATTAGTCTTAAAGGTTGTCAGGTTTAATAGTTGCAGTGAGTATTTTGGCAAGTATGACAATGCGGAATAGCTTAAAGGGTCATTTGTCAAATACTTGATAAATTCTGAGATGGTAATTTGATTACTATGCCTGAAAATCCTAACAAGAAGATTTGGCCAAAAGGCATAATTGCACCATAATGAACATTGTGATGAGTATGATTAGTAAGACTAATTTATCAAATCTTCTGTGGGCTGATATTATGAAAGCAACTTTTTCACATACAAAAGGTGTTTCTTACCAAAGTTGTTTCATCAACTTCTTTTGAGTTATGGACTGGACGTAAATTACTTGAATCATATTAAATTTAGAGGTGTCATGCAGAAGTGAGGATATCTAATTCAATATTAAGTGCGTTGGAATTTAGATTCACTTAAAATTATTTTATATCTTACCCAGATTGTTCAAAGGGGTATTGATTTTGTGACCCTAATAAAGGTACAAGAATTATTGAATCACATACAGTAAAGTTTTTAGAGATGGACGTAGTTGTAGAGGATAGTTGCTCTTAGACTATTAAAGATAATAGTACGATGGAGGTTATTGTCTTTGTCTTTACCTATACAGATAATTGTGGAATCTCCTGTACCATAGACTAAACTTGTTGAGGTTCAAGGTACTATTTTTGATATAGTTTATAATGAAATTTCTCAAACCTCTCAAGTGTAGAATGAAGCGGTTGTAACTTTATTTAGGAGATTTGCTATGGAAAGACGATCAGTTATACCATCAGATTGTATAGTCTATATGTGAGAGCATGATTACAATATCCACTACATGGTTGATTTAGCGACATATATATAAATATCGTTTCTTGTCCTCAATCAAGTATGTGATTAGATGCCATAAAAGATGATAAAATTTTTCACTCTGAAAGTGGGGTGGATAGTTTATAGTGAAGAAATAATTATTTATTTCTATTATTTTTAAAGATTCTTTCAGAGTGAACGTGACATTAATAGCTCTTTTTGATATAGAGTTACACCAAATAGATATAAAATTCATATAATGCAATCGGAAGTTTTTGCAGCACATGTTTTAAGTAAACTTGTGTGTAGACTAAAAAGGTCTTATTCATGGTCTTAAACAAGTTTCCAAATAATATTATTAAAATTTCATAGTGTTGTTATTTCGTTCAATTGGGAACAAAGTAATTCAATATACTGCAAGGTCAGTGGGAGGAAATTTATTTCTCATACTCTATGTACATGATTTTTTGCTTATAAGTAGTGACCTTGAGACATCTTTTATCCTTTGTACTGGGTCCGTAAGGATTGTTTTTGCCATATTATATTAGATTTTCTTGGAGGACATTTGCTGATCATATTTTGGAATTATTCAATATACATCATTGCAAGCCAGGAATTGCTCCTTATTGTTAAGGGTGATGGACTCAATCTATCTCATTGTCCTTATTTAGATATTGAGAAAATCTAATTAAAAGGTGTACCTTGTGTTAGTGCACTTAAAAATATAATGTATGCTCGAATTTACACTAAACTAATTATCGTCTTTGTGACGACACTTCTAGGCAGATATTAGTCAAATCAAGGACGCGATCACTAGATTGTTGCCAAGAAAGTTTTAAGGTACTTAAAGATGACAAGAGATTATATGCTAATTTACAGACATGTTCAGTTCTTGCAGTTAGTGGGGTATTTAGATGAAAGTTTGCTGGCTGTTATGATGACATGAGATTAATAACATAATACATATTTATGTTAGCATGAAGTGCAGTAAATAAAGTTCTATGTCTACTATGTAAGTAGAGTTTGTAATATTCTTTTAGACTGTTACCTGGGCTATTAGGCTCCGAAACCTCATGAAGGAGTTGACTGTTTTTTTAACTTTATGGATTGACCCATACGGTTGTGTTGAGACAATAAATTTGTATATTTATTAACAACAGAGGTCTCAAGGGGTCTAAATATATGGCGGTCAAAATTTTTGACTATAAAGAAACGGTACAGAAAAGCGACGTTATAATATAACATATTTCTACAGATGATATGGTTGCAGATCCACTAACTAAAGGATTTCGCTCTTTTGTTCTTGAACGACATGTCATTAGCATGGGCCTAGGAGCATCATGAGATGCTGTTGTTTAGTGGGAGTTATTTTGGCTTTACTCTGATAAATGTTTCATCTGTGTTTGTTACACTTTGTAACGGTTTGATATGTATCAACTTTTGCATACAATAAAATATTTTTGAATGTGTCGTATTATGTTGAATACATATTGATAAAGTCTCAAGGTATTGTATAAACCTTTAGTGAAGGCTAGGGGCATCCGGTTATTAGCCTTGTGCATATGCCTTGTTATACATATAGAAAGGTTAACCGTAAGGACAAGGCATATGTGGGTTCATTGGAATCATAAAGACATTCTCTAGTGGCACAAGTTTTTTTGTGACGCTTAAGGTAAAAGAGAATGGTGACTGACAAATGGGATCTCTTTATGAGAGATGTTATCCATTTGACACACTACCATATTGAATCCATATCAATAAAGTTGAAAGCACTTGTGACCATGGAAGGCTTTGGGTGTATATATGCAGTTACCGCAATGATTCGGTGTTTGAGACTTTATGGGATAGGATTGACTATTAAGAATTATTTCTAGACCAAAGTGCGCACATACAGTACAATTTCAATTAATATAGTCCAAGTGGGAGAATGTAAGATTTTTCCTAATGTGGACTACATTAATTGATATTGTAATTTACCGTTTTATGGTTATTGTAAAACGGGGTTGGTCTAAGGAGAGATAGAAGGTTTCTTAATTAGTTTAATATGGGGCTGATTAGTGTGGGCCGAGTTGAGCCTAGCCCATAATGAGGAGGCTTGGTTGGAAACTATATAAATAGTGCTCAAGTCTCTCCTCTAACCTTAATTCTCACATGTATCCTCACATAAGGGGCGTTAACCTAGTGCTAAAGGTGCGTGGATAATCCCTTTGATGTGTGGGTAATCTCTTTTCTGCTTCCGCTTTAAGTACGATTGATCTCAAAACATGTACGTTAATCTTTCTACTTAATTATGCATGTTCTTGTTCTAATTATGGAGATCTTGGGATTGCAAAATTTGCATCCAACATTACATGCATGCATAAAATTATAAATATGAGCTGTTACTCTCCAAGAGAGGTGGATGTGCTAATATGCATATGTATCACTAATGATGGACTTGTCAAATCTATCGTCAAATCTAACCCTTCAAATGCATTATGGTACGCATACCAAGTTGAATATGTGTATATAGGAGAGGAGGCACAAAGGTTTAAGAGAGAAGGCAAAATTATCATTGTCACACGGGAGTAGAATTGCGAGAAATGTTGACGATGATGTTGGCAGGGTGATGGCAATGGCCTTGACTTATTTTACTAGGCAAAAAGTTGCAACCTAGAGAAAGTTTTGCTGAACCCAAACTTATTCGACGGGTCTATCATAATCATTGATCATGCAGGTTCCACATGAACTCAAGGATCAATTTTGGAGATGGATTTGGATGGAGACAAGATTCCCCAACTTTATATAGGCCTCCCATTAAAATACTATCATATAGTAGGACGCATCAATTATGTGAGAAAAACGTATTTTCTCTATCTTTCCCCAATCATCTTCACGGGAGAATTACCAAAAAAGTCCTAAACATATTATAATTGTGCCAATTTAGTCATAAACTATTTTTTGGCTAATTTAGTTATAAACTATTCAATTCAATCAATTTAGCTATTTTTGATTGGAAATCGTTTACATGGATGTGAGGCATCCTACATGTGGCGAGAGTCTGATACGATCAATTTTTAATAATATTTTAAATTTTTTAATTATTTAATTATTTTTCTTTTCTTTCTCTTTCTTTCGACCTCGTCGGCAAGGAAGAAAAAGAGAGAGAGAAAAGTAAAAGAGGAAAAAGAAAAGAAACAAATAAATAAAAATTTGGAAAATTTTTAAAATATTATTATTAATTATCTACATCAACATTGGCTCCGTTATGTAGGACGACTGGTGCCTATGTTAACGATTTCAAATTAAAATCAGCTGAATGGATAGATACAAATAGAAAATGTCTAGAACTCAATTAACCAAAAAAAAAAAAAAAAAAAACTATAATTGAATTCACATAATTGCAATAGATTAGTTTCTTCACCTTCCACTCAACCCATTGCCATCTCTTCCACTGTTGAGATTGATTTTAAGATGAGCTAAGGTCACGACCCCACCACCATGCACCATTGCCTAATCTCTCTTGATTAAAGGTCGCTACAATTTTGTCTTCTCCTTTCAATCTAGCAAATTTCTTTCCCTTCATTGCGGAGGAGATGGTACCAAGGACTTGTTACTGCCGAGATGAGGTACAATTCAAACTCATGAAGACCGAGGGGGGGAGAGACGTTGTTGCTTGGTGGTGGCACTTAATGTCGTCCCAAAAGTGGAGGTACTATTGCCAAAGTGGACGAAAAGGAGTGCGTGCGGTATTTTAACGAGAGGGGGGGGAGCGGGAGGAGGGAGAGAGGGAGAGAGAGAGAGAGAGAGAGAGAGAGAGAGAGAGAGAGAGAGAGAGAGAGAGAGAGAGAGAGAGAGAGAGAGAGAGAGAGAGAGAGAGAGACGTTGTTGCTTGGTGGGGCACTTGATGTCGTCCCAAAAGTGGAGGTACTATTGCCAGTGGACGAAAAGGAGTGCGTATTGGTATTTTAACGAGAGAGGGGGAGCGGGAGGAGAGAGAGAGAGAGAGAGACGTTACTTGGTGGTGGCACTTGATGTCGTCCCAAAAGTGGAGGTACTGTTGCCAGTGGATGAAAAGGAGTGCGTACTGGTATTTTAATGAGAGTGAGAGGGGGAGTGGGGAGAGAGAGAGAGAGAGAGAGAGAGAGAGAGAGAGAGAGAGAGAGAGAGAGAGACGTTGTTGCTTGGTGGTGGCACTTGATGTCGTCCCAAAAGTGGAGGTACTGTTGCTAGTGGACGAAAATGAGTGCGTGGTATTTTAACAAGAGAGCCAGGGCTCTCTCTCTCTGAACATGGACATGGACATGGTGGTTGGACGGCACGTGAAGGCCGACGGTGGGCTCGCCTAAGGTGGTGGGTGAATGATGGTGGCTGTGGCAATGGCGTGAGGTGCAAGCCGAAGAGTGGATGTAGAGAGAGAGAGAGAGAGACCGGAGAGTGGAGGTAGAGAGAGAGAGAGGGGGAGGGAGGGAGGGAGGGAGGGAGGGAGGGAGAGGGTAGTGCAAATCAAGCGGCAAATGGGTAAACTAGGCGGAATTAGTACATAGATACAGCAGTTCTCTAGCAGGCTCTTGCATGGTAATTAATTAATTAATTATCCACACAATTCATTTGAGTACGACGACGCATGAGGAGTCACTTATATTATTTACCTGTACATCCTTGGGTGCGATTATAGGGATTCCCCTTGTACCCATCATCCTTGCATAGGCATATGTAACCCCGATCTTCCCCGTAGTCCTCGCATTTCGTGTTTTCGCCTGCACAGGCATAGCTTGACTGGTTCGACTTGGCCTCTTTGCAAGTCCTGTTCTCTGCAATCCACCAGTCCAGAATAGCCGTCATGTTCCCGGACGAGGTGTCGAGCATCGGAATACTCCCCCTTAAGGCAAGCAGCAGTTGAGTTTCGTTATATTCTTCGGGGAGGCCGACCTCCATGGTCGAGTTGTAGACTTTGATTTCGTGAACCGTAACATTCCCCGACAATAGTCGGTCAGGAGAGGTGCAATTGAGCAAAAAGTCCCTGGATCTCGCACAATCGATTTCGAGCCCGAACGGAAAAGGTACTTCCACATTTCCACACCGGCGTAAGCAGAGCGCCTTCTGAGCGCCACCCTGTCGCAACCACCAGGCCACAGCCAACGTTAGAAGCCAATGCACCATCTTCATTTCCAAAGAAAAACTCAGTTAAACTCTCTCTCACTATATTTGTTCATAGAGCGGAAGTCTAAGTTCGAGCCGCTCACACCAACCCATTAAATAATAGGGTAAAAGATGCTCACTTGAGTACCATATTTTCTTTTTCCTTTTTTTTTTACTTACTTAAGCACCATAAATTTGAAAAATAAATCAATCATTTGAGTACTATTGGCGATTTGTCTCGTCAAAAAATTTGACATGAACGTCCATCATTCAGACTCATGATGACCGAGGGGGGAGGGTGGGGGGGAGGAGGAGAGAGAGAGAGAGAGAGAGAGAGAGAGAGAGAGAGAGAGAGAGAGAGAGAGAGAGAGAGAGAGAGACGTTGTTGCTTGGTGGTGGCACTTAATATCGTCCCAAAAGTGGAGGTACTGTTGCCGTGGATGAAAAGCAGTGCATACTGGTATTTTAATGAGAGGGGGGTGGGGAAGCGGGAGGAGAGAGAGAGAGAGAGAGACGTCGTTGCTTGGTGGTGGCACTTGATGTCATCCCAAAAGTGGAGGTACTGTTGCCGTGGATGAAAAGGAGTGCGTACTGGTATTTTAATGAGAGAGGGGGAGCGGGAGGAGAGAGAGAGAGAGAGACGTTGTTGCTTGGTGGTGGCACTTGATGTCGTCCCAAAAGTGGAGGTACTGTTGCCGTGGACGAAAATGAGTGCGTACTGGTATTTTTACGAGAGAGGGGGAGGGGAGGAGAGAGAGAGAGAGAGAGAGAGAGAGAGAGAGAGAGAGAGAGAGAGAGAGAGAGAGAGAGAGAGAGAGAGAGATTGTTGCTTGGTGGTGGCACTTGATGTTGTCCCAAAAGTGGAGGTACTATTGCCAGTGGACGAAAAGGAGTGCATACTAGTATTTTAATGAGAGGGGGGTGGGGAAGCGGGAGGAGAGAGAGAGAGAGAGAGAGAGAGAGAGAGAGAGAGAGAGAGAGAGAGAGAGAGAGAGAGAGAGAGAGAGAGAGAGAGAGAGAGAGAGAGACGTTGTTGCTTGGTGGTGGCACTTGATGTCATCCCAAAAGTGGAGGTACTGTTGCCAATGGATGAAAAGGAGTGCGTATTGGTATTTTAATGAGAGGAGGGGGGAGCGGGAGGAGAGAGAGAGAGACGTTGTTGCTTGGTGGTGGCACTTGATGTTGTCCCAAAAGTGGAGGTACTGTTGCTAGTGGATGAAAATGAGTGTGTATTGGTATTTTAACAAGAGAGTGGGAGGGGGGAGCGGGAGGAGAGAGAGAGAGAGAGAGAGAGAGAGAGAGAGAGAGAGAGAGAGAGAGAGAGAGAGAGAGAGAGAGATTGTTGCTTGGTGGTGGCACTTGATGTCGTCCCAAAAGTGGAGGTACTATTGTTAGTGGACGAAAAGGAGTGCATACTGGTATTTTAATGAGAGGGGGGAAGGGGAGGAGAGAGAGAGAGAGAGAGAGAGAGAGAGAGAGAGAGAGAGAGAGAGAGAGAGAGAGAGAGAGAGACATTGTTGCTTGGTGGTGGCACTTGATGTCATCCCAAAAGTGGAGGTACTGTTGCCAATGGATGAAAAGGAGTGCGTATTGGTATTTTAATGAGAGGAGGGGGAGCGGGAGGAGAGAGAGAGAGACGTTGTTGCTTGGTGGTGGCACTTGATGTTGTCCCAAAAGTGGAGGTACTGTTGCTAGTGGATGAAAATGAGTGTGTATTGGTATTTTAACAAGAGAGTGGGAGGGGGGAGCGGGAGGAGAGAGAGAGAGAGAGAGAGAGAGATTGTTGCTTGGTGGTGGCACTTGATGTCGTCCCAAAAGTGGAGGTACTATTGTCAGTGGATGAAAAGGAGTGCATACTGGTATTTTAATGAGAGGGGGGGAAGCGGGAGGAGAGAGAGAGAGAGAGAGAGAGAGAGAGAGAGAGAGAGAGAGAGAGAGAGAGAGAGAGAGACGTTGCTTGGTGGTGGCACTTGATGTCATCCCAAAAGTGGAGGTACTGTTGCCAGTGGATGAAAAGGAGTGCGTATTGGTATTTTAATGAGAGAGGGGGGAGCGGGAGGAGAGAGAGAGAGAGAGACGTTGTTGCTTGGTGGTGGCACTTGATGTTGTCCCAAAAGTGGAGGTACTGTTGCCAGTGGACGAAAATGAGTGCGTACTGGTATTTTAACGAGAGAGTGGGGGGAGCGGGAGGAGAGAGAGAGAGAGACATTGTTGCTTGGTGGTGGCACTTGATGTTGTCCCAAAAGTGGAGGTACTGTTGCCAGTGGACGAAAAGAAGTGCGTACTGGTATTTTAACAAGAGAGCCAGGGTTCTCTCTCTGGACATGGACATGGTGGTTGGATGGCACGTGAAGGCCGACAGTGGGCTCGCCTAAGGTGGTGGGTGAATGATGGCGGCTGTGGCAATGGTGATGTGAATCGCTGCGGAGAGATCGTTCTACGAAGGCTCGGATGGTGCAAATTGCAAACCTCGACCTCCAATCAAACCCGTGATTAGCAACCTCGGTATGAACGTGACCTGTTGATGAATGCGTGTCAACCAACCAATGTTATAGACGCTGTTGACACCTAAATTTTTGCCCAAAAATCATTTCCAAAAAAATGGGAACTTGTTTTTCCACAAAAATATTTCAAGTTAAATTCTCGCATATAGATTATCTAGGCATTTAGTATTTTTTTTTAAAAATGGAATATGTTTTTCCTTATAAAAAAATTAATTAAAAAAATTAAATTAAATATATATAAAAAGATAATAAAAAAAGATAAAAAGAAAAAAAAAGTTGGGGCCAATGATCTAAATGTGACTAACCAAGCCCGGGAGGTTAGATTAGAATTAAAATGGCAAATTGGGGCCAAAATGCAATTTTCAAAAGTTGAGGGACAAATTCGCAAATTTTGCAAAATTTGCGCCCAAGCCCGTAAATCATCATCTTGGTCACCAATTAAGTTGAAATTGAATTTGGGCCAACTTGAATCAATCAAATCGGGCCAAAAAGACCAAGTTGGTATTGAATTGGGTATTTTCGGATAAGAAAATGGCCAATTTTGAGGGACTTTCTTGCAAAATTGGTTAGGCAAAATTGTGAAATCTGGTCGAGATCTTAAATTACTATGCATGAGCTTGCTAATTGATCAAAAATCGCAGCCAAATTGATGGATTAAAGCACCTAAGCCAGCTACCAAAACCCAGCCCACGGTTTAGCCTCAATTCGGAGTTGCTGAGTAAGCAACTTGGTGGTCCCACCATATCCCACTCAGCCGCCCATCCAGTCTGATCTTTGCACGTGATTGAAGACCATAATGAGTAGTGCCAGTGGACGGAAATTGGCCAGGGATAAGCTGCTGAGGGCACGGGAAAATCGCACCAAATCCGGACACTCAACAGCTGCAGAAGTTGGAAAAATTGGCTAAGTCAGAGAGTGGGTGAACTAGCTCAGTTGGCAGGCTTGGTAGGTGGACAAAAAGCCGACCAAGAGATTGATGATTTGGGGTGGATAACATCTACGAAGCAAGCTCTTTCAGGGAAGGAGAGAGAGAAGACGAGAGGGAGAGGAGAGAGCTAATGGTCGTCCCCCAAAGAGACCTTCAGAAGCAACTCCAGAAAGCAGAAACCCAGAAATTCCAGACCGACCTTGAGAGAGAAAAATGAGATTTTCACACATCTGCGGCCAAAATTAGCCAAAACCTTCAACTAGAGAGTGAAACTTCACTCAAATATCTTTCCAACCATAGGTCACAAGTCCAAAATGGAGATCGGGAAGATCTCCTAAAGCCCCCCGAAAAACTACCCTCCTGACGGGCCAAAGAAAGCCTGAATTTTTCCAAGTGTTGAGCCCGGTTGGTCACGAGTGAGAGAAAGCGGGTGTTTTTGAAAAAACTGAGAGACAAATGAGGAAAAGCTTGACTTTTACCCCAAACTAGAATATATTTTGTTTGGTTTGGTGTTAATTTTACCAACAAAAGAGGTCTTGAAGTCTAATTTTAGAGGTCGACAAAAACCTTCGTTATCATTTTTTCTTCTGCAGATCTCACTTTCAGTTTGAAGGAACCAACTTCCACGTGCTCCTAGAGGACAATTTCTTGGTTTCCTTGGCCAAGAATCACTGGAAAGGGAAACTAGGAAGCAAGGTAAGCATCCTATATGTATTTTGGTTTAATTTTGAACATGTTTTGATCACGAAAATCAAGAGGAAAACTAGTCCGGAGGACTGATTTTCGAGGTGGAAATTTTTATAAAGTGTTGGAATTTCTTCAAGAGTTTTGCAAGTGTGCTTCTTGGAGAGGTCGTTTTTGATGTGTTTGGTTGATCATTCTCTGTGATGTTTGTTGCCTTTGAAAGCTCATGTTACCTACTTTCACTCGGACCAAGTAGTATTTTCCGTAGATCTTGCATGTGGTGAGTGTTGGGGCTTGAATATGGGCATATAACCTGTTTGTTTGACTTGGGTTCAAACCCAGATTTGTGAAATCAGATCAAACCCGCATATTTGATGATGATTTTAGCTTAGTTATTTTGTGTTTTAAGCTATGATTTATGTCTAATCTTGCTCCTTGCATGTGGTAGTATAATCTTGATACTTTATTTCCGCATGAGATTGCTTGTGGGTTGAGATTGCAGGCCACAAACATGGCCCGACGAAGCTGATTTGGGATGATTTGATGCACGCCAAGTGTTCGACGAAATGCGCAAACCAAGTTTCGATCTTCAAACGGTCGATTTGAGCTTGATTATTGTGATATTCATGTGTTGTGTTACTCCATGTTAGCATAGATCGATTTAAGGAATTATTATTAATATTTTTTAAAAAATAAAAATAAAAATGAAAATTTCAAAAATATCAAAAAATGTTGGATGTTATCAAATTAAGCCAAAAATGACATTTAGGAGATTTTCCTAATTTTATAAAGTCATTTTTCCTAATTAAATAATATTTTGGTATTTTAGAACCATTTTTGTAAACAATCTATTATGCGTAGATTAAAATTAATTAGAGTAATTGCATGCATCTAGAGTAATTCCATGCATATTTAAATTCTCATTTTGCTCACGGGGGTCCTGTTCCGGGGCATAATAACAAGGCCATGTAATATTATTTGCCCGACTTGTATCGGGTCTTTCTTTTCCGCATTACTTTCAAGTCCTTTCAATTTCTTGGATGTTTACTTATGCACCGCTTTTCATTAATTTGAGTGTAAATTTCTTTTCTAGATTATGTTAGGATTAGGCTAGATATTAAAAAAACCTACAAAAACATTTGCATGGACGCTTAGCGGTTTTGTAAGGATTATAATTGATAATCAAGATTGTGTGGCCATTTAGATAAACAACCTTTCAAGTTAGTGGTACCGCAAGGGCGCTAATAGAAACATTAGCGTAAACAAGTCCCCGTTCCTAGAAATCTCAGGTTGTGTAGGAATCGAGACAACACTCCCATGCCTCGATTGGTTTCTAGCCGACCCCAATAGGCTAGTGGCGACTCCTAGAAATATTTAGGTTGTTAAGAACTAAAAAACAAAATCCAACGTCGCGCGAGGTATGGGCTTGGGAGAGCCCGCGCCTAATTTAGGGCCATTGGTCCGCCTCTTTAGGCAAATACCCCTAAACCATTCTTTCTTTTCCCCTGAACGGAAAAAAGAGGTTGTGACAGACGCCATGAGCGAAAGAATTCGCTATCTCGCTCGATAAGTCAAATCGACTGTCACAAGGGAACCTTGATTAGGTCAAGTCCTCAAAAGAACAGTAGAAGAGAATCTCTCAACTTTTTCCTCAAAAATAAAATATATCTGTCCCAAAAGAAATTTGGTCAGTCTTATATATAGGCCTTCTAGCCGCCACACAAACCCTAAAATCAACTCTAGAAATATAATTTGTCATATTCTAGAATATTCCTAAACAAGAAGAGATATATATATATATATATATATATATATATATATATATATATATATATATATATATATTTGACTTGGTCAAATATTTGGTGTCCATATAATCAAATTGCATCAAGATTTCCAAGATTCTTCAAGATTTGATCCAAGGTCATCTCCACGCCAAAAATCACGAACCATGATGCCAACAGCTTGCTTGAATTGCTTGGCCCGCGCTCGAGTAATCGAACCAGCAGGAATAGACAATGGGTCTCTAGCACCTCCTCCTCGATATGGCTCGATGTCCACATCATTCCCTCCCCCGTGCAAAGGATTTGCCCTCAAATCATCACTGGCATCGAAAAGAGTCAAGTCAGAAACATTAAATGTGGCACTAACGTCATACTAACCTGGAAGATCAAGCTTGTAGGCGTTATTGTTAACTCTTTCCAAAACCATGAATGGTCCAACTTAGAATGTCGCTGCTCAGGAAATTGCTCCTTGCGCATATGAACCCAAACCTAATCGCTGGGTTCAAACACCACTTCCTTACGCCCTTTGTTGGCTTGCCTTGCATATTGCTCAGTCTCGCGCTCAATATTTGTGCGCGTCTTCTCATGCAACACCTTGACAAATTCAGCTTTCTTTGCTCCATCTAAATCCACATGCTCATCAATAGGTAAAGGGGTTAAATCTAACGGAGTTAATGGATTAAAACCATAGACAACCTCAAATGGTGTAAATTTAGTAGCAGAATGCACGCTCCTATTATATGCAAACTCAACATGTGGCAGACAATCTTCCCAAGATTTTATATTCTTTTTAATAATAGCAAGCAACAATACCCCTAAAGTTCTATTAATTACCTCGGTTTGACCATCGGTCCGTGGATGACAAGTAGTAGAAAATAATAACCGTGTTCCTAGTTTTTCCACAATGTTTTCCAAAAGTAGCTAAGAAATTTAGAATGTCGATCTGAAACAATCGATTTAGGCATGCCATGCAAACGTACAACCTCCCTAAAGAACAAATCAACAACATGAGATACATCATCAGTTTTATGACAAGGTATAAAATGAGCCATCTTTGAAAACCGATCAACAACCACATAAATAGAATCTCTACCATACTTAGACCTAGGCAATCCTAACACAAAATTCATAGAAATATCAGTCCAAGGATGCGTTGGAATAGGTAATGGTGTATACAAGCCATGCGGTTTAGTTGTAGACTTCGATTGCTTACAAGCAATGCATCTCTCACAGACATGTGTGACATCTCTCTTCATATGTGGCCAATAAAAATGTTAATGCAGCACTTCATAAGTCTTATTAATGCCAAAATGCCCCATTAAACCACCACTATGCGCTTCTCGTACCAACAATTCACGCAAAGAACACCTAGGCAAACATAACTTGTTTTCACGGAAAAGATAACCTTCACGCGTATAGAATTTATCAAATGCAGCGTGTTCACATGTTTCATACACTCTCCTAAAATCATCATCATCAGTATATAAGTCCTTGATATGCTCAAAACCTAGACACTTTGCTTCTAAAATAGTTAGAATCGCGTATCTTCGAGAAAGTGCATCGGCTACCACATTCTCCTTACCTTTCTTGTACTTGATCACATATGGAAAAGTCTCGATAAACTCCATCCATTTGGCATGTCTTTTATTCAACTTTTGCTGCCCTTTCAAGTACTTCAAGGTCTCATGATCGGTGTGGATCACAAACTCCTTTGGCCATAAATAATGTTGCCAAGTCTCTAAAGCTCGCGCTAAAGCATACATCTCTTTATCATAGGTAGGAATAATTCAATGTTGCTCCACTCAATTTTTCGTTGAAATAAGCTGTGGGACGCCCTCCTTGCATCAACACGGCTCCAATTCCTGTACCAGAAGCATCGCACTCTATCTCAAAAGTAGCACTGAAATTCGGCAAAGATAACAAAGGAGCATTAGTTAACTTATCTTTTAACAGATTACATGCTTTCTCTTGCTCTTCTCCCCACGTGAAACCCACGTGCTTCTTGATAACCTCAGTTAAAGGTGCGGCAATGGTGCTAAAATTTCTCACAAATCGCCGATAAAAACTCGCCAATCCATGAAAGCTACGCACCTCTCCTACGGTCTTAGGCATTGGCCATTCACGAATTGCTTTGACCTTTTCTTCATCAACCCGTATACCATCAGCACTAACAACAATTCCTAGAAATACTAATTTGTTGGTAACAAAATAGCACTTCTTTAGATTAGCGTATAATTGTTCGGCCCTTAAAACCTGCAAGACAGCTCGCACATGCTCAATATGGTCATCAGGGCTTTGACTATATATCAAGATATCATCAAAATAGACAACCACAAATCGACCAATAAAAGCACGCAAAACATGATTCATAAGTCGCGTAAACGTGGTCGGTGCATTAATTAATTCAAATGGCATGACTAACCACTCATATAACCCATACTTGGTCTTAAATGCAGTTTTCCATTCATCACCTTCTTTCATCCTAATTTGATGATAGCCACTTTTCAAATCGATTTTAGTGAAAATGCAAGAACCATGCAACTCATCCAACATGTCATCTAACCTAGGAATAGGATGTCGATACTTTACCGTAATATTATTGATTGCTCGGCAATCGACACACATTCGCCAAGTTCCATCCTTCTTTGGCACCAACAAAATAGGGACGGGGCACAGGCTAAGACTCTCTCTCACATACCCCCGTTCCAATAGTTCGCTAACTTGCCAATGAAGTTCCTTTGTCTCCTTGGGATTACTTCGATAGGCGGGTCGATTAGGTAATGGCGCACCAGGAATCAAGTCAATTTGATGTTCAATGCCTCGAATCGGTGGTATCCCTCCAGGAAGTTCATTAGGAAAGACGTCTTCAAATTCCTGCAATAAAGACACGATAGGACTAGGCAAACTTGGGTCAAGATCGTTAGTAGAAAACAAAACCTCCTTGTACACAAGTACAAGCATTGGTCGATCTAGAACTAAGGCTCTCCTCACTTCACTTGATTTTGCATAAAAATTATTTTGCCTCTTTTCTTTCATCTCTTCTTTTCCCTCGGTTTTTACCACAATCTTTCTCTCGGCCTCTCCTTTTCCTTGCGTCTTAGACACACCACGCAAGCCCTCGGATTTCTCACCTTTTCTCTCTCTCTCTCGACTTCTCGTTGTAACTTTAACTGATCTTGATACACCTCACTAGGTGTCATTGGTACCGAGGTATAAGTCTTTTGATCCATCACCAATGAATAACGATTAGTATATCCATCATGATGTACCTTTCGATCATATTGCCATAGTCTTCCAAGTAAGATATGACCCGCTTGCATAGGTACAACATCACACTCTACCTCGTCATTGTATCTCCCTATCTCAAATGGAATTCGAACTTGCTTCGATACTTTCACCTTGCCACTATCATTTAACCATTGAAGTCTATAAGGCCTAGGGTGCTTTGTCGTTTTCAAACCCAACTTATCCACCATAGTACAACTTGCCACATTCGCACAACTACCTCCATCAATTATCATACTACAGATCTTACCATTCACCACACATCTTGTATGAAACAAGTTATCTCTTTGTTGATGATGCTCCTCCTCTTTTACTTGCACACTCAGAGAACGCCTAACCACCAATAAGTCTCCTTTTATAGCCACTTCTCCATCACTACAATCCTCCAACGGTGGCATCTCATCATCCTCTTCTTCCCTCTCACTTTCAGACTCAACATCACCATGTCCAGTCATGATCATCACCCTCCTATTAGGGCATTGATTCACCATATGACCCCTGCTCAAACACTTAAAACATTTAATGTCACGAGTTCTAGTGTTAGGGTTTTCGATTTTACCTGAAGCCGGATTTGTTCCAACTTTACCATCCCTCTCCTTCTCCTTTGAGGTTTTGGTTTTGGTGTTGTTTCCTCTCCAATTCGGCTTCTCATCTCTCTTCCAATTGGATCTCCAATTCTGATTTGAACCTCCTCCACTCTTGTGATTTCGATCCAACTTCAATTGCCGCTCAACTTTGATGGCTTTGTCCAATAATTCCTCCAATTCAACATAGTGTTGTAGCTCCACCACTCTTGCTATGTCTTGGTTCAAACCACTCAAAAATCTTGACATTGTGGCCTCACGATCCTCCACCACATTAGCACGGATCATGGCAATCTCCATCTCCTTGTGATACTCTTCCACGCTCTTATTGCCTTGTGTGAGATTTTGTAACTTTTGAAACAAATCTTGATGGTAATGACTTGGTACAAAACGCCTCCTCATCACCGCTTTCATCTCATCCCACGTCTCTATCGGTCTTTCACCATTGCGCCTTCTACTAGTCACAAGTTGATCCCACCAAATTATAGCATAATCAGTAAATTCAACAGCTGCAATTTTTACCTTTTTGAGCTCGGAGTATCGTTGGCAATCAAATACCATCTCCATGTGTTTCTCCCACTCTAGATACGCATCTGGATCATTCTTTCCTTGGAAAGAAGGAATCTTCATCTTGATATTGCCAAGTTCATTATCTTCTCGGTGTCTAAACCCTCGGGCTCCATTCCACCTTCCAAATCGAGCATCTCGATCATCCTCCATGTCAGCCTCATCATCATCATAATGCCGCTGCCTTCTAGGTTGTGTTCTAGAGGCATCTCACTGATGCTACGGCCTTCCTCGGGGTATCTCTCGGTCACCATCAACTCTCATGCCATTCCCCATCATTCGGCCACTAAGCTCCTCCACTACGACCCTCAATTGCTGGATTCTTTCCACGAGCGCTTCATTCCTTCGTATGGAGTCAACCTCCCTTTGATTCATGCTTTCTTCACACGACATATTTTAGACCTGCAAATAAACGTTAGTCACATAATTCCTCACCAATCGCTCCCTCACGTGTTTTTCTCAAGGTGTTTGTCACTCCCCTCGTGTTTAACTCAAGTCTAGGCTTTTTTTTTTACCCTCAATTAAACTCACACACTCTTGCCTTTTTCCTCTCGTATTCTCTTTTCACAAGCTCTTTATTGGACTCAAAACCTATCTCTCAACCCCCTCACGACAATCAATCAAACTAATCAAACAAGATTAGATCACTGCTGATTTTGTTTCAGCAAGTAACAATTTCAAACCAACAAGTACAACTTTCAAAATTCCAATTGAAATGCAAATCACTGCTGATTTTGTTTCAATTCTGTCCACTAATAAACGAGTTGCCTTCTTGATTTTTTTTTTGTTCGGCTATATTTTTTTTTTTTTTTTTGCCGAATTTGTTTTTTTTTTTTTCTCTTGCGCACTTTTTTTTTTTTTGTGCGTTTTCTTTCTTTTTTTTTTTTCGAAGAACTTTCTCTTTTTTTTTTGACGAACTCAGATACAATTTAAGATGCTAGGAAAAAAAAATTAAAACTAACAACAAACAACTACGTATGGAAGCACAAAACCAATCAGATCCCTAAATTGGCTAGAACCGAAACCCTAGCTCAATAAATCTCAAATTGCTGAATATAAACAGAAAATTAAAGATAAATAGACCTTGTAGAAGCAAGCTCTGATACCAACTGATGTGAATCGCTGCGGAAAGATCGTTCTATGAAGGCCCAGATGGTGCGAATTGCAAACCTCGACCTCCAATGAAACCTGTGATTGGCAACCTCGGTATGAACGTGACTTGTTGACGAACGCGTGTCAACCAACCAACGTTATAGACGCCACGAGCGAAAGAATTCGCTATCTCGCTCGATAAGTCGAATCGATTGTCACAAGGGAACCTTGATTAGGTCAAGTCCTCAAAAGAACAGTAGAAGAGAATCTCTCAACTTTTTCCTCAAAAATAAAATATATCTGTCCCTAAAGAAATTTGGTCAGTCTTATATATAGGCCTTCTAGCCGCCACACAAACCCTAAAATCAACCATAGAAATATAATGCGTCATATTCTAGAATATTCCTAAACAAGAAGATATATATATATATATATATATATATATATATATATATATATATATATATTGACTTGGTCAAATATTTGGTGTCCATATAATCAAATTGTGCCAAGATTTCCAAGATTCTTCAATATTTGATCCAAGGTTATCTCCACGCCGAAAATCACGAACCATGACGCCAACAGCTTGCCTGAATTGTTTGGTCCGTGCTCGAGTAATCGAACTAGCAGGAAGAGACAATGGGTCTCTAGCACCTCCTCCTCGATATGGCTCGATGTCCACATCAAATGGCGTGAGGTGCAAGCCGAAGAGTGGAGGTAGAGAGAGAGAGGGAGGGAGGGAGGGAGGGAGGGAGAGGGCAGTGTAAATCAAGCGGCAAATGGGTAAACTAGGTGGGATCAGTACATAGATACAGTAGTTTTCTAGCAGGCTCTTGCATGGTGATTAATTAATTAATTATCCACAGAATTCATTTGAGTACGACAACACATGAGGAGTCACTTATATTGATTACCTGTACATCCTTGGGTGCGATCATAGGGATTCCCCTCGTACCCATCATCCTTGCATAGGCAGATGTAACCCCGTTCTTCCCCGTAGTCCTCGCATTTCGTGTTTTTGCCTGCACAGGCATAGCTCTACTGGTTCGACTTGGCCTCTTCGCAAGTCCTGTTCTCTGCAATCCACCAGTCCAGAATAGCCGTCATGTTCCCGGACGAGGTGTCGAGCATCGGAATACTCCCCCTTAAGGCAAGCAGCAGTTGAGTTTCGTTATGTTCTTCGGGGAGGCCGACCTCCATGGTCGAGTTGTAGACTTCGATTTCGAATACCGTAACATTCCCCGATAATAGTCGGTCAGCAAAGGTGCAATTGAGCAAAAAGTCCCTGGATCTCGCACAATCGATTTCGAGCCCGAACGGAAAAGGTACTTCCACATTTCCACATCAGCGTGAGCAGAGAGCCTTCTGAGCGCCACCCTGTCGCAACCACCAGGCCACAGCCAACGTTAGAAGCCAATGCACCATCTTCATTTCCAAAGAAAAACTCAGTTAAACTCTCTCTCACTATATTTGTTCATAGAGCGGAAGTCTAAGTTCGAGCCGCTCACGCCAACCCATTAAATAACAGGGTAAAAGATGCTCACTTGAGTACCATATTTTCTTTTTTCTTTTTTTACTTACTTAAGCACCATAAATTTGAAAATAAATCAATCATTTGAGTACTATTGTCGATTTGCCTCGGAAAATTTGACATGAATGTTGATCATCTTATGTAACTTCGTCGGTGCTGACGAGATGTTATTATATTTGTAATTCAAGATGCAAAAAGTGACTTCTTTTAAAAATTCATAGTTTTCAAAGTGAAATGATTATTCTCTACCATAGGGGATACGTGGATTTGGTACACAAAATGGCGCAAAATTTTCTTTTAACGCCGAAGGGCAAGATTTTGGACAGTCGTCTTTAACTCAATAGGGTAAACAAGTCTCTTTTAAATAAAAAGGAGCATAGTACACGGAGAAATCCCAACTACTGTTTTGTATGGATGCAATGCCTTCTCACTACGCTCTTTCTTTTTATTGTTGCTATATTATATATACTTTGGCAAAGGGTGGGATTATGTTTTTTCCTTTACCGAAATCCTGTTAAAGTCAATATTTGTTGAGATGCGATGTTAATACTTAAACACAAAGAAACGGATGAAGTGCATGGACTTTACATGAGATTCGTATGATTTAATAGATTGTATTCTTTAGGCTTTAATATATTGAGTGTATATAATAATTTTATAACTGTTATCACGTTCAAGTGATTCTAATCTGAGAAGCAAAGTAACCTTTTTAAGTCTATGCCATGTTGTCAACATTTCATTTCGGAAAAAAAAAGAAGACTATGTATCGCTCAATAGAAGAAAATGGGTGGAGAGGTCAAATCAGCTCGAAGCATGTGTGGTGTTGTCATTTTCTCCTTTTAATGTGGTGGACCCCTACTGTACGCCCACTGCTCTTCCATGGCTATAGACAATGGACCGAGCGACGATGAGCTCGCGTGATACGTGTTTCATCGCTGTGGAATCTCCCGCGTGACGCCCTCAATTCGTGTCAATCCACATTTCGTCATCCTCCAGATGGATAACAGAGAGAAACCCACAACGTCTCGTCTCTTCTATGTGCTTTTTCTCTGGCATGTTGTCCTGCTCTTCGAAAGACTTTGAGACGAGTTGAAGTCTTCACGCGCCGAGAGAGGGCGTTGCGAGTCTCGTGTCACTGTCACCAAGTCTCCTCTATTGGTCGCCAAGCGTTGGGCCCGGTGATTTTAGTGCGGATCCAAGCCGCACTTGCATGAACCAGGTGCACAAGCTCTTGATGAATTTCAATCTTCAGATGAGGTAAGTCTTATATAGAGCCCACATAAATCAACGTTAGTGATCGACTAGGATCGCTCACTTGCGAAGCATGTTCTTAATTTTGTTTTTCTTGGGTCCAGGGGTGAGCCAACTGTGTCCGAAGCCAGCATAAAAAGGTAAAGGTCTCCCCATAGATTAATCCCAGGTACTTTTCTGTACTTTCTTTTTTTGTCGTGTGATAGGTCTTACTTTAATTTAATCAAAAGAAAGAGGCGTGCTAGATTTCACATCTAATATAAGAAAAGGTGGTTCAAAAGGCCTATATGATCAAAACCATTTGGTGATAACTTCTTGTCAAATCATTTTATTTTGCAATCTTGAATTATTGACCGAATGATTAAACGTTTAATTTGTACATGGTAAATTTTATCGTAGCGTCTCGCATTCAAATAAGTCTTGCCAAACACATTGTGGAGAAGCTTTACTAAATACATTTAAATAGGTGAATTGCGTGTGTTCGTGATATTTGCTTAAGTTGAATAGTCCAGATACTTTATTATACTCATAAAAAGCATGAGAAGCACAATTTTGACCATTCATTTAAAAAAAATTGTCCCTGCAAAAAGTGTTAGATCTCAAGAAAATCGACCACCACAGATAAATCAATTTCTTGTATTTGTTTAGAATTTCACAGTCCACATGACTCATAACTTGAAAAGAACCTAAATTTGTGAGAGATCGCATTGAATACAAGTTTTTTTTTTTTTTTTAAAATTCGCAAACTAATATTACAAAATAATTCGCAAAAACATTGATCCATCATGCAAAATTTGTGTTCTTACCTCAAAGAACACCTTGGTGGAATTTCAGAAAAGCTGCTTCAGTAAAAAGACATGCTATTGTCCACCTTCAAGTGGCACACCATAACAAATATTTTTCATGGTACTTCATACGAAAGTGGTTGATATTTAAGAGACATAGAGATAGCTTGCATAAAGTCTCTTGTTCATATAATTCATATAATTGCTATTTTAGATTTCACACAAAAGTTAGGGTATAGTCCTTGGGTTTAGGATTAGTGCGTTAATATCGAGTAAATTGAATCATTAGTGTTTATCAATTGATCTACCTTTGTCTTTTGATGCTATCTATCATAAATCGAAATAATAGTTCGTAAATATCTATCATAAGGTGTCCCAAGTTAAGGGAGTATTTTCAGGAAATATTCTCCCTTTAGTTGCATCCCACCAGTGACTAGCATACCCTATAACTGGTATATTGCCAATATCACTTTGTCTTCATCCGACCACCTCAAGAGTGTGGATATCTTTTCCATTTCTTTAATCCATGATTTGGCCTCTTCGGGATTCCTTGTTCTAGTGATACTCGAGGGTCGTAATTTCAAGAATTGCTCAACTAGTCCTTGCATAAGACGGCCGCCATTGCTATTCCCATTACCAGGCACAGAGGCAATGGCGAAAGCAGAGGCTAATTACTGTTGAGCCTACTGCTCCATTAGGCTTCGAATGGTCACTAATGCTTGCAGAATTCCATCTACTCAGGGGTCCTCTTTCGATTTTCTTTTCGAAGTCTCTTGATCCCGAGCACTCATGTTGTCTACTAATAGGACAACTATGGACTGTTAGGGATGTTTTCTCTACAGGCACAAAAAAAGCTTGTACGGATGGTCTTGTCAAGGATTCTTTATTAAAGAGAGGGGATGATGGACGATGTCTCAGGCCCACAATTTGGAATCCAACGCTGTTTTTGTCAATTGCATCTGCTGGTTGGACAAGGAACGACACTAAATGTACCTTTGTCAAGCTAAAGGAGCAATTGCTTTGCTTTAGAGAGTAAAAATCAAGAGCAATAGTGATGGGAATTCTACTTGATTTTTCTAATGTTATTTGGTTGGAATCAAGTATGGCTGGTAAATGATGAAAACAAGATGCGGACATTTGGAGTGCTAAAATTTGGCATGAGGGAACACTTAAATGTTAAAAATTCGAAAATGTATACTTAAGGGTCAAAGTTGGAGCAAAATGGATAAGTTGAATGCCAACGGCGAAAAAATCCGATCAAAATGTTGATGTGGCGTTTTTTCGACGAGACAAGTGTAAATTACCTCGAATTTGAATTTTAATATATATTAATTAAATTAAATTCAAATTCAAAACTAAATTCAAAAAGGGGATCTGATTGTAGAATATTGAGGGCTCAGCCCTCGCTGGCCGGCGACCATGAGGGAAGGGTCGGTCGGAGTGGTTGGGCCTTGGCCAGGGGCTAGCGACCCTGGCCTACCATCAATGAGGGCTTGCAAGTCCTCGCCCAGATTTGGGGCGAGGGTCGGCAACCCTTGCTATGGCAAAAGCTTGCAAGCCCTCATCGATGGTAGGCCGGGGTCGCCAGCCTCTGGCTAGGCCTCGGCGACCTCAGTTGACCCTCCTCCTATAGTCGCCTTCCTTTCCTAGCGATGGTGGGGAGGCGGTGATGAGGGCTAGACCCTCGTTGTTCTGTAATTAAATCCTTTAAAAAATTAATTTAATTAACGTTTATATTAAAATTCAAATAAGAGGCAACGCGACGTTGTTTAGACTCTTCTTTACTGATTTAGCTTTCTAGCAAGCTACGTAAGTGGGTTATATTATTAAAAAAATGCCATGTAGGATTTCCAGCACCATTTTACGAAGTTGACACTTAAATGTCCTATTTTTCGAAGAAAGTGGCACTTATGTATATCTTTCGTAACTTTTGGCACTTAATTGTCCCCCCGTGTCAAGTTTCTCTTGATTTCTACTACAAAGTATGCCACACAGTTACCATTGCAGATTCTGCAACTTCCACAAGTTTTATTGAAACATTAGGCCACGCTGCATTTGTTGAAGCTTGACAAGAGATACAAGACCCTCATCATGCTTGGGCGACTCTCCCATTTTTCTGAATTTTTCAAAAATATATATTATTTCGTGTTGTTTAATGTTTTCGATGACACATCCAAAACCGCATGTGAGGCTAGAATGGAAATAAACTGCAAATTAATGCCATGTTATAAGCATTTTCATCAATTTTTCAAATAAACGGCCAAATACAAGTGAAAAAAAAAAAGAAAATGTACACTTAAAGATTAGCAGCACCAATTGGCTCCAAATGTTAGGCTTCAAGTCATCTCGGAAACTTTTCGCTCGATCCACCGGATCTTCGATCAGTTTAGGAGTGTACCTTGACAACTTGACAAATTTTGTCTCATATTGATCAAAGGCCATATTCCTTTGCTGGAGTTGCAGGAATTCTGCCATCTTCTTTTCTCGAGCACACTCAGAAAAATATTTTCCATTGAAAGCTTGGATGAAGGCGTCCCAAGTTAAGGGAGTATTTTCAGGAAATATTCTCCCTTTAGTTGCATCCCACCAGTGACTAGCATACCCTATAACTGGTATATTGCCAATATCACTTTGTCTTCATCCGACCACCTCAAGAGTGTGGATATCTTTCCATTTCTTTAATCCATGATTTGGCCTCTTCAGGATTCCTCGTTCTAGTGATACTCGAGGGTCGTAATTTCAAGAATTGCTCAACTAGTCCTTGCATAAGATGGCCGCCATTGCTATTCCCATTACCAGGCACAGAGGCAATGGTGAAAGCAGAGGCTAATTACTGTTGAGCCTACTGCTCCATCAGGCTTCGAATGGTCGCTAATGCTTGCAGAATTCCATCTACTCAGGGGTCCTCTTTCGATTTTCTTTTCGAAGTCTCCTGATCCTGAGCACTCATGTTGTCTGCTAATAGGACAACTATGGAATCTTAGGGATGTTTTCTCTAAAGGCACAAAAAAGATTAGTAGTTCTGATTCATCATTGGGAAAATCTATCAAACAAGAGAATCACATGCATGAAATGTTTCTTTTCTAACTAACTATCCCATGTCTCCCAGTGCACCTTATCACTCCAAGTAATAACCCCACTTTGATACCAAAAACTGTCACGACTCCAACTCCATCTCCAGGGTCCTGAGCAACATGGGTTATTTTCGCGACGTCCCAAGCTTGTCGTCGTCCCAATTATTTTTATCTTGCTAATAAACACATGCGGAAGCATAAATAAACAAACTCCCTAGACAAACAACAGCTGGAAGACTGGGACATACAATGCACATAACACATAACTTTATATTTCAATAGTACATTTACAATCCATTTTTCCTTTTCACATCCCATTACAAGTTTCCACATAGGTCAATGGAATTCCTATCTCCTCTAGCGTGATTGTAGCTCCCAAAATTGATATGAGATTTCCATGCCTACAAGATTGAAAGTTGAGGGAATGAGTCTTGAGAACTTAGTAAAATTCCTAACTCTCTATTAGGAAAGCATCTCATCATTAAAGTTTAGCAAGTACAACACTCACAAACAGTGTCGATGATAGATCAATAGCAAACTTATTGTTACATCTTGATTACATGTAGATGTCCATCACATCATGCTTCAATGCATGGTTAACCTTCGGCTTAACAATAAAAACATCAACATATCATGCTTATGGATAACCAGCACTCACGCAAATTCATTTATCATCATCTTGGCTCAACTAGCTCTCTGGTTTGATAGGGTCTTCCACCTTCTTACTAGGTTTCCTGACTCGACCGAGGCATCTCGGCTCTATTGAGGTTTCTCTGGGCTAGCTTTCAAAGGCTTCTGGGTTCAAGACTTAGGCATCCTAGCTCAACTAGGGTATCCCGACTCAACCGAGACATCCATTTCAATGAATGAGACATCATGGCTAATGCTGTGTGGCAACGGATGCTTTTTCCTCTTTAAGTGTACACATATATGCATCATATATGTGTGTGCCATGAATTTTTGTATTATACTAATAAATAAGTCGGGAATGACCCTTTGGTCTGTGACTTGAATCGATCACTTAGCACTGATCCTTGCATCGGACAAGGCTCGGAAACGGCACGCCTTAATGCCGATCCAAGACCTTGAGGTTTGGATACACTTCACTTTAGTGTAGATCTTAAGCTCAACGGACCTTGGCTTCGACCCGACATGAACATACTTCATGCCGTGAATGACCCTTGGTTCGTGACTTGATTCAAACGCCAAGTACGAAAACCTTGCACCAATCAAGTCATAGAATCAACATGCTTTAGTGCCTTTTCAAGTCCTCGTGGGCTTGGGTGATCCTCGTATTGATCAAGACTTAAAATCGAAGCCTCAATGCTAGTCCAAGACCTTATGACCTTGGGGTAATTGCCACACTGAACGAGACTTGGAACCAGCACGCTTTAATGCCTATCTAAGGTGTTGTGGCCTTAGGCAATCTTGCCTTGTGTTGAACTCAACCTAAGCAAACCTTGGCCTCTTTCCGGGTGTGAACAACTCAAGCACACATTCAAGCACAACCACGAGCAAACCATACAAAAGATTTAACATCCTATACACAACTTGACAGGTGAGCACCTAGCTAGATTCAACAATGGAGTCTACCGCCCTAGAGGAGAAATAGGGATCCTACTTACCTAGATAAACCTCAAGAATCCTAGAGAGAGCGGCTTGACGAGGGGCAGCGGTACAAGGTCGAGAGAAGGGGGAAGTGTGGCGTGTGAATGGCGGAAGAGCTCAAATGGTGGAAATGAATGAGGGGCTCATCCTATTTATATGCACTAACTCGATTATTACTTATCCAAATGGCCTAATCACTTTTCTTGGGGTAGCATGGCTATAAAGTTGACGTGGCAAGCCTAGTTTGCGAGGTGGCATGCCTAGGGCCCTAAGGGAACACTTGCCATCTTCTTATTGGATCACCTATTCCATGCCATCATGACTTAGTCTACTTGTTTTCCAAGGAGAATCTTATGATGATGATGACCATATCTTTCATGGATGCCTAAGCTTATGAGTCACCAACTTCTTTTCCAAGGCAAATCTTAAGCCATCATTACCAAATCTTCCAGTGGACACCTAGGCTTATAAGGTGGAGATCTAATGGCCTAGTGTAATCACTTGATGGCTTGTTTGTCTTTTTTTTTATTAGGCCACATAAGTACTTGATTCATTATTTAAGAACAAGTCAGCATAAATAGGTGGCACCCTAAGAAGATAAGGTGACATCTAGGCCATAGGATAGTAATAATGTGCCCAATCTACCTCATTCTTATTGAGACATTTGGCATGGATCCTTTACTTAACCTCCAAGGTGAATCTTTAGTAATCATGACCAAATCTAGAAGGATCCATGTGAAATGGTGAGTCACTCTCTTTCATGAAGAACCTAAGGTATTCTAGAAGCTTCGTCTTTGTCCATTTCCAAGGAATATGGCGACCATGAGAAATAAGCTATTGGAAGTGCAATCAGAACCGGGCAAGGGCTTTTTGTGTATATCCCCTAAGGACCATTCCAACACACCTGAGGTTTGTGGCAAAGCCACCCTCAGTGTGGTTGTCGTAGGCAAAGTTTGTCCTCTTGGCTAGATTGGTGGCCCAAGGCATGGGTTCAATGATCGGCTCTTGGAGTGGCTCTAGTCAAGTGGACTGGCTCTTGGATCGATCCCTAACCTAGTCTAGGTCGACTCCTAATTGTCATGTGGTCATTCGAGATCGGTCAGATCCGTAATCGACACATGATCATATCGAGCCAAATCATGGTCATTCACGATTGGTACATGACCGAGTGGAATCACTCACGATTGAAACATGACCGTTTGGGATTGATTCATGATCGCCGATTGATCCGTGGTGAATGTGACCATTCCTTGATCAACCCTTATGGTTAGGTAGTTGTCCATCAATCGGACTACTGGGGTCCATTAACAGGGTCATTAGATTAGTCAATGACTATTCCCTTGATCGATCCATGATTGGTACATGGCCGATTCTTGGAATGATCCACGACCTATCCTTACCACCGGCACACTAGATTCACAACCATTTCTCGTAGGTCGAAAATTGGGATGTTACATATAGCACTAAGGCGGTCCCATGGAACTACAATGCTAATGAGATCGACGCCGTTACCTGATTGGGTCGAGTCTATCCACCTCGTGAGTGTGGCGAAAAGAAAGCTGTGATCAATGAGGAAGCCGAACAATTCCTCAAGACACTCAAGACGAGTGAAGCCGAAATAGTCGAGCAATTGCGAAAGATGCCCGCTCAAATTTCATTGTTGGAATTCTTCAAATCCTCTGAGAAGCATAGGAACACCCTCCTCAAGATCCTAAACAAGGTTCACGTACTTGAAACCATTGGAGATGTGCGATTTGAAGAGCTCATGGGTGCCATACTCCTTAGAGATTAAATATCCTTCTCCAAGAAGGATCTTCCTCCTGAGGGACAAGCGCACACAAAGAACACTATACGTATCCGCTTAACACTTTGATACCAGGATCTCAACGGTATTGGTCGACAATGGCTCCGCCCTGAATATATGTCCTTTATCCACTCTCCATTAGTTGGGAATAAGCATGGATAGCATCCACCCTACAAACACTCTCGTTAGAGCTTTTGATAGGATGAGGAATGAAGTGTTATCAGAGATCGACTTGCCATTGATAGGTGACCCCGTCACTATTACTTAGATTTTCTAAGTGCTTGATATCCCAAGCAATTTAAGCCTACTGTTGGGACGTCCGTGGATCCATGCTGTAGAGATCATTCCCTCGAGCCTTCATCAAATGATGCGCCTCTCTATCGATGGTAAGCTTGTAGTCATTCGATGCGATAGGGATATGGAGACTTTCCACAACATGGTTATACCTTACATCGAGCCTGAAATTAAGGGAGAATCAAGTTATCTTCATTCAAGCTCATGTCAGTTATGCATGTGCCTATTGGAACGATCATGGGGGAGCCTCAAATTTCAAAGGCGCCTTTATTGTAATGCAGTTTTTGCATATAAATAAAATTCACACTTTTTGTTAATAGACGTGTGAGGTATCCAAAACTAGCTTTATGTTGATGGTTCAAGGCCTGGGCCTCCACACGATCTATAGTTTCAAAATGATTTAGTGGAACAAGGATGTCCAATGACATGAGGGCAAGTTCCCAATAAAATTTTCAAACACCTAGAATTCGAAAACAAATTTTTCACGACATTTACATGCATTGCATTTATTATATTTACATACTAACCATTTTCGGTTGCATCTCAGGCATGACACTTTGCATCATCATCATTGGATCATCATCATAATCATATGCATGGCTTGATTCGAATCCAAGGAATTCTTTAGAACCTGATTATTCTGATTCAAAAGATGAATATGATCCCAGGGTTATTGAAAGGGAATGGTTCAAACATGAGGATCCAAATCTCCCATTACTGATCAACCAATCACCATAAATTTAGGAGGTTTAGAAAACCTAGGGAAACCAAGATTGGGGTAGGTTTTCCTCAAACAAATGTTGATAGATTAATCAGACTCCTAAAGGAATATTAAGATGTATTTGCTTGGTCTTATGCCGACATGCCGAGTTTAGATCCTAAGATTGTAGAACACGCTCTACCACTCAATCTTGATATTCTACCCAAGAAATAGAAGCTCAAGAGGACGAAACCTGAGTTGTCTAAGAAAATTGAGGAGGGAGTCATGAAGCTACTGGAAGTGGGTTTTATTGATGTCACTCATTATATTGACTAGATTGCTAACATAGTCTCAGTCATGAAGAAGGATAAACGGGTCCGAGTATGTGTTGATTATCGTGACTTAAATAAAGCAAATCCTAAGGATGACTTTCCTTCACATATCGATGTCTTGGTTGATAGCATTGCATGATTCAAGTTGTTCTCCTTCATAGATGGATTCTCCGGTTACAACTGAATTTGGATAAAGGAGGAAGATAAGACTAAAACGTCTTTTATCACCCTAAGGAGGACATTTTGCTATAAAGTCATGCCTTTTGGCTTGAAAAATGTTGGGGCAACTTTTTAGGGAGCTATGGTGGTGTTGTTCTACGACATGATGCATAAGAAGATTGAAGTTTATATCGACGACATGATTGCAAAATCAAGAGAAGGTGAAGATCACGTTGAAGTTTTGAGAAAGTTATTTGACCGATTGAAGAAGTTCAAGTTGAAGCTTAACCCTACAATGCATCTTTGGGGTAAAGTCTAGAAAGCTCCTTGGATTCACGGTTAATAGCAAGGGCATTGAGATAGATCCTTCCAAGGTGATGGCTATATGTGACTTAAAACTTCCTTCTACTGTCAAAGAAGTTTGAAGCCTATTGGGAAGATTGAACTATGTAGCAAGATTCATCTCCTAGCTATCAGAAGCTGCTAAGCCATTCTTCAAGCTGTTGAAGAAGAATGCCAAAGTCAATTGGGACGAAGAATGCTAAAAGTCCTTTTGATGAACTCAAGCTATATATTTCATAATTCATTGTATTGGTACTGCCAACTAAAGGCTTACCTTTAATCTTGTATCTCACTATCCATGAAGAGAGTCTTTAGGAACTATGTTGGTGTAAAAGAGACTGAAGGATGGGATAGAGCGTGCCATATACTATCTCAATAAGAAGTTCCCCACCTTCGAGGTCCAATATCCTATGGTGAAAAAGACGTGCGTAGCCCTAATTTGGGTATTACATCAATTGAGACAGTATACTTTTCAGCACCACATCTTACTGGTGATCGAGAATGACCCGATCAAATACCTCTTGGAGAAGCCTGCACTTGTTCCAAAGCTTACCAAATGGCAAATATTACTATTCGAATTTGATATCCGAATCATGGCACAAAAGTTCGTTGGGTCATAGTTGATATGTTAGTTGAAAATCCCGAGAAGTCATATGATTGGGATGAAGTCGATGAACAAATTCACCTAGTCTCACAAGATAAGTGGATGATGTATTTTGATGGTGTTGTCAACCTTTTGGGTTTTGGCACTAGGGCAGTTATGATATTCTTAATTGGCCAACACTATCCAATGGCTGTGAAGTTTATATTTCCTTACACCAACAATATCTCTAAATATGAAGCCTGCATCCTTGGTCTACAGTTGGCCATCAACATGAAAGTCAAAAGACTCCAAGTCTATGGTGATTTTGTGCTCATCATCCTTCAGACGAGAGGTGAATGGCAAACACAAGATGCGAATTAATTCCTTATCATGAGTATCTCAAAGACCTGGTCAAGAAGCTTGATGAAATCTCCTTTGATTACTTGCCAAGATCACAAAATCAATTTGCTGATGCTCTGGCGACCTTATCATCAATGTTACAAGTGGTTGACAACTTAAGCATTGATTCATATAAATTGATATCCTGAGGAAGCCTACTTATTGTATGATGATTGGAGAAGAGTCAGATGGCCAATCATGGTATTACAATGTCATGAATTACCTTCGAGAGAGTAAATTTCCCCAAGAAAGTCAAGGCAATGATTGAAAATACCTGATGAAATTGGCATCCAAATTCTTCCTCAATGAAGGAGCTCTTTATAATAGGTCTTTCAATTTAGTCTTATTGAAGTGCATTGATACACAAGAGGCCAAATTATTAATAAACAAATTAATGAAGGGGAGTGTGGCTCGCATATGAATGGTCATCTCCTAGCTAGAAGGATCATGAGGCTAGGTTACTATTGGTCAACCACGAAAGCCGATTGCATTCAACATGTGAGGTGCTGTCATTAATATCAAGTCTATGGAGGCAAAATCAACACTCCTCCTAATGAGCTGCATCAAATGTCCTAGTTATGGCATTTCTCGATGTGGGCATCGACATCATCAGACCAATTAATCCCAAGGCATCAAATGTATATCGTTTTATTCTGGTGGCTATTGATTACTTCACCAAACAGATTGAAGCCAATTTCTATGTCCACATTACTGCAAAAAGATGGCAAAATTCATCCGTCATGATATTATCTCTCGATATGGAGTTCCTAAGGCGATCATCATAGACAATGGATCGAACTTGAACAACAAGATAGTAGATGAATTACTCAAGGAATTTCATATTTGCCACTTGAATTCTTCTCCTCATTGCTCACAAATGAATAGAGTTGTGTAAGTGGCCAACAAGAACATCAAGAAGATCTGCGCCAAGACGGCTAAAAACTATTGTGACTAGCATGATCGGTTCCCATATACTTTGATGGCCTACCGAATTTCAATTCTTACTTCGAGTGGGGCAACACCATTCTCATTGGTGTATGGAATGGAAGCCGTAATACCCGTGGAAGTGGAGATTCCTTCATTGAGGGCGTCACGCCCTGATACTCCGAACGCGTGCCCATCCCTCTATGGTTGTTAAATAGCGACGTCCTAGGATGCGTCGCCGACCCATTTCATTTTAATATGCACATGTGGAAGCGAATTACTAATCCCCTGACAATAACAAGATGTGATAGAAAAGTAGGGCCACAATTTTCAAATCAACACATCATTAAAAATCACAATCTGGTTTACAAATAGAGGCCAACTCTAGGGTCTAAATACAGAAGGTCTATCTCCGAGAAGAACTTTTGAGTTATCCATGTTCCTGACCCCTCCGTCTCAAGCTCCGGGTTCTTTACCCTAGGGACCTGAAAATGGTTACACAATAATCAGTGAGACGATGTCTCAGCAAGTTCAATCCTCTAAGATCCGAGTAGGAAGAAAATACGCCCAAAAGGCTGCCTAAGCACAAACACGAGCCAGAGGACTTACCTTTGCCTCCACTCCTTCATGAAAGTCAGTTTAATTCAAATACTCACGAATCACATCAACCAATCAAATCAGATCGAGTCTTTGGTCAATCGATTCAGATGATTCCATGTCATCATGACCTTTTCTTGGTCGGCCCATTCAATACTATCTATAAAGTCCGATAATATCAGGACTGCTCACTCTAAGCTGAAAATAGATTGTATAGCTCGCACTAAGCTGATAAGGTTAAGGTATACTACTCGCGCTAAGCTGACATATCAGAGCCCGTAGGTTGATATAGTATACCAGTATACTGCTCTCACTAAGTTGACATATCACCCGCAGACTGATATAGTCTACCTCTGATGCTTACTCTAAGCTGATAAAGTGTATTGCTCTCGTTAAGCCGACATATTAGAGCTCGTAGGTTGATATAGTACACCGATATACTTCTCTCGCTAAGTTGACATATCAGAGCCCGTAGGCTGATATAGTATATCCTTCTGACCATTTAACAAAATCACCATTTTTATCATACCCGATAAAATATCGTGTGTGGGTGGTACACGGTTGGTCTTAGCCAAAATACAATTTTCTGCCACTTGAAAATCTCACCAATTTTAACAGTCCACAAATACATTTTTGGTGCTGTAAATTGACACCCGGTGATTTTCCATTTAATTACTAAACTTAAATAAATTTAGGAATAAATTCATAAAATGCAAATTACACAAAATCAGCACAAATTATCATCCAGAAAAATAATCTAATCACACCATTGCAATCGGCATGAAATTCCAGTCACCGGATATCCTGGTCTTATTTTCAGAAAATAAATAAATAATTAAATAATTACAAAAAATAATTATTAAATGCTAATAAATAGAACTTAGGCCCGGAAAGCCTAATTAAACGTCGAGACGGGCTCGAAAAATTTCCGAACCACTCTAGATAAATACTAGAGCTCATCTAGCCCCTAATTGCATTAAACTAACCACCTAACATGCAACAATAATTAATTAAATTGCTAATCTAATCTAACTATCCACCTAAACCAAGCTTAACTTAAACTAATCAACCCCTAAGCATCATTAACCTACTAAGCGAGGATTAGTGAGTTAAACTCACTTGATGAATGATCTGCTCACATCAAAACGACGAGGATGTGATGACAGTCGATAAACCTCAAAGCGAGACCGCCAAGCAGTGCCAAACCGGGGCCGAAATCAGCCATGCAAAGCTTCACAGTTGCTGCCCAGCTCTGGATCCGAAAGGGGGCTGAGCTGGGCTCGGCTGAGTTGCGGCTTTGGAGGGGGCTTGGTGGCTGAAACTCAGAGAGACGCAGGTTGCTCTCGGCTGACTTCGCTGCTGGCCGTCGCGGATGAAGAATCGTGGTCAAATGGGACGCTTCGGACGAGGCAGCTGCAGAGAAGAATTGAAGGAGCAGCTTCGGTGGGGACGTGTGGGCTTCAAGGAAAATGAAAGAAATGCAGAGGTGGTGGAGGTGGAATGGTGCACGCGAGGAGGAGAAGATTGAGACAGCTGGCTCTTTGACCGAACAAGCAAGACAAAAAGGGAAAAGAAGCAAGGGGAAAGGATGACGGAGTGGGAATGTCAGCCAAAAAGGGGGAAGAGGCGTCTGGAATTAAAAAAAAAAAGAGAAAAAGGGAGAGAGAGAGTGTGTGTGAAATGGATAAGAAGAGAGGGGGGAAGGCGTGTTGGCTAAAGGGGAATGTGCAAAACATAAAAACATAAAAGAAAAAAGAAAAGGGGACGTGCGGATTTGAGGGCCGAATGAGGGGCAGGAAAAGTTTAAATAAAACCTCTTATACTCATCAAATCTTGGTCCCACAAGCTCTCATTCGATCCAATTTGGTCCCCAAAAATCCCCATGCTAAAATACCTAATCCTCACTTGCTTTCTTGCACCTTATTTCCCCTAAATAACAAATCTTGGGTAGCAAAAATGGCCATTTCCTTCAATTCTGAATTCTGAATTCCATTTCCCTTTTTCTCGGAATCCGAATTCTGAACAAACCTCTTCGATTGGTGTCCAATTTTGTCGAAGAAAAAGATCACACAACTTCCTTTCACCAAGTAACTCACACTGGAGGCCAAAATCCCTTCAAATTGGCCAATTCGAATTTCCGTTCGTTTTCCGAATCGTCCGAGCTGATTTTCCGTAAAAATCCTGAACTCGCCGAAAATTCCTCAAAAGGTTAGTTGACATTTCTAATATGACTAGTGGCCTGAAAGAACTTTCAATTTCTGAAATTGGGTTCAAATTCGTGGTTAATTCAAATCTGACGCGATTTTAGCGTGACCTAACCTACCGGGTAGCTTTTAGGAATTTTTGGTGCAATTGACCCGTAGAAATTGTACATGCATAGGAATTTAGTAAACTCTTGGGATCTTTTCTATTAATATGAACTATTCATTATTAGCTATTCATAATGAATATGATGAATATGGATTCATATGAATTGAATATTGAATATAGAAAAGTAGAATATCCAATAAATATTGGATAGTATAGAAGATAAGGATTTTGGACTCGTTGAGAATGATTCTGATCTAGTTCATGGCCTATTAGAAGTAGAAGGCGCTCTGGTGGGGGATGGAGCGACAGAAGTTTTGAGAATATCAATATAAAAAAGAGAGGGAAAATCTTTAGATATTTCGTTTTTGAGATACTATACATACAACCGAAGGGATGGATCCAATCCAAAAAACGAAGGATTTTTTTCTTTTCGGGCAGGGGTTAAATTTAAGAAAACGGGATTCAAGATGCAAGTCCAATAAAAAAAGAAGTTTCGGAATCCACCACTCGACGCAAACAAAGGGAGACTCACACAAGGGTAGATTGATCCAATATAAACCTTTGGTAAAATGCCCGCTCGTAACGTAACCCAGCAGATTTTTTTTTATCAATGGATATAGTGTAGAGAGTAATGCCATAAATGACCAACGAATAGAAAGAATCCTAGAACAAAATGAGAGGTAGCTAACCAACTTCTAGGAGAGACATAATTGACTGCAAGCTCGTAATGAGGGACGTGATCTTGCTCGTGAGGATAATGAAATTATCCGCGAGGCTAGCAAATGGAGTCCTGAACTAGCTGCTGCTTGTGAAGTATGGAAAGAGATCAAATTTGAATTCGAAGCAATGGATACTTTGTAATCCAATAATTACCGTTCGTTCTCTTAATTGAATTGCAACTAAACTCGGCCCATTCTAGCTCTTCCAGAGTGGTATCTCACTGATGGCTTGGGCCCCCCCGGAAGGAGGCCTTCTTCGCCTTCCACCTAAGCTGCGCAGAAAGGCCCAAAGCCAATCCCGTGGAACAAAGAAAGCTTCATAGGGTCTTTCTGTCCAGGTGCAGGTAGTCCGCATCTTCACAGACATGTCTATTTCACCGAGTTTCTCTCCGAGACAGTGCCCAGATCGTTACGCCTTAACCCAACACCTTACGGCACGAGCTGACGACAGCCATGCACCACCTGTGTCCGCGCACTGTTTCGGTGCGGGCCGCGAGAGCGGTACCAAATCGAGGCAAACTCTGAATACTAGATATGACCTCCAAATAATAGGGGTCATGGTCGGCCAGTGAGACGATGGGGGATAAGCTTCATCGTCGAGAGGGAAATAGCCCGGATCACCAGCTAATGATCCAATCAATTGCGTAAAGCCCGCAGTAGCAAAGGAACCGGGGAAAGTATACAGAAAAGACAGTTCTTTTCTATTCTATTAGTATTCGATTAGTATTAGTTAGTGATCCCGGTAAAACAGTACTCATTATGGAATTGATCAACAACATTGCTAAAGCTCATGGGGGGGTATCCGTCAAATTCTACTAATTCACCCGCCATTACTTCATCAGGACCATAAATACGAGCAATGCTGTCGCCTACTTGCAGCTTCCCTACGTGGAAAATAAATAAAACCAGTTCTCCCTCGACCTGCAGGTCTTCGAAATGGTTCTTGTTTATGCTCGTATAGCATAAAAATGATTCATTGGGATTTCTCCCCCCCCCACTTCCGCTTTTTTTTTTCAAAAAAAGATATATGTTGTATATGTAAATCCTAGATATGAAAATACCAATCTTGAGTGAAATAAATACCGCGGCTTCGATCTTTTTCAATAAAATCATCACGTAGTAAATCAACAAAGCCCAAAGTAATGTCTCTTTCTCCTTCAAGTTTACCTACTACAGTACCAGAGTGAATATGATCTCCACCAGACATACGTAAGGCTTTAGCTAGTACCCTAAAGTGTATACCATGATTTTTGGAGAATGTTAATAAATTTCAAAATCCATTTCGTCGTCCAGTAGCGACAACTGTCTTTTTGATTGGTACCGTAGTGGCTCTTTTTTTATTTTTATCATTACACAATCTAGTTCTTTTTTCGAATACATCTAGAGTAATGGATCCTTTATTTAGAGTTTCCATTCGATTTCGAAATTTTTTGCTCAAGTTGTTCTTTTTTTGGTCATTGGTATAAATCCAATGATTATATAATTCATTAGAGGGTAGTTTTTCTCTGTAAGCCCACACCTGTGTAGAGTAGATCGTTGATTTTTTTCGAGCCACACGTACCTCTTCGACACATTGGCGACTCTCGGTTGTCGTGAAAACCTCAAGATTTCAAATACGGACACATGGCGCCAAAATGACAGAAAAATCAGTCTAGTGTCGATCGATGAGAATTTTGCAAATTAGTGGCATCACCCACGTTTAGCCATACATCTCAGTCGAACCGACATATCTCTGATCTCTGTCCAATTTTTAACTGTGCCGTAATGACCCTTGTAGACTAGCACAGTCGAGCAGTTGATTCGTAGTCGAATTCTCAAATATATTGCGTTTAAAATCCCTTAACGGCTTCACCTGATAGGCTAGTTATCTCGTGAGTGGTCATCTAAGAGAAAAGCACTATAGTTGCATCGATGAAAAGCCCGACTTATCCAATCGAAATCAAAACCTGAAAATCAGGATGTCACAGAGGGTCCTTTCTCAAGTCAAGCTTTTCGAAGTTGAATGGATTCAACAAAGATTCGAACATCTCAACATGATTGATGAAAAGAGGGTAAAAGCCTTATGCCTTGGATAAAGCTACCAAAGACGAGAACCAAAGTTATTCAACCATAAGGTCCGACCAAGATATTTTGAGATCAATGATCTTGTCTTGAGGAAGGTCATGCTTATCATTCCAAACCCTTGTGGAAATTTCGCTTTGAACTATGAAGGTCCATACATTATAAAGAAGGTGCTACTTGGTGGAGCATTGAATCTTATAGAAATTGATGGCCGAGAGTTGCCAAAGCTTGTAAACACTGATGCTATCAAAAAATATTATTCATAAATAAAGTGAAAGGCCTTTGAGCTACTTTTGGATTGAATCCGAGCCACTTCATGATACTTGCATTATGCATCTCATGCATACATAGCACATTTGCATGTTTGTTCATCCTACATGTACCAAAGAATCTTCAAGGAAGACCTCATTTATCCTTAGGAGATTGACCTCAAGAGAATTGAAATCCCAAAGTTCAACCCCCTTCTTTACAATTTAGGAAAGACCTAGTCGATTGGAACACTCGAGTAGTCGATTGGAACACTCGAGTAGTTAACCCCTTTTCAGCAAACAAAATCAGTTTTGTCCAAAATTTTTCAACCTTGTTTCCAAAATCTTCCTAGAGGAGTTAAGGAGACATTTTTTGAAAACCATTCTTCATATCTTAAATCCCCATGAAGAAGAATTTATCAAATTGATGTTTTGGAAAAACTTGAAAATGATTATTAAATATGCCAAATGATAGTGCCTAAGATAATGAGAGGCAAGCCTTTGACCAAATACGTCCTCGTACACACTTTGAGAGAATTGAGTGATAAGAACCATGTCTTAGGGTATAGGATTCATTCATAGTGAATACATGGATTGCAATGATGAAGACATTTCTTTCTTAAATCCCAAACACTATTGATATCTCTTGCAAGTCACTTTGAGCCAAATAGGGAGTATTTTTAAAATAGCTCTGTCAAGAACAACCCCATTAGGGCAAAATAGGGGTCTTGGTTGGAAATTAAGGAGCAAAAGATCATGAAAGATGTTATTTCTTTCACTTGCATTAATCTTTTTGTGTTAGCTTCAGATGAATTCTTATGAAAGCTTGAATCGCAAAGTGATGAAGAGCATTCCGTTCACTACAAAAAACATAATTACCTCCTGCTTAGCCAATTTGAACCTTATTCGCCTCTTTCTAAAACCTCAGGTGATGATTATCTCCCTCCCCGGGGCAAGGTATATGATTTACCAACAAAAAATTGAGAACGTTGGTCACATTTGTAAAACCACTCAAGAGTCCTAGATCCTCAAAAGAGAATGCAAACTGGGGGTATAAAAAACAATATACTTGGTAAAAGTAAGGCCAATGTCTATAAAAGATTCCTTGTGAGAAAAACAAGATCAACGGTTGTGAAAAATATCACGCATTGAAAAACAAAAGAAATGCTTTGCAAAGCACATGTATTGCAAGCGATGTCATTAGAGAAAGGAGAGCAAAGTTCTCATGACTCAAAGCAAAATAGTCAAAAGGATTCTTGAGATAGGTCAAATTTCAAAAGTCGTGACCTCCTAAAAGTTGTGTGTGATGGTAATGATGCCAAGATAATCACTCACTTTTAAACGCTTGATATCTAAAAGAAATTCAAGCCTTTCAAGCCTCACCCGAACCAATATTACAACCCTTATATGAAGTCTCTTCCAATTGGGATGGTTTGAGTTGAAGTGAAAATTTCGCATAGAAGTTACCGCTAGAAAGAGTGGAAGCAATCATATCTTATCTTATCTTCAAGGTTCTTGACTTGTAAATCCAATAGAGATACAAATTGACTATTCTTTTCTTGACCTCAAAGTGGAAATTCTTTTTCAAAATATATGTTCCCAAGTAAACCGGTTTTTGGTCATCATAAACAATAACCCACTGCCTTATGTTCCTAATAAATTTTAAACCTCGTCCTTTAGGTTGACGGTAAACCTTAAACCTTGTTCCTTAG
Source organism: Eucalyptus sp. ANBG9806169 (assembly GCA_014182395.1). NCBI lineage: Eukaryota > Viridiplantae > Streptophyta > Magnoliopsida > Myrtales > Myrtaceae > Eucalyptus > Eucalyptus sp. ANBG9806169. The sequence continues at coordinate 15,361,380 of CM024574.1, read as the reverse complement.
GTTCCTAATAAACCTTAAACCTCATCCCTTAAGTTCATGATAAACCTTAAATCTCGTCCTTTAGGTTTTAGATTATCATCATAAATCTTGACTTCAGGTTCTAGGTTATCCTTATAAACCTTGATTTTAGATTCCAGGTCATCCTTAAATCTCGTCTTTATGTTAGTGGTCATCTTTAAGTCATTCCCTTTCCTTAAGAATGACATTTTCTTCATTCCATTCCACAAGAGAGATAGAGAAAAAGACCCCAAGCATGAATTCAAACATTCCAATGAGAGAAGGTAAGTATTTAGTTATATCTCTAACCAAATGTCATTTTCCTTTGTTACTTTCTTTCTCCAAAATGAAGTCGACTAAAAATTGTAGGTATCGATTTTTTCTTTGAGTGGAACGTCTTCGAACTCCCACTCAAAGAGGGGTAAGTGTTGACACCTAATTTTTAGTCAATGCGTCAAAAAGGTTTAAAAAAAATCGAGATTTAGATTTTCAATCATGACGGAGCTTGTTTCTTGACCAAAAACTATTGTTTTTTTTTTTTTTTTTTTTGCATTATTTCTTTCAAGCAATTTCCAATTTTTTTTCAAGAAAAATTTAAAAAGTTCAACGATTGACTTTTAGATTGACTTTTTGATCAACTTTTTAATCAAAAGATGTCAATTAGCTTTAATTTCACTTTTCTCAATCTAATTTTTAAAAATCCAAATATATGGCTCAAAAATCAACCTTTTAGTCAAACCTTTAATAAAAAAAATTGAAAAAACCAAAAATCCACAAAACATTTCTTTTTAGTTTCAATTTGATTTGTGTCGAAAATTTCATAAAATTCAATTAAGAACCTTGTTTTCCAAATTTTTTTGGCTTTAGGTTTTAGATTGACAAAAAAAAAAAAATAGTTTTGTTTTAACCATAATTAGGTGTAGTTCTTTTTATGACATTTGGTCTAGGGACTATTCTAAATCCACTTGTGCATTCAATTTCGCAAATTGTGATATTGAAAGACAAATTGTCATTTTAAGCCCTAATTAAGGGGTCAAAATCGATTTTTCATGATTTACGAACGGACAATTGTTTTCCATTCATTTTCTTAGGATAAGTCCAAATCCGGGGTCGATTTTGAGAAATTCATGTAAGAACTTCCCGATTTGAGGGATTTTACTCTTTTGAAGGTAATAAAATCAAGCTGTTGAGCTCAATCGAAGAAATTTATGTTGACTCATTCAAGTCTATGGATCAATTGAATGAATCTAGGTTCAATTTTAATGTTAAGCCTCGATTAATTTTTGGCCTAAGTTTTGGCACTCTAATTCAATGTCAATTTAAATTTATTAGGTGATTCTACACATGGGTAATCTGTTAAACATGTCTATTGAAACATTAATTGAATTCAATTTCAATTAATTTGCAATTTTAGCCATAAGATTTTGAAAATAACTCGTTTTAGCCCTTAAAGCTTGATTTCATGTACCCATGATTTGGGTCCTTTGTCTTTCGCGATAATCACTTAATTAGGTCAATAGAGAGTCCATAAATTGTATCAATGGAGTTTAATTGGCTTAATTAAATCAAAACAGACAATTTCTCCTCAAATCGTGCAAGTGTTTTTCTTCAATTGGTCCTTGAGGGACCAAATTGTATAAATTTTGAATCCACAAAGGCCACATAGGTGTGAACTAGCAAGAATTAGCTAGAATCGGTCAAATAGGCGTGAGCCGATCTGACCAGTCCGACTGATCGCTAGCGACGCAAGCCAGTTTGGCCCTTTGTTGGCCGGTTCTAGACCTTCGGTGATCGGTTCCGGGATCCTCGCCATGTCAATTTTACTCCCATGCCCTATCTTTCTCAAGATTTTGCGGATTGGCCTTTGAATTTCATGAATTTACAATTTGACTCTTAATTAGGCCCCTAATCGCAATTCTCATTTTAAACTCAAATTTTAGCAAATTGGACCGATCCGATTGGTTCTTTGACATTTCTTAATGATGATTAATCCTTCAAATTTTGATTTGGACATTAGATTAAGATTTTGGCCAACGGATCGAATCGACAGCTTAGATAAGTCGATTTAGGGTTATTTGGGGAGGCTTCATTTTTATAGAAAATCTCTCTCTGTCTGTCTCTCTCTCCTCTTTTTCCCGCCCTCTCTCTCCTCCTTCTCTCTCTTTCTCATGCTCGCCTATCGCTGCATCGATCATCGTCAGACAACATCCTCGCCGATGGCCGTTCATCCTCACCGACAGCCCTTTGGTACTCCTTAGTCATCATCGAAGAAGTCGTTGGAGTCGCCGTGGTTACCGCCCTCTCGTCGGGCGCCTTTTCTTCGATTAGACCTAGGATTGACGTCACCCTGGTCCTATTCTCAGCTGGTTCAACCAACTAAATCGAACACCGTCTAGCAGCCTTTGGTTCCTTGACTGGCATTGATATGCTCATAGGAGAGTCCCTAACCCTTTGGTGGTCGGGGCCTTGAAGATCGACCACCGGTCCACTTCCGATGGCCATTCTCTTTGCCGGAGGTCTTGAAGGCCAATCCAGTTGCACCGGTTCTGTTTGGAGCTGATTCGACTGTTCGACGGCTTTCTCAGGTGGGTTGACCACCACTGATCGGTCACCAGGAGAGTTCCCGACCCCTAATTAAGGGCTTAAGTGCAATTCCGATTTGGCCTAAAACGAGGCATTAGATGACCTTATTTGAGCTTGAGACATTCTAACTTAGAAAGTACGTAGCAAGAACTTCGATTTGATAGGTTGCACAACTTGAACGGGTGACATGTAGCCCTTGAAAAATGCCTCGCAATTTGCTTGATTATGCATATTTTTCAACTCTTTTTAGGTTCTGCTCTTATTCTGCCTATGGACTTTGCTATTTTTGTGCTAACTTCTATTATTGATTTTTGAGAAAATTTTCTTCTTAGATTTGTTCCAAATCGCCTCCTGTTACTTTTTGGACAAGTTTTTGGCAGGTCAAAATCACCTAAATTTGAGCATAGTTAAGTCTTCCCTACATTACTCTGAGACACATTTTGATGAAATTGAGCATATAGATGAGTCTATTTGGCCTTAAGACCTTCATGAAGATTGAAGTACCATTCTGTGCTTTCCATCAGTGCATGATTTGCATGATTTCATTGCCATTTGGTATGTCAATTGCATATGTAAACACATGTAGGTCCTGCCACAGTTAGAATGTTTTATAACACACATATTTTTTGCCATTTTCATCACGATTTATGTGCTCTCAATCAGACTTTCATGCCTAAATGAAAAACGTTTGTCATTATGTGTTCTATATGTTAAATTTTTCGTTAGATTTTTGCATGTTCTTAGGTGACCTAAATCAATCATTTTCTATTATGTTGATATTAGGTTAAGGCCTTGTCATGTGTATACTTTATTATGCTTGTTAAGGTCTCTTAGGGACTAAATCTTGTGTCAATGCCTTCTTGGTTATTAAAATGTGAATTGCAAGCTTTGTGTGCATATGTGGTTTGACATGATTGAGTATCATTTGACATGTGAAAATTATGTCACAATTAGGCTAGTTACACTTTGAAATCCTCAAGTATGGCATTATAGTCTTAAATCGTGTTGCATTGTCTTGATTTGCATGGCATTTTCTAATGTCAACTTAAAGTTAGATGTTTACCGTAATCACTTCTCACATCCAATTTTTGGTTGTGTGTCATTTTCATGCCGTTTGTGCATTGCATAGGTGACTTTAGGACTTAATAATGCATATTTGCATTATGGCTTGTTGATGGTTGATGTGCACACTTTCACAAGCCTCAACTTTAGAGCGCCGAATTGACTTTGATTGAATCTGGCCCCTTCTAGGAAATCATAAGGCATACTTAGACCTTTCAAATGCCACTTGTTTCGTGTAATTTGCTCGTCCTTAGTCCATTTTCCATTTTTCCAAAGTTAGATTACTATTATGACCTAGGATTAAATTTGGATCCTTGTTTTTACCCTTGTGCAGGCAGACTTTTACAATTTTTGTACCGATTTTTAATATAAATTCTTAAGTGACCCTCAACAAAGTTTTTTGTTATTCTTTGTCGTGGTGAAATTTCACAATTTTTAGACCTCATTTGGTATGGTAAATCTCAGTTGCAATGATTTGATATCCTATTGATTTAGCAAATTCCTGATGTAATGATGTGCACTGTTAGATTTTTACAAATCCATGCTTAGCTCTTTTAGGGAAACTTTCTTCACGAAAGTTGTTCCATATCATGTTATGCATGTTATGTAATTTTTTCAAAGTTAGATCACCAATGGGTGCCACTCAATTTTGCTAATTTAATGTGCTTTGTCTGAAATATTCTATTATAGGCCTTTGTTGTGATTGCTTATCTAGATCTTTTAGGCTAGTTTGTGCATGGAATTAGGATTTCATATTCATGAAATTTGTTTCAAATCCCTTGATCTTCATTGTCAAAAGATTTTCAATAAATAAATTGACCTTTTAATCACATCTTTCCAAATCTCGATTGGAAATGCCTTTCTTTGCACATTGAAATGTCTTTGGTACATGTGATGTTTCCAAAAGTAAAAATTTAGAAATATTTTAAATACTTGATTTGATTTTGGAAAAATCAAGGTTTGGACTGTATTTGAAATGCCCACGATGTCTATGAGTGCATTTATGTGAGCCCTAAACTAGTATTGGCAATTAAATGCATTCCATAGCCTAGATATTTCTTTGTCTAAATATTTTTCAGATCTCTTTGAACCTGTTATTTGACATTGTGGTAGTCATGGTTTGGACCATATTTGAAATGTCTACGATGTTTGTGAGTGCATTTATGCGAGCCTTAGACTAGCCTTGACAATTAAATGCGTTCCATAATTGAGACATCTCTTTGTCTCAAAAACCTCACTTTCCATATCAATGATTTCAAATTCATCTTTGAAGCATCACAATACCTTCCATGCATACAATCATTTGAAGCATCCTTTCCCCCAACAAGAAAAATACAAGATTAAAATAATGCAAGATTGGCCAAGTTTGGAATATCCTCAGGAAATCATTGAACAAATCTAGAATGATAGCCTCATTGAAAATCTTGACAATCTCATGTAGTAGTGTCATACAGATCTTCAAATTTCATGGAGGATCAATTCTTCGTCCTTTTGAATTAAATCCCAAGTATTCATTTATGCATCCATTAATTTGAAAGGAATATGGTTTCCTTGACAAACTTTGATGTATGTTATGGTACTTAACCAATAAGTATTTGATAGCCATTGAGTTTCCTATCAGAATATTCATTGTCAAGTTAACTAATCCAATTGCGCTTCGTCATAATGAGGGAAATGAAAGCGATAGGAACCTCCTGACTATGCTTAAGTGGCTTTATCCTCCTAATTATTGGAAACGCCTCTTTCTACAAGAGTTCAGAACTACCCCTTGGGCAGAACCGGAAACACACATAATTGTGTTTTTTTGCCAACCATGCACTTTTGTGCGAAATAATGGCACACTTGAACCACCACCTATAAGCCTCAACCACATCTCTTAGAAATCTACAAGTCATTTCCTGATTGCATCGGATCCATTGAATACAACTACAGAGAACTTTAGAGAGTCCTATGTTAAGAAAATCGGACAATTCCTAAAGAAGTATAGGATTACTCAACACTTATCCCATGGGATCACTATGGACTTGCACCTGCAGCCAAACAAGCATATGAAGAATTCAATCAGGCACTAAACCAAGATAAGATGCCTCAATCATAGGAGCAAGATATGGCGAAAATGGATGATCTTGCACAGTCCTCTCAAGAATTCTATGCTCAAGCATCCTATGTCCAATGGGGAAGGCCTCTCTCTCAAGATTATGATCAAGGACCTTTGTCCTTATCCCTTGGATTAGACCCCAACACAGTCTCCCATTATGCTCAAATAGCAAATTGGCCCCAACTAGTCATGCTTGAAAGAATAGACCAAGACAGTGTTCCAGGATCCTCCAGGACTCGTGAAGAAAGATCCTCCTCAAGCGATCTAAATATGTGGAATGCCTTGGTATCACAAAGGGAATTCACTCACAACACCAACGGTCCTTAAACTGACTTTGGACTTGAACAGCGCTACATGGAAGAGTAGCTTGCACAACATAACTCTGATGATTTAGATTATGACTAACTCCCGCGATAGTAGATAGGCCTATAGCAAAGTTACTGTAGCATAGATCACTATAGCAAAGTACTATAGCAATAAGTTAGGAAAATCATTGTTCATAGTCACTGTTCATATCACCTAGAATAATTCCCGATCGAGATTCCTAGAGCCTGTGTGTTTTCAAGACCCGTGAGAATGGTATTTGTTTTTTATGACCTATTAATACCAATATAAGGCAAGGATGATGTAATGTTTCGGGCAGAGTCCCTTGAAGTAAAGTATGAGCTTGTAGAAATTCTCCCTATGTCTCTCTAAACACTTCATCTTCTCCAGCCTGGTAGGATCGTCTACGAAATATAGCTTGGCTGGTTAGAAATTGTCATGCCCCGTCCTCGAGCGCATGCCTATCCCTTAGTGGTTGATTTATATTTCGACGTCCCAGGATGTGTAGTCGACCTATTCATTTTAATGCGCATGCGGAAGCGTGTAAATAAATCCCCAGACAGCACAAAGATGGGATAAAAAAGCAGGGCCACAATTACACAACCAAAACAGACTTTTATACACAGGCGACTAGTTTATATACAGTACTAGTCTATAGACAAAAGTCTACACAAGTAGAAAGGTCTACAAGTCCTCTAGGCGTTCGAACCCTCAGCCGAAAACTCTGAGGTCTCTTAGGGACTTGGGTCCATCACTGCACCACTAGGAGGGTCAGCTGTACCCTCGCTAAAAGCGATCTCTAACACCGACACTAGGACCTTAGACTCCTGTAGGGGACCTTCTCTAGGTCCATTTCGACCGCGACGATACCGCACTTTGAATTGATGGGGTACCCTCCTAGGTAGACCTGCATCGACCTAGGCAATGGTCCTCACGAGTTCATAGACCTAGGCTCCTTGGCCCCCGGGAAGAGGAATCTGGTTTACCTATTCGGTGACCCTTTTAGGCTGGCCAAAACGCTCTGGAGGAACCGCCATCTAAGGACATGAAAAGGTTGAGCCTACAACGGGGTGATATAATGTCTCAATAAGTTCACCCCATAAACTCCGACTAGGAAGGAAATACGCCTAAAGGCAGTCTATGCACACACAAGACAGAGGACTTACCTTGCCTCAGTTCCTTCCTGCACGTCAGCACAATTCATAATGTCAACCAATAAATTCAATCCAATCGATCACTCAATTCATTCAATCAGTTCGATACCATCGATATGATCAACACCATCTATCCATCAGTACCATTTATCAATCCATTCGATACGATCACTACTCACACAAGCTAAAATAGATGGTAATAGCTCTCACAAGTTGATATATAGATGGTCATAGCTCTCATAAGCTGATATATAGATAGATAGTAGCTCGCACAAGCTGATGTATAGATCATTGCTCTCACAAGCAGATAAACGATCATTGCTCACACAAGCTGATAAAGTATATTGCTCTCACAAGCTGACATATCAAGCTCATAGGCTGATATAGTATACTGCTCTCACAAGATGACAATAAATGCTCTCACAAGCTGACGATAAATACTCTCACAAGCTGACAATTTACTGTGTTAAAAATACCCGATAAAAATAATCGTGTGTGGGTACATGGTCGGCCTAAGCCAAAAATGCAATATCTTTCTTTTATAAAATCCCACTATTTATATAGTCCACAAGGACATTTTCGGCGTTGAAAACTGACGCCAGGTATTTTCTAATTAAAATACTGAAATTCAACAATTTTGGGATAAATATCCAAAATTACAATTTCCACTCAATTTGCACAAATTAGCACTCATTTAAATAAACCAAGCACACCATTGCAATCAGCACGAAATTCCAGTCACCGGTTATCTTGGTATAATTTTCGGAAAATAATAAATAATTAAATAAATACCAAAAATAATTAAATAAATGCATTTAATTATCAAAAATAGAAACTTAGGCCGGAAATGCCTAATTAAACACTGAAACGAGCCTGGAAAATTCCTGAACCAATCTAGATAAATAATACAACTTATCCAGTCTCTAATTAAGCCGTTCTAACCACCTAACATGCAAAATCGAATAATTAAATCACTAATCCGTTCTAACTAACCACATAAACCATACTTAGCCTAAACTAATCAACCCTTAAGCATCATTAACTCCCTAAGCAGAGTGAGTCCACAGCGACGGCGACGCGGAGACGGGCGACAAACCTCCTAGCGGTGACACCCGACAAGGCCCGTAAGAGGCCTAAAACAGGCCTTGAAGCTCATGGCTGGGCTGGGCTTCTCAGTTCTATCCAAGGATCGAGCAAGCTGGATCAGGGCTAAAAATGGCAAGCTGAGGTGGACCGACAGCCAGATGGGCTGCTAGGCAGGCAGGCGAAGCTGGACGGCGGCGAAGGCGAGCTCAGGTGGCGGCTAGGGCTTCGACGGCGACCAAGGATGGCTTGGGGGATGCGTCGCACAAGCATTGGATGGCGGACGGCGTGTGGGCGAGCAGCGGGCTCGTGGGCGCGCGAGCGTGGCTTCGGCTACTTCGGCGGTGTGCAACGGTCCAACAATGACAGGGGGGAGCTTGGCTGGTTTCTCTGCAACTCTAAGCTCTCAAAGGTGGCAATAATGGAGAAAGTGAGGCTTGGGAGGAAGAAGGGGACAGCTGAAGAGAGGAGGCCCCAAATGGCCACAAAAGTCCACATTTTATCCTCTTTGGTCTCTTGGCAAGGCCCCACCAGCCTTGGCTGTTTTCCATGGCCACTTTGTAGCCCACAAACTTCCTCAACACACCTCTTTAATGGTCCAGAAGGTTGAGGGGACCATGGCCTACGAATTTTGAACACATTTATCCCAAATTGAATTCAATTCCTCTCCAATTGGACCTAAATCGGTCACATAAATTCAACCAAGATGTCATCGACCAAATTAACATTTTTGCTCTCCAATTGAACCAACTTGCATCCCAAAAAGCGGTAAAAACAGCCCTCTGATTTTTCTAGTAAAAAACGGCCCTATTTTGTATTTTCGCCAAAAATATCGGTTTGCAGAAAAATCTTCGAACGATGAGTTGACATTCCTAAAATAAATCATGACATGACAAAACTTTCAATTTATGAAATCGGGTTCAAATTCGCGGTTAATTTCAATGTGGCACGATTTTAGCGTGACCTAACCTACCGGTAGTTTTCAGGAATTTTTAGTGCAATTGACCCGTGGTCGATTTATTTCAAGCCACAATGTACATCTTCAATACATTGGCGACTCTTGGTTGTCATGAAAATCTTAAGATTTTAAATACGGGCACAGGGTACCAAAACGATAGAAAAATCGATCTAGTGTCGGTCGACGAGAATTTTGCAATTAGGTGGAATTACCCATACTTTGATCACATATCTCAATCGAATTGACCTATCTTTGATCTTTGATCGATTTTTAACTGTGCCGTAATGACCCTTACAGATTAGCACGGTTGAGCAGTCGATTCCTAGTCGAATTCTCAAGTCTATTGCGTTAAAATCCCTTAACGGCTTCACCAGATAGACTAGTTATCTCGTGAGTGATCAGATCAAAGAATAGAACTATAGGTGTGTCGATGAAAAGCCTGATTCATTTAATTGAAAACAGAAGCTGAAATTCAGGATGTCATAGAAATGTTACCATCCTGGCATCCTTGAATGTGTCTATGCTCTAAACTGAATTTTTGGATAATTCGCAGCTTTAAAATCACGCCACATTGAAATAAACCGCTAATTTGAACCCGATTTCAGAAATTGAAAGTTCTGTCGTTGACCCGTGGTCATGCCACAATGTATATCTTCAATACATTGGCGACTCTCGGTTGTCATGAAAATCTCGAGGTTTTAAATACGGGCACATGGTACCAAAACGACGGAAAAATAGGTCTAGTGTCGGTTGACGAGAATTTTGCAATTAGGTGGAATTACCCATACTTTGATCACATATCTCAGTCGAATTGACCTATCTTTGATCTCTGATCGATTTTTAACTGTACTGTAATGACTCTTGCAAATTAGCATGGTCGAGCAGTCGATTCTTGGTCGAATTCTCAAGTCTATTGTGTTAAACTCCCTTAACAGCTTCACCAGATAGACTAGTTATCTCGTGAGTGATCAGCTCAGAGAATAGAACTATAGATGCGTCGATGAAAAGCTTGATTCATTTAATTGAAAACAGAAGCTGAAATTCAGGATGTCATAGAAATGTTACAATCCTGGTATCCTTGAATGTGTCTATGCTCTAAACTGAATTTTTGGATAATTAGCAGCTAAAAGGCAATCCTTAGAAGGCTTGAGTAAGAGGTTCACCTAGTGTGGGATAGCATATTTGCTGCAGCTGACCTAGTTTTCCTTGGTTCTAAGTATAGATCCCCTCATTATGTCCTTGGAAGGCTTGAACAAGAGGTTCACCTAGTGTGGGATAACATATCTGTTGCAGCTGACCTATTTTTGATTGGTTCTAATTACAGATCCCCTCATTTAGTATCAGAGCCATGGTTTCATTTGTGATTTAGTTTGTTTCATGCGCTTTTAGATGGTGAATCCATTACTGTGAAGATTTTCTCAACATCATGACTGATCTAGAAATTCTTAATGCTCCTATTACTCTTATTCCATTCTTATCTTCCTCTTCTCTTTCAAACTTTCGTGTGTCAGATGCCTCCAAAATTGACTATTTTTATGAAGTCTCTCTTACTGATAATACAAAAATCTCTAAAACTCAGCTTTCTTTATGAACCCATATTTAGCTTTTGCTAAGCCCTCTTCATCGTTTTCCTTTATTCGTTCAATTTGATATCTTATCTGCCAAACTCCCAAAGAAGTGAAAGAGTACATGTAGTCCTCCAAGTTTGATCAGCATCCTATTCCAGCCATTGAAAATGAGTACTTTGTTACTACCCATATCCCTCAAGAACTTCCTAATCAATGGACCCAATAGGAATATTCTCATATCCATTATGGAGCTATCCGTCTTGCACTTACTTTCCATGGCCAAAAAGGCTTGCCAATTATAACCAGAATGGCCCTATTGGACACTCGATTTCTAAATTACCAGCATGCTTGTATTGGCACTATTCAAACCACCTTGAATGCTATGACAGTCTTTGAAGGTTCAAATTCAGCTTACTGGAGAACCCCAGACTGCAGATTCCATTGTAGCAACCATGCACTACCAGATGGTCCATCGAGTGCAGAATCACGCTCTTGATCTTAATTTTCAGAATGGAAATGAATATACCATATTCATCTCCATGGAAGATGACTAGGCCTCTTACATTCATATCCCCAAGAAAATCCCCAAAGAAAAGCTGGCCAAACTCCTTGGGGAGACTTGGATTACTAACTATGAAAAGCTGCACCATAATAATAAACCCCTCCAGTCCTCATATTCTAAATTTGTAAGAAAAAATATGGTATTGTTGCCATCAAATTCGGCAAAGAAAAGGAAGAAAGCTCTTCTATCTTCCAAACTCTGTTCATGATCTAGCCTTGTGTTCTAGATTCGATCCTTGAGCCAGATCCAAAAAAGATTGTCAAATACTTCCAAAGTGATGAAAATCCTGTGCATTACTATAAAGACCCTCATTGCCATTGTTTTTGGGATCCTTTCTACTAATGCTCTTTGTGTACAAATTCTCTTGATTAGGTGGACCTGGCTACAAGACCTAAATGGAAAGCCCGAAAGCCAAAGATGGTGTATACCAAAGGTATTTAAATGGAGATCCCTCTATTGATATCCTTAGAGAAAGTAATAAGTTCCAGTGTATGGTTTCTTATGCCCCATCTCCTATCTCCACCACCTTCATGCACATCATCATCACCATCCTCATCAGCTTTACCATCCACACCTTCTCATAAAAAACCAGCCGTTTCCCCATTTTACAAGCCAATCCTTAAGTTGGCAAAAAAAAAAAAAAATTAAATCCACTTGAACTGCTAAATGAAACACTTCCTAGCCAGGAGCAGAAGAAGGTTAATCCTTCTATTTCCATGTTCCATGATGCAAACTTTCCCCTTCTTGCACAAGAAGGCTATAAACTTTCTTTTCTTATTGCCGAAGAATTTATTGACTATAGGGAAGGTATCGTCATATCCTAAAAATACCCGCTCTAACTGATGTGGTCAAACATGGAAGGCAAAAGAGAACTCTTGTTGCTGAAGCCGTTCTAAATTAGCAATCACAAACTCTTTTGGCGCACAATAATGCTTTTAAAATGGTTGACTCTAAAATAGTTGAAGTTTAGAAAGATCTCAAGAGGTATGATGAAACCACCAAATTTTTTTTTGTAGATTTCCAGAAAAGGCTTCATGCCTTGGAATCGGGACAGCATTTGGGATATTATTTTCTTGAAGGCCCAAAGGTTGAAATAGAGAAACTCAAGAGGTAAATCTAACTTCTTAAAGAAGGGAAATTCAAACCTTCTGATCAATTCCCTACTTTGCCAAGAACTGAGTACTCTATTCCACCATCACAGAGCACTTCATTCTTGATTGCTCTTGTAGAAACCTCTATCAGACGAGACAGAATTGATGTGGTAGAAATGTGAGATTGTCTCCGACAAAAACAGATAGGCTAAGAAAAGAAAAAGGGAAAGAGAAGATTCTAAAGGAACCCTCTAGATCCACAAAGGAAGAGCCAGATCAAATGATGTTATCCAATATATTGGAATCATTCCTGAGAGATCTGAGTAATTAGGAGAATAAACAACTTGATCCTACTATATTGAAAAACCACAATCAACTTCCTTTAAATCCGATCCTTCCGATTGGATCAAAATCAAAACTAGATTTGATATCTCTTTCATCTTCCTCTTCTTTTTCAATTCCTACTATTGAATCTTTTGGAGAAAACTCGCTTATTGTTTTGAAGTTGACAAAACGTTTCCATTAGTCTAGTTTGAAGACTTCCAGACTCAAGTGTTAAAGTCTGACAAACTCCAGATTCGATCATCAAAGTCTAAAGACTCAAGACTCAAAGTCTACCTTCATTGACAATTTCCAGACCAACGAAGAGAAGATTTATCCAGATACGAGTTTATCTTCAAGGATTCGGTTCATTTGGTTTGTAGAAGATCCTACGGTTGGAGATAGCACATCGAGATCAATTATTCGTGGAATCAATTTGGATAATCAAGATCCATTGAAAAGCGAAGTATACTCGGAATGTTCTACTTATGGAAACCTAGATCCTGATTGTATGGGCAAGTAGGATTGGTGGGCTATGATTACATTTCTTAAATGACTCGAGATCTCCTTGATTGATTCTGTCCAATGGGAAGATTGGAAGAACTCATTTGGAAAGTGCCAACCGTAAAGGCATGAAGGAGTATATAAGGAAAATGCTCAAGTTATTCGAGTGTGTGTGTGAAAGAAGAATTCTAAAGTCTGAAACTCTTAGTTCTTTGCTATTTCAATCGTTGAACTTTCATTGTACTCAAAAGAGAGAGCAAACACCTGTGAGACTTTGAAGAAGTGTAGTAGAGTCTCTACACTGTAAAGTCAAGGACGCAAGACTGTAACATCTCTTTTGTTCCTTAGTGAAATCTAGCTAGTGGGCTGTCAGTGCAGGAGAGTGGACGTAGGCTTGATCTAAGCCGAACCGCTATAAACATTGTATTTCTATTCTCTCTCCCTTAAACTCCTTATTTTTATTACAGCTTCATATAACTGTTTACTATTGTTTATGCTGCTAGAAAATTATTTTAAAGTCTCGTAAAAATTTCTTTATCACCTATTCACCCCCCTTTAGGTGATCTTACTAGCCCTTTCAGAATCATTTCCTATTGTACTAGCCACTTCTTTAATATTCATGGCTGATCCTCTAGATTACGAAATGGAATCAAATCCTTCTAAACTAGAGATTCTCTAGCCAAATAACTCATCTCATATTTCTACCTCCTCTTCCAAGCAGTTTTTCACCGTTGATGATATTCCTTATTCCTCCAAATGGCCATAAAGATTTGAAAATTTTATAGAATTGGCGGGGGTGAAGAATATGTTTCTGCTTGGACTTGGTCATATAGGAAAAGATGAAACTCAAACTTTTTTATTCCATTCTTTATTGTCAATATTTCATGGAAAGTGGAATGATAATGCATTTAAGCTTGGAAAAACTTTCTACTTTTGTAAGCATAAAGGTGTTGCTTACCATCAATTTCTTCAAAAAGTATGGCTACTTAATATTCATCACCGGCATTAGTCCGAAGACTCTCTTCCCAGTAGATGGTATTTGCAATGGGGGTAGAGTTTGCATGACTTCCTTTAACTTGGCATTGCTTTGGTTTGAGCTTCACTCCAAGGTTGAAGATTCTTCTTCGGCATCAATTGCAACAGAATTAGCAATTTTTTAATGTTGGGAACAAATTCTCTAAGATAATTAATTATTCCAAAAAATTGCTAAACTTACTTTGCCGTGAAATTTTTAGAGAATTTTCTTCTGAAAATTTCAACAATTCCTAAGTAATGTGTGACCCTGGATAGTATGTACCTTCATTGAGGTGCATACCAAAAAATTCAATTTCTTTCTGGGCAATTTTAATATTTCTTGAGAGAGCTTGATTCCATATCTCTTTACAATGTCTGCAAATTGCTGAAAAAGTTGGTAGTGGGATTCCTCATTAGAGCTGTAAAGTATTATGTCATCAATATAGATTGTTGCACTAGGTATGATTGGTTGTAAGATGCAGCACATGGCCTTTTGGAACAAGAAATGAGCTACTTTGAGACCAAAAGGAAGAACCTTCCATTGGAAAAGTTGATTTGGAATGCATAATCATGTCTCGGGTCTATCTTCAGGATGAATGCTTAATTGCCAAAATCCAGCTTTAAGGTCAAATTTAGAATAAATGTGAGCTTTAGATAATCCAGGAAAAAGGGAATTTCAAGAGGGTATGAGAAATTTATCATCTTGGAGAAAAAAGGTTAAGGGGTTGGTAGTTTGTTACCAATTGCATTTTTTGCCTTTGTTTTGCTCTACTAGCTTGTTAACAAAAAAAGCTTTACAGGCCTATCGAGAATATGAGATTTCAATAAGGCCTTGCTATACTAGCTTTGAGCATTTCTTTTGAGTGGAAGCAAGATGTTCTGGGTCATTCTCATGTGACTTGCCTTGGTAAGATTTATATCCTCATTCTTTTTGAAAGGGATACAAATAAAAAATTCTGGATTTTTCCACAAAGGATGGGGACACTTTTGAGAGAAGTTAGAGTGAGATTATGAATGGGACTATAACAATCTTTGCATGGTTGGATCTAACAAACTCATCCGAATAGAGAAGAGTATTGGATATTGACAAATTCAGAAAACTGGTCTTTATACTTAAGCTCCTTTCATGGAATGATTTGAAGTTGGGGAATTTAAGTCCTGATGACCCAATCAATGATCAAATCTTTATTGGATGCTAAAGATTTTAGTGGTTATAGAACACTGGGGAAAAACTGGATGGTTACTGGTGTAGTACGCACATTTGTAGAAAAAAGTATCTCCTGAGACAAAATTGACATACAAAAAATAAGAAGTCCAATATTTTTCAGGAAGAACTTTAGAGTCTGGAATTGAAGAAGCAACACCATTATCTATAAGAGCAATGACTGTGATTGGTTTTGAAGACTTTGAAGTGAAGATTTTCACAGGAAAATGAGGGTAATGAACTTGGGTAGAATATATACTGGGGTCTTGTTCTACAAGAGGTGAGGGATATGTGAAAAAGGTTTTTATAATATGATTTCACTAGGCATTTGATAACAAGGATAATACAAGGAGTTTGTTCAGATGGGTTCTCATCGATAGAGAATAATGATTCAACATCATCATTTTGAAGAGAAACACTAGTTTCAATTTTAAAGTGATGTATCAAGTGGTTATGATCTTTTTTCGCTTGAGAACAGTTTTTGACAAAATGACCTTTCTTGTTGTAGATGAAACATCCAGTTGATTTCTTGTAGTCTATGTGATCTTTCCTTTTTTGCAAGGGTTGCCATTTTTTTCTTTCTTCAAATGTGCTAGAATCCATGCTTGGATCTTCCCACCTTGTATTTTTTGAAATGCTTCTTCTTTTTGGAATATTTTCCACAAGAGCCATCACTATCTTTATTAGAACATTTAATCTTCAAATTTTGATGCAAATAGGCGCCATCAAGCTCTCGAATGTCTCTACTGTAAATTTTCATCATTTGTCGTCTTAGACATAAATAATTGAGACAAAGATGGATCTCTTGTTGCAGTGATGATTCCTTTGGCATTATGAACTTTACTATAACCATGTTGTCCATAGATCAAATTATTTTGTGTATTGAATTTCACTTGATTGTCTATGGTTCCAAGGCTCAACCCTCGACAAGCGGTGGAAACTACTAAGCTAGAGTACGGAAGAGGCAGAGGGAATTTTGGTGGAGCGGTGAAATGCTGCAAAGGGAATACCCACAATCCTCCTTTGCTTGTTGAGAAAGGATCTCTCAACTTGCTGGGAAAGCTCTCTAGGAATAGAGGTTAGGAAAACTTCCTTCAAATTTCCATCAGCTCCAAGGCCATAGAAGAGATTAAACATTGTCTCGATAATATTTATCGAGATGTCTCTTCTAGAGAGAGCAACATTTTCTTTCGAAATATTCTCTTCTTTTGAACTCAAGGAGGTCAGCGGGTTTTCCGCTAAAAAGTGGTAGATAGATGTTATGGCTTGGCCAAAATCTACCAAGAGCAGAAATTGAACTTGGTCTTGCTCTGGAACTGATTGTCGCTAATGTTTAAGTCTCTCAGTAAACCTTGTAACAAATTCGAGAATGATCTCATACTTGTCATGATTTGTGAGATTTTGAGTATTTAGCCAAATGTGGAATTCTTCAAATCTTCTGGCCATTTGGAATAGGGAATATCATCAATGATGAAAAACTGCTTCGAAGAGGAGGTAGGACTCTAAGATGAGTTATTTGGCTGGAGAATCTCTGGTTCATACGAATTCAATTCCATTTCTTGATCTGGAGGATGAGCCATGAATATCGAAGAAGTGGTTGGTAAAATAGGAAATGATTCAACAACAAGAATTGAAAAAGAAGAGGAAGATGAAAGAGATATCAAATCTGGTTCTGATTCTGATTCGATCGAAAGGAACAGATCTAGAGGAAGCTTATTGTGGTTTCTCAAACAACATGATCAAGTTAGCCATTCTCCCGATTACTCAGATCTCTCAAGAATGATTCAAACGGATTGGATAACATCATTTGATCGGGTTCTTTTTTTGTGGATTTGGAGGGCTCAACCTGAATCTTCTCTTTCACTTATTCTTTTCTTAGCCTATCTATTTCTTGGAGATGATTTCGCATTTCTACCACATCAGTTCTATCTTGTCTAGTAGAGGTTTCTACAAGAGTAGCCAAGATTGAAGTGCTTTGTGATAGTGGAAGAGAGTACTTAGTTCTTGGCAAAGTAGGGAATGGATTAGAAGGTTTGAGTTTCCCTTCTTCAAGGGGTTGGATTTGTCTCTTGAGTTTCTCTATTTCAGTCTTTGGGTTTTCAAGAAAATGATATCCCAAATGCCGTCTCGATTCCAGGGCATGAAGCCTTTTTTGGAAATCAACAAGGATTTTTTTGTGGTTTCGTCATATCTCTTGAGATCTTTTTGCACTTCAACTATTTTAGAGTCAACTGTTTTGAAAGTATTGTTGTGTGCCAAAAGAGTTTCTGATTGCCAATTTAGAATAGCTTTAGCTACAGGAGTTCTCTTTTGCCTTTCATGTTTGTTCGCATTAGTTGGAGCAGGTATTTTTGGGACATGATGATACCTCCCTTGTGGATCAATAAATTCTTCGGTAATGGGAAAAGAAAGTTTAAGCCTTCTTGAGCAAGAGGGGAAAGTCTGCATCATGGAACATGGAAATAGAAGGATTAACCTTCTTTTGCTCCTGTCTAGGTGGTGTTTCATTTGGCAGTTCAAGTAGGTATGAATGTTTTTTTACCACTTAAGGATTGGCTTGTAAAATGGAAAAACAACTGGTATTTTATAAGGAGGTGTGGATGGTAAAGCTGATGGGGATGGTGGTGATGATGTGTATGGAGGTGGTGGAGATGGGGCATAAGAAATCATAAACTAGAACTTATCGCTTTCTTCAAGGGCATCAATAGAGGGATCTCTTTTTAAGTACCTTTGTTATACAACATCTTTTGCTTTTCAGGCTTTCCATTTGGGCCTTGTAGCCAGGTCCACCTCATCAGGAGAATTTGTACATGAATAATACTGACAGAAAGGATTCCAAAAACAATGGCCACAAGGGTCTTTAGAGTAATGGATATGATTTCCATCACTTTGGAAGTATTTGACAAGCTTTTTTTGGGTCTAACTCATCGATTGGATCTAGATCATGAACATAGATTGGTAGATAGAAGGGCTTTCTTCCTTCTTTTTTTTTGTCGATTTTGATGGCAACAGTACTATTCTTTTTTCTTACAAATTCAGAATTTGAGAACTGGAGGGGTTTATTGTTCTAGTATAGCTTTTCATAGTTGGTAATTCAAATCTCTAGAAAGAGTTTGAATAGCATTTCTTTAGGGATTTTCCTGGAGACATGGATGCAGGAGGCCTGGTTATTTTGCATAGAGATGAATAGGGCGTCTTCATTTCCATGTTGGAAATTAAGATCAAGAGCGTGATTCTGCACTCGATAGACCATCTAGTAGCATAGGGTTGCTGCAATGGAATCTGCAGCCTGGGATGCTCTAGCAAGCTGAATTTGAACCTTCAAGAAGGAAAGCAACTAAGGATCTGAAATGTCAATATTGAAATTTGGATACAATGTTACAAAGACTGTCCCAACATTTAGGGTGGTTTGGATATTGCCAATACAAACATGCTGGTATTCTAGAAAGCGAGTGTCCAATAAGGCCATTCTGGCTACAATTGGCAAGCCCTTTTGGCCATCAAAAGTAAGTGCAAGACGGACATCTCCATAATGGATATGAGAATATCCCTGTTCAGTCCATTGTTTAGAAAATTTTAGAGGGATCTGAAGAGTAAAAAAGCACTCATTTTCAGTGGTTGGAATAGGATGCCGATCAAATTTGGATGACTGCACGTACTCTTTGACTTCTTTGGGAGTTTGGCGGATAAGAAGTCGAATTGAACGGATGGGGGAAAACAATGAAGAGGGTTTAGTAAAAGCTGAATATGGGTTCATAAGAGAAAGCCGAGTTTTGGAAATCTTTGTATCATCACTAAGAGAGATTTCATAAAGATAGTCAATCTTGGAGGCATTTGACACACAAAAGTTTAAAAGAGAAGAGGAAGATGGGGATGGAGTAAGAGTAACAAGAGCATTGGGAGTTTTTGGGTTAATCATGATGACGAGAAAATCTTTGCAGCATTGGATTCACCATCTGAGCGCATGGAACATACTAAATCACAAATGAAACCATGGCTCTAATACAAAATGAGGGGATGTATACTTAGAAGTAGGGAAAACCAAGTCAGCTGTAGCAGATATGCTATCCCACACTAAGCGAACCTCTTGTTCTTGTGTTCATTATGTGACATCCTAATTTTCGACCTTGTTTCGATTAAATGAACTAGGCTTTTCATCGACGTGCCTAGGGTCCTTTTTCTTTGAGCTGATCACTCACGAGATAACTGATCTATCAGGTGAAGCCGTTAAGGGATATAAACACTACAGACTTGAGAATTCGATCAAAAATTGATTGCTCGATCGTGCTAATCGGCAAGGGTCAATACATCACCATTATAATCGATTAAAGACTAGAGATAGGTCGATTCGAGCAAAAGCACGTAATTAGATTGTGGGTGATTCCACTTGATTCTAAAATTCGTGTCAAACAGCACTAAACCGATTTTTCTGTCGATTCTGTACCCGATGCCTGTAATTGAAACATTGAGATTTTTACGACAACCGAGAGTCGCTGATGAGTCGGAGATGCACAAACGTGGATTGAAAATTATAAACCACGGGTCAAACGCGATAAAATTCCTGAAAGCTTCCCGGTAGGTTAGGTCACGCTAAAATTGTGTCTGATCGAAATTAACCACGAAATTAAACTCCGTATCGGGAATCAAAAGTTCGAGCGTGTCACAATTTATTTTTGGGACATCGACTCATCATTTGAAGAATTTTCGGTGAGCTCGGATTTTTGGGAAAAAAAGTGAAAATCGGCTAATTAAATGGTGGAAATTCGGATGGGCAAAATTATGAGGGCTTTTGGCCTTCAAGATGAATCGAATGGTGAAGGAAATTGTGGGAATTTATTTAGGCTGCTACCATGGCATGTTGTGCCATTAAATTGAAGTTGTTAGGTGGGAAATTAAGGGCGCGTTTGGTAACGATTTTGTTCCTCGGAATAGATTCTGATCAGAAATGATTTTTTTTATTTTATTTTGTTCCCGAGAACAGATTTTGAGCCAAAGAACGCGTTTGGTAAGAAATGAAATTTCTGATTCTGGAATAGAAAAAGAACATAAATGCGTTTGGTAACAAATAACTGTATAAAATTTCTATTCTAATTCTTTTTTAATTACCTTTTTAGATGATGTAAATTTGATATTGAATTTTCATAAACCATTCACTAATTAATTATATTTTTATACTAAGTAATAAAAATATTAACTAATCAATTTTTATTAAATAGTGAATAATAAACCATAGTATAAACTATACTAATATCCCTGAAATATGTAATAAATATAATACTAAATTATAATATAAAATTAAATATGTATTCTATATATAGCAAATATATATTTCAGAATAGGAAGAAATTAAAATAAAATATAGAAATAAAAAATACATAAAAAATTGTTGTTATTTTAAATTTGGTTTTCTTATTAGAATTTCAATATTATTTATATTTAAATAAGAGTTTTTTTTTTTTATCATGGTGATTTCTCATTTTCAATTAATATTTACTTTTATATGATTAAATATCTAATCCATTTTGAATTTAATATGGATGGATGTTAATTTTAATTTAGCCAAGATACTTCTCTCTCTCTCTCTCTCTCTCTCTCTCTCTATTCCCTTCCCCAAAACCGAACACCCAATGTTTAAGAAGATAAAAGTCTTCAAACCAATAGGACTCTTTGAAACAAAGAAAAGGCTTTAACGGGAAACTCATCACTACAACTTATCCATAAATGAATAATGAAGTAACGTAGTCCATTGTTCAACTTTGAATATTAGCTTTGATAAGTCAATAATTAAAAACAATATTACAAAGGTCAGAAACATAAAGTTATTGAATCTTTGGCATATTTTAATCCCTTGCCATTTGATTTGCAATAATTCCCTGAAGCATGTTTATCTCAATTGCTTCCTCATTTGATGTATCATCTACAACCTCCACTTCTCTAGTTCCATTGCTTCTTGTTCAAATGCAAACCCACAACTTCCAGCTGACCTGAAATAGGATCACTTACTTAGAATGAATCACAACCTTTGTACTCAGAATGAATCAACAGCCTGAAAAAGACTTTCGCAAGCATGTCAACTATAAAGTCATATACACTTATAAACGACCGAGCTATCATTGGTAGGTTTCTCCACCAAACCCAGAAATGTCATCCTTAACTGGAAGAAATTTTTCGCAGTAACAACAGGAGTGAACGATTTCCCAATTAGTCCAACCTAATTCAAAATCGCATATGCACCATAATGTCCCATAGGAGGAAGCTAAAGGAGCCAAATAGATAAGAAAGGCCTCCGATAGAAGTTAGAAAGCACAAGGTCTCAAACAAGAGGAAAATTTGGCATAGATAACATATATTAACTACACAGAAAATTGATAGCAGATTCACGTTTAAGGGGGGAAAAAGACAAAAAGCTAAAAAATGTAGGACAATAATTGTTTGTAGAAAGACCAAAAGGTTGAACGGAAGAGCAGTCCAAATCTTTTAAACTAATTCGACACAATAAAGAATATGCCAATGAGTACAACAACCACATCTAAAACAAGGCAATCATGAACCTTGTATCTACCAACATTGAAATAGAATCTCCCAGTCATGTAGTGGATTTCTTAAGAGGCGGCATTCCTAAATGTCGATTAGCTCAAAAACCTCCACAGCATAAAACTGAAAAGGGGCTAACCAGTAGGGAACTACAAGAATGAGACCAAAAGGTTCTTTACCACCAGCCACCATACACAAGTAGAAGAAAATAATAAGATCAAAAAGGGAACTTTCCTACCATACAAGTGAACACGCTCTGATTGATCTTTGGTCATGGCAGTTCACTCCATATAATTGACCAAAATATTTATCGAACAACAACTTAGATACATGAATGAACTACGAAAGAGCTTCAGAACAACTGAGAGTGCTTGACATTGCAAGAATATATCCAAATTCAGCACGATTAAACCAGCAACAAACATAGGCACAACTAGCTCATCGGCTTCACAATCGCTGCGCGGAATCGCCACACCGAGCGACCCCTCGGCCCGAATAGGTGGGTGCCCTCGTTGAGCTGGCGCAAGGGTCGCTCACCCTTGGCCAGCTCGGTGAGGGCGCCTGCCTAGTCTGGCCCAGGGGTCGCTCGACGTCGCTCGCCCTCGGCCAGCTCGGCGAGGGCGCCCGCCAAGTTGGGCCCAGGGGTCGCTTGGCGTCGCTCGCCCTCGGCCAGCTCGGCGAGGGCACCCACCCGAGTCGGGCCCAAGGGTCGCTCGCCAAGTGACCCCTCGACCAGATTGGCACGGGCGCCCGCTGACTCAAGCCCGCTGGGCTCCTGCCAGCCATTGCAAATGACGAACGATGGAGATGGTGAGCAAGCCGTCACCCAGATCAGCCGACAACCACTGCGAGTGAAGGGAACTCACCTTGAAGAAGCAGCAGTTGCCGTCACCATTCTTGAGGAGCGGTAGTTGCCGTCGCCATCGCCGTCGCCGTTCTTGAGGAGGGAGAGAATGACTGAGTAGAGGAGATGAGAGGACGAGAGAACATGAGTAGAGGAGATAAGACTCATTGTTTTGATTCTTTTTTTGATTCTCAGACTGAGAATCACATTTTTTTTATTCTCAATTCTTGTCCAAAATTGTTCCCAGAAACAAAAAATTTACCAAACGCGATTTTGTTCCCAAACTGATTCTGGAAACAAAAAATCAGAATCATGCACTGTTTGGATGGTTACCAAACAGTGCCTAAATGAAGACCAAGGCAAATTCGTAGGGGATGCTGGCTGGCTGCATTTGGCCTTCAAATTGAGTTGATTTGGTAAAGTTTTGAAGGGAAATTGGCTTGTGGAGGAAGCATGGACAACAAGAGCAGAAAACTTTGGTGCCAAGCACTCAAATGCTTAGGATATTTCATCTTGGATCCCATTGGCTGGCTTGAAGACTTCCAAGGCTTCATGTTCCCCCCTAGTCTCCCCTCTCTCCCTCTTTTCCCCCCCTTGGTTGACCAACATAGTAGAACCATCGCACCATCTTCTTATTTAACTTCTTCTTCCTCCATTGTTGTTAAACCACCACCTCCAGCCCCTTGTTGAAACAATCAGCCCCTCAAGCGACCGCTAGTCTGCTCGAGCTGTCCGCACACCTACCGGTCGTCCGCTGGTCCAGTCGTGACGCCAGCTCCTTCGCGAGCTCGTCCCCGAGCTCGCCACCAGCTCGTGTGGCCAGCTTGCCGTCGCCGGTCCCCACGGCCGCCGTGTCCAGCTCCAGCTGCTCGCCTCGCCGCCTCTAGTCTTCACGCTACAGCTCCGCCTTAGCCAACCAAGTAGAAGCCAGTTGGGCTGTGAGCCTAGCCAGACTTTTTTCAGCCCATTCCGGACCTCCTTTGGTGTCGCCATAGGCCCGAGTTTTGGTCACCATCGTCGTGAACCGGTTTTTGCGCTAAACCGGTGAGTTAACCTCCTAAACTCCAATTAAGGGGTTAGTTACACCTAAGGGGAGGTTAGTTAGGCTAATTAGGGATTTGTTAGGTTAATTAGGGATTAGGGTAGTTAGTTAGATTAATTATTTAATTAGGTTGTTAGTTAGGTGGTTTAGTTAGTTTAGTTAGATAATGTAGTTAGTTAGTTATATTAGTTTAATTAGCCTAAGTAGATTAGCCTGGTTAGCTTATGTTAATTTAAATAAGTGTTTTAATTTAAATAATTTGTAATTTATTTAATTAAATGTAATTTATTTAATTATTTATTAATTAGCGTAAATTATACCAGGATAGTCGGTTGTTAGAATTTCGTGCTGATCATCATGATTGTGTTGGTTTGTTAAATTGATTGCTAATTTATGCAATTGAGTGCTAGATGATGATTTTTAATTATTATTTCAAAAATATGAAGTTTTGGTATTTAATTAGAAAAATACCGGGTGTCGTGGAGTTTTTAAAAGAGAGAGTATCATGTTTTATGGTTCAATTTGACTGTGTCCACGTGCAATTATTTTACCAGGTGTTTTTAACATGAAGAAAATAGGCCAAGTACATTATTTGAAATTGAGGCATTTAAGTGCAAAGCACGATGTCCTTGGCCGAGATTGGATGTGCGTGTGGTTGCTATTGGAAACCATCACGCTGCGTTTACGCCAGACGATGCTCCTTCGGGAATGCCACATGTCAACGGATGCCGGTCGCAGTGGAGGCTGGGTCAATGCTCCTTCGGGAATGTCGTCTAGATGTAGACATTGACATGCTCGACGAAGCGGGACGACATCCGATTATGCCAGATAACCGCCGATTGTTGAGTTGGTTGTGGTCATTAGGTCGTAATTAATTGGAATGCTTGAATGAGTGAAATAGCCGCGCCTGATGATGGGACGAAATTGTGTCACATGGAATGGGACGTGTCATAACGATTTGGCCTTATAATCGGGACCCCTGTATATATTTGATGATTGATGTGTAGTGTTCCAGTTGTTAAATATGTTTGCTGTATGCATATGTTTATGAACTGTACTAATGTGCAGGGAGGTGCTGAGGCGTGGTAAGTCTTATATGGTGTATGCTTAGGCTGCCTCTAGGTGAATTTTCTTCCTAATCGGGGTTTAGGGTGTAGACTCGTTGAGACTTTGTCTCACCTCCTCGTGGTTTAAAATTTTCAGGTCCTTAGATGGAGGTACGTCATGTACGTTATGGGATCCCACAGGTGATGGACTTTCATCACTCCTATTTCCCAATTCCTGGGACCAACTTGACCCGTGAGCTAGTTAAGTCCACGGTCTGGGTCGAACAGGGCCTATCTCAGTTGGTACCTCACCGATTCAAAGCGTGGTTCATTAACTTTCCTCAAGGGGGTCAAGAGGGTCCCATATAGGGTTTTGACGGGCCTCCTGTCGGGACCGGGGAGTGGGAAATAGGGCACCCTATGGATATTGACACCCCTGATGGTGTCGTGGATGACCTGGAGCTCATGACGGAAGAGTCCGGAGCTTGGGTGGATCAGTTGCCCTTTTTGAGTTAGACTCTTGTGTATAGACTGGTAGGACCGACTGGTTATGTATATAAACCTGGGTTGTTTATAAAATAGGTTTTGTGTTAATTGACTGTCATGCTTTTCTATACCATGCTTGTTTGTGTTTGGAGATTGTTTAATTCACTTTCGCATGTGCATAAAATGAATCGGTCGTTGACGAGTCCTGGGAACGTCGCAATTTGATCGACCACCGAGGGATGCGCACGCGCTCGGGGTTCGAGGCGTGACACATTATGAGCGCATGCTTTTGGACTAAGTGACCTACTGACGATTTACTCACTTGATTGATTGGTTGAGAAATAAGGCTTAAAACGCTTGCCTGTGTGTTTAATTTATGGCAATCATGTGAATTCTAGATGTACGTTAGGTACAATGCATGATACTGAGGGAAAATCTTGGAAGATCACATACAATATTTTATTTAGGGACTTATAAGCGTTATTGGCCATGTGAGAACAAAAACGATCAATAATGGCTATAAGTTATAAAATGAATTGGGTAGATGTCTAAAGGGATCTACGCATGAATTGTAAAGGTTGACCGCAAAGCCTAAATTTAGTTGATTTTGAACTTTTGCTTCACTTGATTGATCACTCTAAATCCTATAATGTGCTTTTGACTTTTTTGACGTGTATAAATGTTTCTTTTCATTGTATGTACCTAGCTATAGTTCATAGATTAGGATTAGATTATGATCTTGAAGACAGAGTTGACATGAAGATGATAGAAGGTTGATGTCCATTCCGACCATAATTTTGTACCATTTGTCCTTGACATATGTTTCGGGTTTCCTCATTTATATAAATACCCGATGAGTTACGAGTTCTTTCATTTTATTTCCCTTTACGTTTTAGCATTGCATGATAGATTTACCGCTTTACTTGGTTATTTACTAACCGCTTTATACTTTAAATTCAATTGCATGTTTTCTTGTATCTTCTTTAGAAATAGAATGACACAAAAATGACTATTCACACATGATTACTCGGTGTAGGATAAATGATCTTGAAAAAGTAAAAAAAGAAATGTATGGACACCTTAGGTAACATGACATACTATTAGGTACTGAAAGAGTGCTAATAGAAATATTAGCATAACTTAAGTCCTTGAACCTAGATATCTAGTTGCGTAGAAATCAAGGGACTACTCCTGACCTTGAATTGGGTTTTCTAGCTGACCCCAAAAATGAAATTAATGGCAACTCCCATCTTATTTTTTAGATTATCTTAAATAACTAGATCGCTTAATAAACCTATATAATTTAGTGTCACGACCTCTTTTTTTCCGTCTGGGGGAAAAGGAAGAAGGTTTAGGGGTATTTGCCTAAAGAGGTGGACCAATGGTAAATTAGGCGCGGGCTCTCCCAATCCCATACATCACGCGACGTTGGATTTTGTTTTTTTAGTTCTTAACAACCTAAATATTTCTAGGAGTCGCCACTAGCCTATTGGGGTCGGCTAGAAACCAATCGAGGCACGGGAGTGTTGTCTCGATTCCTACGCAACCAGAGATTTCTAAGAACGGGGACTTGTTTACGCTAATGTTTCTATTAGTGCCCTTACGGTACCACTAACTTGAAAGATTGTTCATCTAAATGGCCACACAATCTTAATTATCAATTATAATCCTTATAAAACCGCTAAGTGTCAATGCAAATGTTTTTGTAGGTTTGTTTTCCTTAATGTCTAGACTAATCCTAACATAATTTAGAAGAGAAATTTACACTCAAATGAATAAAAAGCGGTGCGCAAGTAAATATCCAAGAAATTGAAATGACTTGAAAATAAATGCGGAAAAGGAAAGACCCGATACAAGTCGGGCAAATAATATTACATGGCCTTGTTATCACGCCCCGGGACAAGACCCCCGTGAGCAAAATGGGAATTTAAATATGCATGAAATTACTCTAGATGCATGCAATTACTCTAATTAATTCTAATCTATGCATAATAGATTATTTACAAAAATGGTTCTAAAAATACCAAAATATCATTTAAATTAAGAAAATGAACTTTTAAAATTAGGAAAATTTCATAGATGTCATTTCTATCATAACTTGATACCATCCATCATTTTTACAATTTTTTTGAAATTTTCATTTTTTTTCATTTTTTTCATTTTTATTAAAAAATAATTCCTTAAACCGATATATGCCAATTTACACTAATATGAGACTGCCCAGTACATGAATAATAAGAACCGAGCTCAAATCGATCGTTTGAAGATCGAAACTTGGTTTGCGCATTTCTTCGAACACTTGGCGTGCATCAATCTACCCAAATCAGCTTCGTCGGGTCATGTTTGTGGCCTTCAATTTCAACTCACAAGCAATCTCATGCGGAAATAAAGTATCAAGATTATACTACCATATGCAAGGAGCAAGATTAGACAGAAATCATAGCTTAAAACACAAAATAACTAAGCTAAAATCATTCTCAAATATGCGGGTTTGATCTGATTTCACAAATCTGGGTTTGAACCTAAGTCAAACAAACAGGTTGCATGCCCATGTTTAAGCCCCGACACTTATCACATGCAAGATCTAAGGGAAACACTACTTAATCCGAGTGAAAGTAGGTAACATGAGCTTTCAAATGCAACAAAAATCATAGAGAATGGCCCACCGAAAAACATCGAAACGACCTCTCCAAGAAGCACACTTGCAAAACTCTTGAAGAAATTTCAAACACAAAAATTTCAGCCTCAGAAATCAGTTTTCCGGGCTGCATTTCCTCTTGATTTTCATGATTAAAACATACTCAAACTCGAAAGAAAATACATCTAGGATGCTTACCTTGCTTCCTAGTTTCTTTTTCAAGTGGCTCTTGGCCGAGGAAGCCGAGAAATTATCCTCGGGGGCCCGTGGAAGTTGGCTTCTTCAACTGGAAATGAGATCTGCAAAAAAACAAGAACTGACAACGAAGGTTTTCGTTGATCTCTAACATTAGACTTTAAAACCTCTTTTGTTGTCCAAATTAAAACCAACCCAAACTATATGTATTCTAGGTTGGCTTGTAGGTCATGGCTTTTCTCATTTGTCTCTTAACTTTCTCAAAAACACTCGCTTTCTCTCACTCGTGACCAACTGGGCTCAACACCTAGAAAAAATTCAGACTTTTTTTGACCCGCCAGGAGGAGAGATTTCGGGGGGCTTTAGGAGGCCTTCCCGATCTCCATTTGGGACGTGCGACCTATGGTTGGAAAGATCTTTGAGTGAAGTTTAACTTTCTAGTTGAAGGTTTTGGCTAATTATTGCCGCAGTTGTGTGAAAATCTCCCTTTTCTCTCTCTAGGTCGGTCTGGAATTTTCTGGGTTTGCTTTTCTGGAGTTGCTTCTGAGGGCCTCTTTGGGGGACGACCGTGAGCTCTCTCCTCTCTCTCTCGTCTTCTACCTCTCCTCCCTTGAAAGAGCTTGCTTCCGTGATCTTATCCACTGAATTAGAGGAGTTTTGGTCGGTCTTTTGTCCACCTACCAAGCTTGTCAACAGGGCTACTTCAACAACTTTCTGACTTGGCCAAATTTCCACTCTTGCAGCTGTTGAGTGTCCGGACTTTGCTGCGACTTTCCCGTGCTTTCAACAGCTTATCCTTGGCCTATTTTCGTCCACTAGCACTACTCATTATGGTCTTCAATCACGTGCAAAGATCAGGCTTGATGGGCTGCTGAGTGGGATATGGTGGGGCCACCAAGTTGCTTACTCAGCAACTCCGGATTGAGGCTAAACAGTGGGCTGGGTTTTGGTAGCTCGTTTGAGTGCTTTAATCCATCAATTTGGCTGAACTTTTTAATCAATTAGCAAGCTCATGCATAGTAGTTTAAGATCTCTACCAGATTTCGCAATTTTACCCAACCAATTTTGCAAGAAGGTCCCTCAAAATTGGCCATTTTCTTATCCGAAAATACCCAATTCAATACCAACTTGGTCTTTTTGGCCCGATTTGATTGATTCAAGTTGGCCCAAATTCAATTTCAACTTAATTGGTGACCAAGATGATGATTTACGGGCTTGGGCACAAATTTTGCAAAATTTGTGAATTGGTCCCTCAACTTTTGAAAATTGCATTTTGGCCCCAATTTGCCATTTTAATTCCAATCTAACCTCCTGGGCTTGGCTAGTCACATTTAGATCATTGGCCCCAACTTTTTATCTTTTTTTTTTAATTTTTTTAATAATTTTTTTTAAAGGAAAAACATCTTCCATTTAAAAAAACTATACTAAACACCTAGATAATCTATATGCGAGAATTTAACTTGAAATATTTTTGTGGAAAAACAAGTTCCCATTTTTTTGGAAATGATGTTTGGGCAAAAATTTAGGTGTCAACATTTAGCATACTCAAGATGGCGAAGCAAAAAAAAAGATGAAGTGATACCATCTTTAGTTGATGTACATCTTGAGGAGGCTATCATGGTTGTCAAAATACCCTTAAACTCATCTTTACGTCTAGTTTTCTGGCCTCAAAATCATCAATCAAGACGTGCTGTGACGTCGAGGCAGGGTTATGACATCTTCCGTTGTCAAGCGAGGTACAAGCTTCGGAAAGCTCTACGATCATGTGTGAGGGAACTCACAAGATGTTTGTGTCAAAAGGTGAGGTGAAAACGCATTTGTGGATGCAAACCGTGAGGAAACTCCTATGGTCAAGTACCCATAAATCCAACCTTTCTATCTTCCTTTCCCTGAAGGCGGTGGCAGAGAGATTGGGTTGCAACAATCTAAGTTTCTTGTTTTTAACTAATCGAAAATGTTTTTTGTCAATCAACTAGTCTCCCATCATCCAAATGTTGAAAAATCCGCAAACAAATTTTCAGAAGTAGTTTTTCATTAAACAAACATATCCTATGCGTAACTTTCTCGTGGGTAATCTTGGCGCATGAAATTTTATGATTACTTTGGGCATGTCTCAAGCTGTTCAACCAGAGCTTACTCATACTGATATGATATTTATGTTGAGTTCATTGTATTCGACAGTCAAGATCAAAATTAATGTGGAAAGTTGGGATTTGTGCGAAATCCAACTAATTTAACCTAATTGTCAGATAATACAAATCACAATCTTTCCACAAAAATGACAATAGCTGGAATCTGGTATTGCGGTGACGAAGTCACACGCGTTTGAAATTTAGCGGGGCAACAAAGAGCGCAACACCAGTTTCTAAAAATATACACCCACGGATACTCTCGCTCATGCCTCGCATGGAATTTTTACACAAGTAAATTGCGTTAAAGATGATAAACCGTAATAACAACTTTAGACTTAAAAAAAAAAAAAAAAAGTAATACGGAGTAGAATGTAATTAGAATGGCAAAATTTGAGGGGGAAAAACGGTGCAAGTGTCATAACTTTCATACGACGCTCACTTGAGTGCTATAACCTTTTTTTTTTTACTCATTTGAGTGTCACAAATTTGAAAAATCAATCACCTAACAAAATATATGTGTATTTAGCATATTAATGTTGGAATCGTAAAACCTGTTTGATTTAAATTGAGAAAATCTTACGGTCCGCGAAGCTAAGATCCGAAATTGGGAAGAATGACTAAAATTTAAACTTATCAAACGTGCAACTTATGTGTTTTATATTAACTTCTTTATGTGCATAAAAGTATTCCATGAAGTAATCTTAAATTTTTTTATTGGTCAGAAAAGTATACTTAAATTACCTATTGGGTTTTTGGGCTAATTGTTTTGCTGACATAAAATAAGATGCGTTGAATATTGAGAAGTCACTTTTATTTATCAAATCTACTGCTCCACTCTTGCTCATTCAACTTATATGAATATACAATTTTTAGAGTAATAGAAGTGACAAAGCTAATGAACTTATAAAAGGATTATCATTTACAAATACTATATATCATAACTGACGTACATTTTCAAACTTTCTTCATCTTTTCAACTTCTAGAGAGGAGGATTTGACATAGACCTCTCCTTCTCCTCTCTTGTTGTTTTCCTTTTTATTTCCTCTTATTGCTTTCCTTGTCTCCCTATCTAGTTTCAGATCTAGGCTTTGCTCTCCTGATCTTAGATTTGTGAGCTTTCCTCTTCCATCTAATTCCAGATTTAGGAGTTTTAATGAATAAGTATTTTGCCTCCAATTTTCATTGGTGTTCAAAGCAGTTTTGGTGTCAAATATGTGCTCGTTCATGGTGTTTTTGTTAAAAAATTTGGTGTCTCACACCTACTAAAAAGGGCTTACTCTCACATATGTAAGATTTGAGTTTGTTCAACATGTTTATATTGTCTCTGTATGGTGATGGTGTTAGGGATGCCAAGCCTAGGCTCACACTGTTGAAAGACAAAGTCATAACTAAAAATGGAGATCTCGGTTTGTGCTTATCATTGTTATGTTGTGTGATTCGGTAATCGGCCACCGATCATTTCACTTGGATGTCGTCACATATTTGTTCTTAAAGGACAAGTGCGTAATTATTTTTGCCAACTATGCTCTAATGATATATCTCGATTTATAGTTTTTTATTTGTTTTGAAGCTCCACTACTGGCTTGTCTTGTTATGGTGACTTTTGAGACTTCCTATGGATCCTTTTGTGTATCATTTTGACAATGAATATTATTTTTTACCGAAAAAAAAATATTATGGCTTATTTGCATTGTATAAATTCTTTTAAAATTATCAAAGATCTCCTACGTCATATTTTATAAATATTGAATTTATAAGGAACTATTTCTATTCAAGTCAATTCAATCGTTTGGTCACTTCTTTTGGAATAATTGTTATTCTCTAAGGTTGCATTTGATCATCGGGATAATAATTGGGATATGATAGGATAAAGTAAGATATCAAATCCTCCGTATAATAACGGAGGACATATCCGTTGATACTTGATTTTTAGTCGACATATAATTAAAAGGTAAAAAAAAAATCAAGATTAGGGTTCCAATCACGACATAACTCATTTCTCGACAAAAAAAATGTTTCGCATTTCTTTCTTTTGCTCTGTCATTTTTAAGCAATTTCTAGTTCTTTTTCAAGAAAAACCCGAAAAGTCAAATGGTTGACTTTCAAGTTGACTTTTTAGTCAACCCTTTAATCTAGAGTCAACCCCAAGTGAAAATTTGGCTTTTTACCCAAAAAGATTCCATTTAGCTTTAATTTTACTTTTATCACATCAATTTCTCAAAAATTCGAAGATTTGACAAAAAAGTCAATCTTTTAGGAAAAGTCAACTAAATGATGACTTTTGGTCAAACTTTTGACAAAATAAAAAAATGAAAAAATAAAAAAAAATGCGCAAATACATTTCTTTTAATATCAATTTGACTTTTGTGTTGAAAATTTTACGAAAATCTATTAAGAACCTTGTTTTATGAATTTTTCGATTTCGGGTCTTAAATTAGCCAACAATTAAATTACTTTTGATATAGTCATAATGAGGTATGGTTCTTTCTTCAACATTTGGTTTATGGACTATTTTAAATCTACTTGTGTATTCAATTTCGCAAATTACCGAGTTAAAATGCAAATTGCCTTTTGAGTCCTAATTAGGGGACCAAAATCGGTTCTTCATGACTTGCAAATGGACGATTTTTTCCTACTCATTTCCTTAAGATAATTCCAAATCCAAAATCAATTTTGAGAAATTCACATCATAACTTATCAATTTGAAGAAATTTATCCTCCCAAGCATGAGAAAGTCAAGCAATTAAGCTTCAATTGACAAAATTCAAATTGTCCCATTTATGGTTATGGTTTAATTTCATAAATCTAGGTCCAATTTTAATATTAGGGCTCGATTCATTTTTGACATAAGCTTGAGTACTTCAATTCGAGGCCAATTCAGACATGATAAATGATCTTACACATGGGTGGTTAATTAGATAAGACAATTGTGGCATTAATTGAACTCAATTTCAATCAATTTGCAATTTTGCCCCATTGAATTGCAAATTTGATGAATTTAAAGCATTTATGATTTCGACTCGTTGTCTTTCACAATAATCATTACACATTGTGATTATACATCTTTTCAAAGAAGTCCTGAGGGCATGGCTTGAAGCAGCCATTTTATTTGACTTAGATAGGGGTGGCTTTACTTGAGACACAGTGGCTCTCCACCTTTGAGCATAAGCTCTGAATGTTTCGGTTCTCCTTTTCTCGACTCGAACTAGCTTTTCTCGAGTTGAGGCAATCTCATTATTGAACTTATATTGTTGGAGAAATTCGTCTGCAAGGTCCTCTCAGTTGTGGATCTTTTCCAAGTCTAACTTGATAAACTATATTAGTGTAGGACCAACCAAACTATCTTGGAAAGAGTTAATCAAGAACGAAGGATTGTCAGAATAGTAGGCCATCTTGCCCAAATAATACTTCAAGTGGGTCTTGGGGCACCCAATGCCATCATACTTCCTTGTGAATTTTGGCTCATTGTAGAACTTGAGGACCTTCACTTTGGCAAAGGGCAACAGCTTGTCAAACCCCTAATGTTGGTAGCCTTGCGGCATGCAAAGGCATTCCTCAATCTTCACGAGGTGTCTTGAACCTTCCTCATCAAAATATGGAGTCGAGGTCTCCTTAGGCGAAGCCTCTAGATTAATGATTATTGAGGTGATAGCAGGAACCTTTACAACAAGCCCTTTCTCCATGGGTTCAATTATCAATACATTAGTGGGTGTGGTAGGAGGATTCATGGTAGGAGCAGTAGTAGCTACAGGGGTCAAGCTTTTGACTTGGTTGGAGAGATGAGCTAACAACGCCATCATTTGCGTCATTTGGTTCTCCATGTTAATAACATGAACACGAGTATCGTCATTCTCCATCCTTGCTTGGCGATGAAGTTATTATTTTATGCTCGGGCCCTCTCATAAATTCCCGTGGGAGAATTTCGGCCACATGACAGGGGGGAAAGCAACTTGCCTCTTCTGAGTTTGCTGAAAGAAATAATTTAAATAATGAATGTCGATCAATCTTATTCAACATCATTTTCCAGAGACTAGTAAACGCATACCCGACGGGATGTCATGTAGGGTCCCGAAATCTTATCATTAAATCATATGTTTCTTTAGGTCTAAGGTCGAGATTGTTTTTATTTTATTGTGAAGTAGGGACATGCATAAAGTCATGTGATCTCAGCTAACTCCAACGAGACGTCAAGACCATGATGCCATTGACTCTACTCATTTATCAAAATCAAAGAATACGCAAGCTCTCAAAAAAAAAAAATATATATATATATATATATCACCAGGGAAAAAATCGAGATTTAAAACAAAGGAGATATTTATGTATTTAGCAATTTTATCGGATAAATCCCTACCTATCTAAAAATTTTAAATTGTTACAGCACATATATGGTGTTCCTATGTAGATATTTCGGTAGTTGACGCCTTCAAGTGTAAATTAACATTTGAATTATGCTGAAAATGAAGCCTCGGAAGATCTGTAGTGGGGATTTCGTGCGTTAATTATCGTCAAGAAGCCGAGCTGTCTCCGTATTTTCTCTGTTATAGTTTTAGCTACTATGGAGGTTTCTCTACTGATTCAGGTTGTGGGAAGAAGTCCTTTCTTGCTCAGTCTACTGGTTGAAAGAAGTTGAAGGTTAGAAGAAATGTCGTCCGGCACGAGGGAAGACGAAGGAAGGATGCTAACGTAGGACTTCACTTGTTCAGTCATGGCGCATGCAATACTATATTGACGATGAAAACCTAAACAATTGAAAAGGACGATGAAAAATATTTAATCCGGGTGCCCCTTTCCTAAAAATTACATGAGAACGAAAATCATAATGAATTTTTTATTGATTACATCGAACAATTACAAGGGAAGAAGAACATTGCATATTTGAAGCTTACAAAGTGGTTCAATTTTAATTGTAAATGGACATAAGGAAATCTCAATGAGAAAGAGGGAAATACAAAGGAAATCCCTTTACAAGAAAAGAACTTCAGATAAAAAGTCTAAAGACTAGGTGGGATCGTATAAAGACGCTTGTTATCATGGGCCAAGCGTTCCTCATCGATCAAGGTTTTGTCTTCATCCTTCTCAACACGAGCTCTTCGAAGACCTTGAGGCTCAAGAATATCAGGCAATTGAACCTCAAGCTCAAGCTCCACTTGATGGTAAATGTAGTCAATGACGGCATAATGAGTCCTCATCTCTCTCTCTCCAAGTCGGTTTCATCCACAACAACTATGTGATGCGAGGAATGAGAATACCAGATTCCAATAGCAGCTTGGATTGCGGCTTCGACACGACCAATTTGGTTTCCTTCGATTACCTCATCGTGATAATCAATACAGTATAATCCTAGTTTGAGGATTGGTGGGATCATTTGAAGTGCGCGATATTGACGGAGTACCCTTAAAGGGTAATATGACGTTAGACCCGTCAATCCCACTGGGGGGAGTAGGTCGTCAACTCCACTAACAAGACGTACCTTGGGAATCCCTAGCTATTGGACATGCCATTAGATTAAACTAGGAGTAAGGTTTTTGAGGAAGTGGAACTATACAGAAAAAGACTATGATGGGAAGAATTCATTTCCTTGGCAAAACCTAAGGATAGG
This sequence comes from Eucalyptus sp. ANBG9806169, assembly GCA_014182395.1. Lineage (NCBI taxonomy): Eukaryota > Viridiplantae > Streptophyta > Magnoliopsida > Myrtales > Myrtaceae > Eucalyptus > Eucalyptus sp. ANBG9806169. The sequence continues at coordinate 15,325,337 of CM024574.1, read as the reverse complement.
ATGGTGATTTTTTGTTACATTGACAATCTTCATGAGAGAGGCAAACTCTTTGATATTAGAGAAGAGCCAAATTTGGAGAAGTCCTAATGGGGCTCTAAGAGTTCCTCGGCCATTTGCCTTGAATTGGTTAATGGATATGAAAGTTTCAGCGAGAATCATGTGTGTAAAGCTCCTAAAGGCACGTACTTGATTGACCACATGAGTCGCTAGAGGATCCATTGTCCTTCAAGTATGCCTGGACACCACAAAGCCAAAGAACATGAGAAGAAAGACATGAGGAATTTGATTATCAAATTTAGGCTCTAGGGTAAAAAGATGTTGCTCAAGGAATGTAAATGGCATGGAATTTGAATTCCTTTTAAGAATAGCCCTAATCTTGTTGATAGTGATGTTGAGGAATTGACTTAGAAGAGAGATTGGATCTTGACCATTAAGAGGGGGGACGAACCCTAGGGAGCTTTGCCTAACCCAACGGCTGTTGAAAACTCCTCAATTGTAGGCGTTAACTCATATCGACTAAACACGAAGGTGGAGGTCATGTGATTCCAAAAATGGGCCAAGGCCCTCACCATTTCCATATGAGATTTGACATTTAGCAAGGTCAGGAGGAAACCTATATGCTCCTCCACGTACTCTTGATGTCTTGTGTCGAGATTCTCTCATATGGTCTTGAGATTCCCTGGGACCGGGACAATGTCCAATTTAGGTTTACCCATCTAAGCTTAAACCTAAAGGGGCACCCATGATTAAAACATATCGTTGTTGAAAATAAAGTACGTTAATAAGTATGGAAAGAAGGAATAATAACAATAAAAAAGGAACGATGTTTTACCCACCAAACACATGACAAGCGCAAATTGCATGTCGCATGAACCGTGAGATTTTTGACACCTAAGGCAAGGGTTTTAAAGGCTCAAGATACTCATCCCAAAGGATAAAAATAATCTACCCACCGCTACTATTGTTGATCAGTGCTATCTTTATCAGTTGGGACAAGTAGGTTTATGTCTAATCCTATCAAGTGTTTGGTACAGTTCAAGATAAAATTAAAAAATTAATATAATATTTAATTAAATAATAAACTTTAAGAATAGAAAACTCAATTAATTAAAGGCTGAGAAAAAACTCTAGATCTATGAATTGTGACCACCTCCACAGTGGCTATGTTTGAAAATGGTGAGCACCAACATTGCCATGCAGCGGTTATGCAAATTGGTAAATCTTAGACTACGATAGAGAGGGTGGGCGGGGAAATTTTAGGCACCACCTGTGACATCCTGATTTTTCAGGTCCTGATTTCGATTGGATAAGTTGGGCATTTCATCGACGCGCCTATAGTGCTTTTCTCTGAGATGGCCACTCATGAGATAACTAGATTATATGGGGAAGTCATTAAGAGATTTTAATACAATAGACTTGAGGATTCAAGCAGGAGTCGGCTACTCGACCGTGCTCATCTGCAGAGATCATTTTGGCACAGTAAGATCGATTAGAAATCAAAGATAGGTCAGGTTCGATTGAGATATGTGGTTAAACATGGGTGATCCCACTAAATGCAAAATTCTCGTTGATCAGCATTAGATTGATTTTTCTATCGTTTTGGTACCCTGTGTCCGTATTTGAAACATCGAGATTGTCACGATCACCGAGAGTCGCCAATGTATCAAAAGGGTTCATTGTGGTTTAAACAAAATTGACCACGGGTCATTTGTACTAAAAATTTCTAAAAGCTACCCAGTGGCCTAAGTCACGCTAAAATCGTGCCCAATTGAAATTAACCGTGGATTTGAATCCGATTTCAGAAATTTAAAGCTCCGTCATATCACAAGTCATTTTGGGAACGTTGCCTTAGTCTCTAAAGATTTTTCTACAAATCGAGACTTTTTGGGAAAAAATTGAGGTAGGGTCGTTTTTGTTCAGAAAAGTCCGAGGATTGTTTTTTATCGCGCAATTGGGATGCAAGTGGGTTCAATTGGCAAGGAAAAATGCCAATTTGATCGTTGACTCGATAATGGAATTTATACAGACCGATTTGAGTTGATTCAAGAGGAAATTGATTCCAATTTGAGCCAACTCCTTTGCAAATTCGTGTGCCCCCATGGCCATGACTTTTGGACCACCTCAAGCCTTCTAGAAAGGGTCTTTTGGTCTAGCAAAATAGCTGTGGAGACAAGCTGGTGGTGGGGACGAAAGGGAGGGACAAAGAGATGAGGATAGAAGCTAAGTGGTCCCCTTCCTCCCTCCTTCCTCTCTCCCCTACCCCACCGTCGACCACCACCTTCCTCTCCTCCTTCTTTTGCTGTTTGAAGTTCAACAAAACCCAGAATTGCAGAGGAGAGCAGCCAGTAGCCCCAAACCATCGAGCAGCCCCTGCTGGAGCCACCACAAGCAACCGCGACGCCGTTGCTCGCTCGCGCGCGCCCCTCCGCCTCCATTGCATCCCAAGCCTTGTCTGTTGCTGTCCTTGGTCATCCAGCGTCCCTCAGCCCACGTGAAGCTCAACCGCAGCAATTCAGCCACCTAGAAGCCCGCCTCCACCTGTCCAAACCTCCGCCGGTCTTCTCTTCTTGTTTCGTCCCAAAACAACCACTGGTTCTCCCTTTCTCGGCCCCGAATAGAGATAGAAATGAGTGGATTTTTCCAGTCGCTGTTGGCCTGCTTTCAAGGCTTTCCTAACCCCGAAAGGCTTGCCCACTTTGAAGTTTCTCGAGCCTCTCGTCGTTCTCGTCATTTTGATTCGAGCGAAACGTTAAACAAATGAGTTTGCTCACTAAACCTTACTTAGTAGGTTAATTATGCTTAAGGGTTGTTTAGATTAGCTTAAGTATGGATTAGTGATAAGTTAGAATGGTTAGATTAGCCTTATAATAGATTAGGGTTAAGCTAATTAGTGAGATTAGCACCGTTGATGATGAATTAGTTGAATCCAGTGAAATTCCTGCAGTTCTGGTTTCTGGACCCTCGCCGTTTGCCCTTTTTTTAGGTCAAAATGGGTTACGAATTTGAGGTTGATGTCTTCTTGAGAAATGTTTTAGAAATCCTCAGATACAACATACATTCTTCTTAAGATTTTTAGGGATTTAAAAGAATGAGATATCAGCTCCGTCATTTTCAAACAAAACCTCAGTTTTCGCTAGAACTGGTGACCTTTTAGGATTCTAGGGGTTTTTATCAACTCTTAGGGTTCGAATTTCAAAATGGTTTCTTCACAAAAGTTGTTTTTCACATCTTCTATTTTAATATAGTCAAATTTCAGATCAAACAGACATATTTTAAATCTCGAACCAAACTGATTGCGGAAAACAGAATTTCTGGAAAACGGACACAGTTTTTGTACTGGATTGAGTGATTTACTGGGCCGAATCTAGAAGCATCTGCGTTAAGGTGTCTTCATAAAAAAATGTTCGTTTATGTGTCATTTACCACATACTAAAATTTTGGAATTTTCTGAACTCGTTTGATTAGATTTATGGATTTAAACTTGGAGACATGCGAGTGGGCCTATTCTGTCAGTTAGGGCCGGTTATGGTTTTATGATGGTTCTTGAGGCTTTGCTTGTTGGAAATTGCACATTTGATGATATAAGGGTGGTTTGTAACATGCCTAGAGTTTATGCTTGATGATCATGTGAAAGTTAAGAGAATCCGTCCCCAGCGTGTGTTGGTGGACGTTAATAATTGAGAGAACCTGTCCCTAGCGTGTGTTGGTGGACATTAGTAGTTATTATTCTTCCCCGGCATGTGTCGGTGGATTTTACTCTTTTCCGGTGTGTGTCGGTAGTTATTATTCTTCCCCAGCGTGTGTTGATGGATTTTATTCTTCCTCGGCGTGTATCGGTGGATTTTATTCTTCCCCGGCGTGTGTCGGTAGTTATTAGTCTTAACCTGGCATGTGTCGGTGAATATTACTTAACCTGGCATGTGTCGGTAATTATTATTCTTCCTCGGCATGTGTTAGACAAAACTGCTCGTGTGGGTAGTAATAGTTAATTAATTGGAACGCATGTTGGGTTGAATTGATGGATCGACGTGTGTCAGTAATTCTTGCTTTGATGTGTATTGGTAGTTCTTGCTCATGTGAGCAATGATTTAATTATAATTCTTGCTATGATGTGTATCGGTAGTTCTTGCTCGTGTGAGCAGTGATTAAATTGTGATTCTTGCTCGTGTGAGTAATGATTGGTTTGGACATTCCAAATTGGTGTGTCAATTTGCTATATACACATGGTTGTGATAAGAACTATGCTGACCTACAAGGAGGATATGAGACAAGTAAGTCTCTGTGATTGTATGATTATGTGATTAAGACATCTTAGGCATATTACCCTCCTAATCGGGGTTTAGAGCGTGAACTTGCTGAGATTTATATCTCACCTCGTCGTGGGCTTCACTTTTCAAGACAGTAGGGTGGAAGACCTGGAGCCGAGTTGAGGGGATTTGAAGTGTAGGTCAGATAGGACAATTTCTTTTTAAGAGTCAATTATTTGAAGTCTTGTGGCTGTAGACTTTTGTATTTGACTCGGTGTGTATTTAAAAGCATGTTTGTTTGAAAATTTGTTGTCCTCCTTTTCTATCGCGAGATGATTACTGTAAGGGGACTTATTATTCGCTTCCACATGTGCAATAAAAAGAAATGGTCGGCGACTCGTCCTAGGAAGTCGCAAAAGTTTTATCAACCAAAGAGGGATGTGTGCACACTCGAGGATCGGGGCGTGACATCCTCGTTTGAGAGTGTGATAGCCCAAGCGACGGTGCACGGGGAGGAGGGATGGCGGTGTGTTCGCGCCTCGGTCCCCGAACGTGCGCAGGGAAGGGGAAGGGGTCCCTCTCTAGTCCCACATTGCTTAGGGGGGAGTCCTGGGCTAGTTAATAAAGGCTTGGGTCCCTCTAATCCGTGTAACGCGTTTTAAAGCCGAGAGGACTTAGTGTCCAAAGTGGACAATATTACACAGTAGGGCTCGGGTCGTTACAAATGGTATCAGAGCCGACTCCCGACCACATGTGGGTCCACAGTGAGGACGCTGTGCTCCTAAGGGGTGGAGAGTGTGACAGCCCAAGCGACGGTGCGCGGGGAGATGGGATGGCGGTGCGTCTGTGCCTTGGTCCCTAAACGTGCGTAGGGTAGGGGAAGGGGTCCCTCTCTAGTCTCACATCGCTTAGGGGGAGAGTCTTGGGCTAGTTTATAAAGGCTTGGGTCCCTCTAATCTGTGTAACACGTTTTAAAGCCGTGAGGACTCAGTGTCCAAAGCAGACAATATTACACAGTGGGGCCCGGGTCGTTACACCACCAGAGTTGTCTTTGCATCACCTTAGGTCGATCGAGGTCTAGGTTGTCAATGATACCAAAGATTTACAGCCTCTTCATCACAATCTTCACTTCCTCCCTTGAGAGGTAGAACGTCCTCCATGAGGATTCTAGCATTGCGGTGGAACCTATTAGTCCACCATGATAGTGACCACTATGTGAATGAAGTAGTGCAAGTGGAACTAGAGTTCCAGCCATTGACGTTTGAGGTGGTGCAAGCACTGCTACAATTAGCTGAATAGATGCCTATGAGAAAACTTCTGCCCATTTCGTCTCAAAAAGCCACTCTTGGTCATCAAATTCAGCAAGTCCATGATTTAAAGGAAGGGGCATCCAATTGCTGGCGTACAAGAAGCGGAGATGGGAGAAGGAGTGGAAGGAAGAAGACAATAATTAGTGACAATTTTGTCTTGTCTTCCACCAATTGGAACCAAGACGGGTAAAGAAGAGGGTTGCAACAAATCGGGGAGGCGAAGGCATCCATTTGATGTAGATGCTTATGATATCTTTTCTTTTTGTTAAGTTTTTTTTTTCCTTAAAGAAAATTCTTATCCAATCCGGACTTATCCCACCCCTACCCCTAGATTTTTTATCCGGATGAATCCAGGTTTGTCCAATTCGGTGGACATTCCCAAATATCGGATAGGATAACAAAATTATCCTATTCGGACTCAAATATGGACTACCAAACGCAGCCTAAGTAATTTTACTCTAAAATTTTATTGTACAACTTGTTGTGTTGGATGGAATGTAGGTAATTTTACTCTGTGTGGTGTATTACATTGCAAGCGTTGAGTCCATTTTTCTCTCCTTATTTTCCTAAAGATGTATGAGAAATTTTTTTATATAAATATATCACATCACAAATTTTGCATAACGTAGTGAATTTTACACGAAATTAATATGCTTAACTTATCATTTTGTAGAGTTAATTTTATTACTTATTACTTTAGATATAAGTAAATAGATTTGTAACTACATTGATGTTTTAATTTTTATCTCAAAAACGAAGGTCAATTTTGCTTGTTATTATCAATAGATTTTCCTCTAAACTAACAATGTTTTTTCTGGAAAACTCCTAAATTTTTTGTTTGAAAAGAAAAGACTCCCTTCATAAATTTTTTATGCATTTGATATGCAAAAGCCACTTTTAATAAAATATATTGGTAGATTAGGTTAGATTGGGAAATAAGAGCATATGCCCCCAAACTAAAGAAATCTTTACACAACTAGTGTCATGTCATTATATGTTGATGCCTTATCATCCATCTATCTCCGTTACCGTGACTTGTCGCTACACCTATGCCAAATGGCAAATATATCATCTTTCCATGTCAGTGATCATATATCTAGGTCTACCAATACTAGTCCACCAATAGTGTTAACGCAGATTCTGATACATTTTTGGACTTCAAGTTGGATCAAATGGTGATGTGAATGCAAGAATTTGGTGTGGGCTCCTACCTTGGCATTATGGTCATTTAATTGAAGTCAATTGGAGTGAAATTGAATTGAATTGAAGGTGAAATGCATGAAATTTGTATGCCATGGGGGGCTGCAACTTTTGGACCCCCTCCTTGGCTTGTTGGAGAAGATTTGAAGAGGAAAGGGTTGCTGGTCAAGGCTGAGGGCTGGTGGGGGCTTTTAACTCAAGTGTTTAGATATTTTCCAAGACTTTTGTGGCTTCTTATCCCTCCTCCAGCTGCAGCCACTCTATCTTCTTCTTCTTCTTCTTCTTTACTCCATTACCCTCCATTGTTGTTGAATCAAGAGGAGAGAACCAGCCAAGACCAGCAACAAACGAGCTAGCCCCTGCCGTCGACCGCTCGAGCCCGTCGAAGCCGTTTCTGCTCGCTTGGTCGCCCGAGCTGCCGCCTGAGCTTCGCCCGCGCATCCCCGCATCTCGCGCCAGCTCGAGAGCAGTCCCGCCGTCCCTGCTGTCTGTCGAGCCACCGCTGTGGCACCCCTCGACGGCCCTTGATCCATTGGGGTCGCCACTGTTTGCTTCCCTTTCACTTGACCTGATAATGTAATATTCTGATACCAAGGAATTTCATTATAATTCAAGAATCATGGGGGTTTACTTCTTTTAGATCGATCCCTACGCAATTTATATGGCAGAAGCACATCCATCAACTCCATTCCCTATATTCAGAAAACGATGCACATCAACTAAACATTTTGTAGGTAAAAGCCGAACACTTTTATTTACTTAAACCATATGGTCATCATTCATCGGTACATCAAAATGCCGAAGTCTTCTATACTCGGCTATACTTCAAAAGATGACCGACATCTTCTCCAACAGTCGTGTACTTAAAGTCCATCAATCAGTGTCGGCGTCCAAAAGTTCCTGCCTTTGCTATCCTCCTCCTCGCAGTCATATCCAACCGCTCGATCCATCTACTGGTGGCAGTGGCGACAGAGGTATCTTATCTAGTCTAAAATGTTAGTCCCCAAAGGGGTGAGTACAACCACTCAGCAGTAAAGATCCACCAAACTACACAATGCGTCAGACAGAGCAAACAAGGTATCATGAATTAAGTACATATCATCCATGCTATTGAGTATACATCACCATGCGGTCGTGCATTTATCACAATGCAGTCATACATATGCCACTATGCAATGTGCATATACCACCATGCACTTGTATATATGTCATCAAGCAGCCATGCATATTCCACCATGTAATGTGCATATACCACCATACACTTGTAAATATGTCGTCAAGCAGCCATGCAATGTGCATATACCACCATACACTTGTAAATATGTCGTCAAGCAACCATGCATATTCCACCATGCAATGTGCATATACCACCATGCACTTGTACATATATTATAAAAACAGCCATGCATATATGCCCACATTCTTGCGCGTGATTCAATTCCACATTTTATCTTTCAATTGGATCACAACATTTCTCTTTCCCAAGACCAGTAATTGCGTCCCACATTTTATCGCTCGCACCCAACTTGGCATCGCAAGGAACCTCCGGCACACACCTCTGGGCATCCGGCACACACCTCCGGGCATCTCGAAACTCCCGAGGACATCCAGCACACAACTCCGGGCATCCAGCACACAACTCCGGGCATCCGGCACACACACTCTGCGCATCCTGACACTCCCGGGGCATCGTCGGCTCACACCTCCGACAGCCTTCTTATCATTACAATGCATACTCTCATATATTTCATTTTTCAATTTCACATTTGATGTAACAATGCCAATGATTGAAATCAGCATTTTTTAAAATCATATAATATGCATTTCGAAAAAGTATCATTTGATGCAGTGGTTTTGAAAAACTTCATTGAGTTCATGAAAATCCATCAATCCTTTGATGTCATATAAAATGTATGAATGTTATCACATCATTGCACGAGTAATAATCCAAGATATCATGATTTACATAACAATTCCAATAACCAGTAAATAAAACAATTTCCAGCTTAAACAGAATGCATGCAGTTCATCAAAAATTCCGGAAAATTAGTAAACGTTGGAAGTAAATTCTGAAAATTTACCACATTGTAGATAAGATCTAAGAAAACATATTTCGTGAAGAACACCATATCAAACAAGGCTTCACAGAATACGTACAGGTCCGTATATCACTGAAAAAGGATTTTTAGCCTTACCCATGCACAGTTTCGAAAACAATTTCGATTGAACCCTTAAATGAACTCAAAAAATTCTGAAATGTGGACACGTTGTAATTAAGATCTAGAGGTACAATTTTCATGAAGAAATCGAAGTCCAATTCGTTCTGAATTAAAAGTTAAAATCGATTTACTTTTCCTGTTCTCAGTACCGTTTTCCAGATCTACCCGTGTTGAAGAAAAATCGTTTCCTTAGTCATTACTGGTCCATTTATCCTGAAATTTCAGTATGTTGTTCCTCAAGATGTTATCTACAAATATTATCCAGAGCACGAGGTCGAATTCGAGCTAGAACATTTTATAAGATTCACAGAATCGTAAGAGGTCAAAGAGCAGTTTTCCAGATCTAGTATTTTCGAAGAAAAAGGGTTTTACCACTCAATACTTGTCCATTTCATCTCAAATGTTAGTATGTTAACCATCAAGAAGTCCTCTACAACTTTCTTTAAGAAGTCGAAGTGAAATTCCAAGTAGAACATTGCATGCAACTCACGAACTCACCAAGGGACAAATTGTTTCTTCATAAAACAGAATACAAGACTTAGAACACAGCTTCTTCATCTTCAAAAATACTCACCTCTACTTCATTCAAATTCCACCATGCATCACACATCATCACAGCAAGTAAACCACAACAAACAAAGTGTAGATTAGCGGACTCTACTTGCCTCTACTCCTAGCTTGATCGGCCAACAAAAACAGAAACTTGGGACTTCGAACGCAGGTCAATCGGTGGCGAAGATGGGCAGCGTCGACGGCAGCAGCAAGGTGCACGGACGGGCGACCTCCTTTCTCTCCCTCTGTCCGAATTCTTTTCTCTCTGGTTAGTACAAGTGAGCTGATTAGTCGCTGGTTTTTCACCAAAACCAGTCAACCAAGAGAACATTTTTCCATGGTTTGGCTGCATGAAGGGCAGCTGGATCCGTACGTGTCCAGCATGCTTCTCTTCCTTCGACACCTTGCTCCTCTCTTGCAACGTGTCTTCAGCCATTTAACTAATTCTTTTCTTAATCCCAATTTGCTTGCTGACCGGGAGAAAGCAACGTGGCATCAATGGTCAGAAATTTTCCTCTCATAGTTGACTAGGGTGTCGACCAAATGGAGAGAGGTTGGGGCAGCTTTGGGCGCGGACGATTCCTCCTTTTCCGCATGGGTGTGCATGTCCCTCATGCACGGTTGAATTCTATTTCTTCGGCTCAGAATTTTAATTAATAGAAGTCCAAAATTTCCCTCTCATTTCGTATACATTTTGGTGGTACAATTGTGTAGCGTCATCAAAGCAATTTGCACAACTCAATAAGGTTGAATGTAGTACTAACGATGACGAATTTCAATTGTAGCTTCGTCAATCCATGACGTTTCATCATCATTTTTTTTTTTTTTAAGATCGGCAAAATATGGGTGAGATTGGTCTCACTAAAAACCTTATGTAAAGAGGCTTTTGACAATACTCTAGTTTATCCCACAATCGGACTGTTTTCTAAACGTGAGGTATCAGTCCATTAATGAAATAAAATGGTGTTCACACATGATGCCAACGACACAATTTGACTGCACTTCCATAATCAGTCACGGTCATCGCATATCTGAGGGTTGTCGAAATTCTCGGGTGTCACAACCTCCGCCCGCTTGGAAGCTGCCGTAGCTATCTCTAAGATGTTGCCGTTGCCGCCTGGCCCCGCCGTGCCGTTCCTACACCAAGCAAGCCGCCGACCAACCCCTTCGATTTAGCGACAGAATCGAAGTTCCAGCGTAGTGCTAAGGCTTCGTGGGCTTTTTTCGAGCCTTTCCTAGCCTCCCTTGGTGTCACTGTAAGCCCGAGTCTCACTCGCCTCCGCGTCGCCGTCACCGTGAACTCATCAGCTTGTCAAACCGATGAGTTTACTTGCTAAACTCTACTTAGGGAGTTAATTATGCTTAGAGGAGGATTAGTTTAGACTAAGATTGGGTTAGGAGGATTAGTTAGTGTAATTAGTGATTTAGTTAGTTAATTAGGCTAATTAGATGGTTAGATTAGTTTAGTTGGGGGTTAATTAGAGTATGTGATTTAGTTAGCTTAGTACATTATTTATTTAAGTCCAATTAGGTGGTTAGATTAGTGTATATAGCTTAATTAGTGATTTCTTTAATTATTTTGTAATTTATTTAATTATTTATTATTTTTAGAAAATTATACTAGGATAGCCGGTCGTCAAAATTTCGTGCTGATTGTCGTGGTGTAATTGGTTTGTGCAATTGAGTGTTAAATTGTGCAATTGAATGATGATTGTTGATTTTGATTTATTATTTCAAAATTGTGGATTTTTGGTATTTAACTAGAAAAAACCGGGTGTCGGGTTTTGATGCTAAAAATGTTTTTAAGTACTATATCAAATAGTAGGATTTTTAAAAGGAAGGATATCGCATTTTATGACTCAAGCTGACCGTGTACCCACACACGATTATTTTATCGGTTGTTTTAAAAATGAAGAAAATAGGCCTAGCACATTATTTAAATTGAGGCATTTGAGTGCAAAGCACAATGTCCTTGGCCGGGATTGGGTGTGCGTGTGATGGTTATGAGAACCTGTCACCCGATGAGAGTCGGGTGGGCAATGCTCCTATATGGAATGCCCTTGTCAACGAATGCCGGTCGCAGTAAAGGCTGGGCTGATGCTCCTTCGGGAATGCTGTCTAGAGGTAGACGTTGTCATGCTTGATGGGGCGAGACGATGCCCGACTATGCCAGAAATCGCCAATTGTTGAGTTGGCTGTGCCCGTGGGGTCGTAATTAATCGTAACACTTGTCTGAGTGAGATATAACCGCGCCTGATTATGGGACAAAATTTTATGGCACGAAATGGGATGTGTCATAACGATTTGGCCTTATAGTCGGGACCCTTGTGATTGATTGATTTGAAAGTGAGGCATTCCAGTTATTGATTGCATCTACTACATTTATAAATGTTATATGAGTTGTACTAATGTACAGAGAGGTGCTGAGGTGAGGTAAGTCTTTTGTGATGTGTGATTAGACTGCCTTTAGGTGTATTACCTTCCTAATCGGGGTTTAGGGCGTGAACTCGCTAATATATTGTCTCACCCCATCGTGGGTTTCTATTTTTTTTTTACAAGTCCTTAGATGGAAGTCTGTCTGGTTTGTTTTGGGCAACCGCGAGTGTATAGCGAGCAGAGTACCGTCTTCCCTGTCCCCGGGAATCCCTGGACCCGTGGGCTCGCCGTGACCACGATCTTGGTCGATGAGGGTCTACCTCAGTTGGTACCTCATCGATTCAAGTCGTGGTTTCATCACAGGCCTAACAAGGAACGAGAAGGTCCCGTGGATGGTTTCGACATACCCGCCATTGAGGGTGAGGGTGAGGGTGAGGAGGTACTCGACCCTATCATGCACACCAACATTATAACTGATAATGCGGCGAACCAGGGGCCCGAGGTGGAGAAGCCTGCAGTAGAGGAGGTAGCTAATTCGCTAGACATCGACATTCCTGATGGTGTTGTAGTGGACCCGGATCCTAACTAGGAGGGTCCAGGGTAGGATTAGCTAGGTAGTCCTTTTTGGGGCCTTGACTTTTGTATAACCTTACAGGATGATTTGGTTTGTTATAAAGTATGTTTGTTTAAATTGGTTGTCCTACTTTTCTATCCCATATTTGTTGTTGTTAGGGGAATGTTTAATTCGCTTCTGCATGTGCATAATCGATTGGGTCGGCGACGCGTCCTGGGAATGTCGCAATTTTATTGACCACCGAAGGATGTGCATGCGCTCAAGGTTCGGAGCGTGACAAGAATCGTCCCTGGTTAGATCAAAATGCAGCAGACCTTCAGGGACAAATCGAGGCCCGCAACTAGCAATATGAGAAGATTTCCTTTGATAGGACATCAAAGCAAACTTGGAGGACTTCGATGACATATTCGTGTGTGATCGGATGAGAAATTTTGCACAGTATGTGAGAGAAGATCATGAGAAGTGAGGGTTTGAGAGTAAGATTAGGGTTTAAAGACAGTCTAGTTATCGGGAGAAAAAGGGTTGAGGATTTTATTTAAAGAAAATGAAGCAACGCAATTGAACCAGCATAAAAGAAACTTCCGTTTTTAAAAATTCAAAAACTATTACTGTCAATAATTTTTTGAAATAAATTCTGAAAAATCACTAGAGATATGATAATTTCCAAAAATATAAAAGGCAAGTAGTAATTCGAGAATTATCGTACCTATTCAAGAAGGAAAGAACCTTACATGCCAAAAATTTAAAATAAAACTACCCGAGTCTTGAAAGGTTTTCAGAAGGATGAATCCTCCATACATTGATCTAATGAGTCTGCATATCCATAGACTTTAGCCAGATGCAAGAGTGATATTTAGCTTTTCATGGATGGACTCGAATAAGCCTTTTTCCAATGGCTTGGTGAAGATATCTGCTAGTTGATTATTCGAATCAATGAATTGAACATTGATTTCACCATTTTGCACATGGTCTCTTATGAAGTGATGGTGAATTTCGATAAGCTTTGCCTTTGAATGAAGAATAGGATTTTTGGTAAGATTAATAGCACTAGTGTTGTCACATCTGATTTCGGTGCAAGATTATTCTATTCCAATGTCCCTTAGTTGTTACCTGATCTAGAGAATTTGTGAATAGCAACTTCCAAGAGTAATATATTCTGCTTCTACTGTTGAGAGTGCCATAATGTTCTACTTCTTTGAGAACAAGGACACTAACATTTATCCTAATAGTTGACATGTTCTTGAAGTACTCCTGTCAACTTTACAACCAACCAGATTAACATCAGAATAACGAAGTAATATAAAGTCTCATTTTGGATACCACAGACCTAAGTTTGGATAAGTCGTAATATATTTGATAATATGTTTGACAGCACTAAGATGAGACTCTCTTGGGTCAGCTTGGAATCTAGCACACATGCACACACTGAATAGAATATCAGGTTGAAATGTAGTGAGATAGAGAAGAGAACCAATTATGCGTCTATATGTCTTTTGGAAGGACTTTCTTCCCATCTTTATCCTTGTCAAGTTTGGAAGAACTTGACATGGGAGTCTTAGTCTTCTTGCAGTTTTCTATCCCAAACTTCTTGATAATATCTTTGGCATATTTCTCTTGATAGATGAACATTCCTTTCTTTGATTGTATGACTTGCGGACCTAGAAAGAAGGTTAATTCACCCATCATGCTCATTTTGAATTCTTCTTGCATAGACTTTGAGAATTTCTTGCACAGATTTTCATTAGAAGATCCAAATATTATATCATCTACATATATTTGAATAAGTAGAAAATCTTTTTCTTCCTTTTTGATAAACAAGGTTTTATCAATCATTCATTTCTTAAAACCATTGCTTACTAGGAACTTACTTAGTCTCTCATACCAAGCTCAAGGTGTATGTTTCAGACCATACAACGCCTTCTTCTATCTATAGACAAAATCTGGTTTTCTGGGATCTTCAAATCCTGGTGGTTGTTCACATAAACTTCTTCTTGTATGAATCCATTTAGGAAAGCACTCTGGACTTCCATTTGGAATAACTTGAAATTATGAAAACATGCATATGCAAGCAATAGTTTAATGGCTTCTAACCCGGCTACAGGTACACATGTCTTATCATAGTCTATTCCTTCCTCTTGTGTATAACTTTTTGCAACAAGCCTTACTTTGTTCTTGATTACTTTGCCTTTTTCATCCATCTTGTTTCTAAATACGCACTTTGTTCCAATCACAGATTTCCCTTCCGGTTTTGGAACTAGCCCCTAGACATCATTGATACTGAATTGTTTGAATTCTTCCTACATTGCTTCTATCCAACTTTTGTCAGTTACTGCTTCTTATACTCATCTTGGTTCTATTTTTGAAATAAGTTCTAGTGCCCTTTAGTCTCCTTTGCTTTGGATCTGGTACAGATTCCTTCTTCTATATTACCAATGATGAGTTCTTTAGGATAACTTGATTTGCTTCCAGTTGCCATTAGGTTTGTCATTTCCTATAAGGATTTGCTGATCATCAGTTTTCTTCGTTTCTTATGACTTTTGTTTTGCTTGACTTTGATCACCAAAAGACTGAAGTTCCTCAAGGGAATCCGCCTTTATTTGTCACACCCTGAACCTCGAGTGCGTGTTCATCCATCCGTGGTTAATAAAATATGCGACGTCCCAGGACACGTCGCCGACCCATTCATTTTATTGCACCTGCGTAAGCAAATAACAAATCCCCTGACAGTAACAGCATGGGATAGAAAAGCAGGAAACAGATTCACAAACAAAACATGCATTTATATACACACTAAGTCATATACAAAAATCAACAACCAAAAGCCTACAAAAGACCGGTTCTCAAAAAGAAGCTGTCCTAACTGACCTACACCTCAGATCCCCTTAGCTCGGCTCTAGATTCTCCATTCTATGGTCCTGAAAAGAAATGAGCCCACGACGGGGTAAAATATAAATCTCAGCGAGTTCACGCTATATACCCCGATTAGGAGGGTAATACGCCTAAAGGCGTCCTAACCACACAACCACAAAGACTTACCTCATCTCAGATCCACCCTGCAGGTCAGTATAATTCATATCACAAACAGCCACAAAAACATGAGCAACAAATAAGTTCATCAACTGGAATGCCACACTCAAACTCAATCAAGCATAAAGGTCCTAATTATAGGGCCAAATCGTTATAACACATTCCATACCGTGCCACACAATTTTATCCTATAATCCGGTGCGTTCAACTCAATTCGTCATGCGTTCCTAGTTTTGATCTTGGCTTATAGCACGGCCTACTCGCTGTTCGGCGGTTTTCTGGCATAGCCAGGCGTTGTCTCACCCCATTGAGCATGGCTACATCTTTCTTAGACGACTTTCCCGAAGGAGCAAATGTCCAGAATCTATTGCGACCGGCTTCCGTTGTCCAGGGGCATCCCGTACAGGGGTAACGTCCAACTTAACAGCTCGGGACGGGTTCTCTTAACCAACACACGACCATTCAATCTCGGCCCAGGACACCGTGCATTGCACTCAAATGCCTCAATTAAAATGGTGAACCAAGCCTATTTTCTTCGTATTAGAAATACACGGTAAAATAGTCGTGTGGATACATGGTCAAGTCGACCCAGAAAAAGTGATATCTTCCCATTTAAAATTCCACTGTTTATATAGTATATAAAACCATTTACGGTATTAAAATCCGACACCCGGGGTTTTTTGAATAAATATTGAAATTCACAAATTTTGGAATAAATGACCAAAATTCCAATCAACACTCAATTTGCATAAATTAACACCAAATTGCATAAATTGGACACACCATTGCAATCAACATGAAATTCCGTCACCAGCTATCCCGATATAATTTTCGAAAAATATTAAATAATTAAATAATTACCCAAATTAATTAAATAAATCAATTTAAATACCAAAAATGCTAACTTAGGCAGAAAATGTTTAATTAACCGCCTAAACAGGCCGGGAAAAATTCCCAAACCCATCTAGATAAATAGTACATTCTATCTAGTCCTTAATTAATCTAATCTAACCACCTAACATGCATAATTGAATAATTAAATCACTAATCTAATCTAACTAACCACAAAATCCCTAATTAACTTAAACTAAACACTCCTTAAGCATAATTAACTCCTTAAGCAGAGTTTAGCAAGTAAACTCATCAGTTTCGCGATCCGGTGAGTCCACAATGACGGCAACGCGGAGACGAGCGACAAACTCCAAAGCGGCGACACCTGACAAGGCTCGAAAGTGTGCTAAAATGGGCCTTGAAGCTCACGGATCCTTATTGGGCTTCGGCTCTGGTTGTTGGGCCAAGGGACTGCTCGAGCGGCCAAGAGTGGCAAGGAGGGGCGGTGACGATGCAGCAGAGCTAAGCGAGCAACGGTGGGGCTTCACAACGGCCTGAGGAGCTCGACGACAACCACGGATGGCTCGGGGACGAGCTAGGCTCGCGAGACAGCGAGCTGGAGGCGAACGGGCAGACGACACGCGACGGGGGCGCGATGCCGATGCGGCGGGGGTAAGGGGTCCAGCGGGTGTGTGACGGCCAAGGGGGGGTGGCTGCTCGGTTTTCTCTGGTTTTCAGGAGCTCCAAAATGTCCAACAACGAAGAAAGGTGGTTTGTTGAAGGGGGAGAAGCCAGCTGCAAGGGAAGGGGGGCCACCAACCTTCTAGATGGCTTTACTTGTCCCCTTGAGCTCAACCAACATGCCCCACCACTTCAGCCATTGACCAGCAGCCCTTATCCACTCCGAACTTCCCCAACACACTTGCCAAGAGGTCCAAAGGGTTATGCACCAAAGGGGCCTACGAATTTGGGCACAACCCCCCCCCAAATTGAGTTCAATTCTCTTCAATTGGATTCAATTCGATCCCCATAAATTCCACCAAGGTGTCCTCGACCAAATTGACATTTTTCCTTGCCAATAAAACCAATTTGCATCCCAAAAACGCGATAAAAAATGGTCCCTTGAATTTTCCGATCGAAAATGGCTTTATATTGAATTTTTGCCAAAAATCTCAGTTTGCAGAAAAATCTTTAGAGGACGAGTTAACATTCCTAAAATGAATCGTGACATGATAGAACTTTCAATTTTTGAAATCGGATTCAAATTCGCGATTAATTTCAATCTAGCGCGATTTTAGCGTGACCTAGCCTACCAAGTAGCTTTTATGAATTTTTGGTGCAATTGACTCGCGATCGATTTATTTCAAGCCACAATGTACATCTTCGACACATTGGCGACTCTTGGTTGTCGTGAAAATCTCGAGATTTCAAATATGGGCATAGGGTACATAAATGACGGAAAAATTGGTTTAGTGTTGATCGACAAAAATTTTGCAATTAGGTGGAATCACCCACACGTTGATCACATATCTCAGTTGAATCGACCTATCTCTTATTTCTAATCGATTTTGATGGTGCCGTAATAACCCTTGCAGATTAGCACGATCGAGCAGTCAATTCCTAGTCGAATTCTCAAGTTTATTGTGTTTAGATTCCTTAACGGCTTCACCTGATAGACTAGTTATCTCGTGAGTGACCAACTCAGAGAAAAGAACTATAGGTGCGTCGATGAAAAGCCCAACTTATTTGATTGAAAACAGACCCTGAAATTCAGGATGTCATATTATTACATTTGAAACTAATTCAAACTCTTCAAGTTGAGTCTGATCTTGTTGGTTCCGAATGCTTTCTTGAAATGTAACATTCATGGATTCTTTGACAATTTGTGTATTCTTGTTGAAAACCCTGTAAGCTTTGCTTGTAGTAGAGTAACCAAGAAATATTCCTTCATTCAATCTTTCTTCAAATTTTTCCAAGCTGATCATTTCCATTCTTCAAAATAAAACTTTTGCAACCAAATACATGAAAATAAGAGATATATAGCTTTTTTCCCTTTATACACTTCATAAGGGGTCTTCTTTAGGATGAGCCTTAAAAATACCATGTTAATTATATAACAGGCAGTAGAGAGTGCTTCTGCCTAAAAATGAGAAGAGACTTTACTTTCTATCAACAGAGTTCCAGTTGTCTCCTATAACAATCTATTTTCATTTCTATAACTCCATTTTGTTCTGGAGCATATAGAGAGGAGAAAACATGTTGAAAACCATTCTTGTCACAGAAATTTGCAAAGTCTTGATTTTCAAATTCTCCTCCATGATTAGTCCTTATGCTTGAAATGGCATAACTTTTCTCGTTTTGAATTTTCTTAGCAAACTTTGAAAAATATGAGAAAGTTTCAATTTTATTTGCCAAGAAGAAAACCAAAGTAAATCTTGAATAATCATCCATAACTACCAAACAGTATTTCTTATCACCAATGCTCTATGTTCTTGTTGGTCCAAAAAGATCCATATGAAGAAGCTGCAAGACGTGATTAGTAGAAACTTGATCCACGGGTTTAAATGAGCTTCTGACCTATTTTCCCAAGATACATGGAGTACACAACTCAGACTTCTGGTATACCATTTTGGGAAGACCTCATACCAGCTTCTTAAATGAAAGTTTAGTAATCTGTTTCATACTCACATGTCCAAGCTTGTGATGCTAGAGATATCCTTCATCTTGAATTGAAATAAGACACTGAGAGCTTTTAGGACTTATGTCCTAAAGATAAATATTGGCATGTCTTCGCCTAGTGAAAGATTAACACAAGTCTCGACTAACGACTAACTTCATAATAGATTTTTTCTTGAAAGTTGATTCTGAATCCTATATCACATGGCTGGCTTATACTCAGAAGATTGTAATTGAAACCTTTTACTAGTGAAACATTGTTGATGATTAAACTTTCAATTCTCATTGTTCCATGTCCAATAATTTTTCCTTTGTTGTTCCTACCAAAAGAAACATTTCCTCCTTTTTTGTTTTTCTAGTATTACGAAAATGCTTGAATCTCCAATCATATGTCTAGAATAACCACTATTCAAGTACCATTTGTTTTTCCTTTTAATAATAACTTGTAGTCAAAAAGAAATTTCAAACTTTTTTGGGTACCCAAATTTTCTTAGGTCTTGGCAAGTTAGTTTTAAAGACAGGCTTTGCCCAATCATTCTTAACATGTCCCCAAAATTTAGGACATTCATTCTCAAAATGTTTAGAGTTGTTACACTTTGAACATTTAAGAGCATTCCGGCCATAAGGTTTCACAAAAACTTTTTGAAAATAATTTTTATAAGAAGATTTTGGAAATCTTTGTCTAAGTCTCTCCCTAAATTTAGGAAAATCGATAGAATGAGTACTTTCATTATTTAGACCCAAACCAAATTTGTTAAAATAGAGTATTTGAGCTGAAAGGATTTTCTCTAAAGTTTTTGACCTTTTGGAAAGCTTTGTAGAAATATCTGAAAAGTCCTTTTTCAAACATTCATTTTCTTTTGAAAGAGAATTAGCATTTTCTTTCAAACCATCAAAATCATTTTTCAAACTCTCAAACTTTTCTCTCCAATAATTATCCTGTTGCCTGAGCTTTGAATTTTCCTTTTTTAGTGTGGAAATCTTTTTAAGAGAGGATTTAAGGTTGCGACAAAGTTCATCTACATACTTAGAAACTTTAATAGCGATTTCTGAATGACTTACCTCAATTTCCTTGTCAGATTCTAAATCTATGTCTAAGTCTGACTCTGACTCTAAGTCTGATTCTAAATGAGCCATTAGACAGATATTTGCAAATTTCTCTTCACTTTCCTTACATTCTATGTCACTCTAGGTTTTTGCTTTTGAGAGCTTTCTTGTATTTCTCATACTTTCTTTTCTTCTTTTTCAACAAAGGACAGTTAGGCTTCATGTGTCCCTTCTTCTTGCACTCAAAGCATATTACATACTTGCTTGTTTCAACATCTTCCATCGATCTTTTTTGAGAATTTTGTTTGCTTTGCTTTTTTTCAGTTCAATCTCCTTCCTTTCCTATTTAGCTTTCTGAATTTATTTATCATAAGGGCCAGCTCTTCGTCGTTCATGTCATCGTCTATTTATGTATTATGAGAATCAGCATTAGACTTAAGTGCAATTGACTTCTTACCTTTTGGGTCTTCTTCATCATTGATCTGTTCCATTTCATATAATTGAAGAATGCCTATCAGCTCGTCAACAGAGAGAGGCATTATTCTTTGTGTCTCTCGAATTGATGTCTTCACATGGTTCTAGTCATTTGAAAGTCGTCGTAGCAGTTTGTTGACCTTCATTGGCGTAGAAATTGGTTGATCTTGATATGCCAATCCATTTACAATTTCTATAAAGCGGCTGAACATATCTCTAATAGACTCTCCAAGCTTCATTCTGAAGGATTCATATTGACCAAGTAAGATGTTTATTTTTGTCTCCTTTACATGATATGTTCCTTCATAAGTGATATGAAGCCTATCCCAAGCTTCTTTAGCTATTTCACATGAACAAATTCTGTTATATTCAGTAGGAGACAAGGCGTAGTATAAAGAATAAATAGCTTTTGCGTCAAGAGCCTGTCTCTTGATAATTTCTGCTTAGTTGGAACCCTCAGCATCTTTATCCATGATTTCTTTTCCCTTATCTGAAGCTGATGTTGCCTTTCGGTTGATTCCTCTTTCCACGACATCCCATTCCAAATAATCTCTGGATCTTAAGAACGCCTTCATTTTATTCTTTCATACATTGTATTCTTTTCCATCAAAATAGGGTGGTCTGATATTGCTCTGTTATTTAATCAACCCTGGTCCAAGATACTAGTCATAGAAGATCTTTAGCTTAGAAATAAAAATACTTCAATAAAACGAGCACCAATGCTTTGATATCAATTGAAAATACTAGTACTACCACCTAGAGGGGGGTGAATAGGTGTTAAAAAAATTAAGCAAATAAATGTGAAATAAATAATATTGCATGTAAAAATGAAGAATCAAAGTTTGAGTAAAAGTGTCACTAGACTTCTAAAGTAAATTTAGACTCAAATAAATATGGCTTAGAGATTGAGAGGTTCAGAAAGAGATTGCAACGAATAAAGCTGAAAAAGAGTTAAGGAAAGAGAAAATTGCGCACGAGATTTATAGTAATTTGGCTTAGATCAAGCTTACGTCCACTCTTCCACACTGACAGCCTTCTAGCTAAAATCCACTAAAGTATCAACAAAGAAGTACAATGGTTTGAGTGCAAACACTCAGTGGAAGATTTCTTTTTCTCTCTCTAAGTCACTCTTCTTTTGTTTTTCTCTCTTGAATACAATTTATAAGCGCTGTCAATAAAGAACAAGTGGTTGGAAATACCTCAAACTTTGAAATTCAATTTTCACGCACTATCTCAAATGGACTGAATGACCTCCTTAAATACTCCTCTATGCCTTTCTAGCTATTGGCATTCTCCAAAAGAATTTCTTCCAATCAATCCATTGGACAGAATCAATTAAGGAATCTTGTAGCCATTTGAAGATTGAGATAAAAATCCGATGATTCTGGTTGTTTATACAATCAGAATCTAGGTTTCCATAAGTAGATGCTTCCCAAAAAAGAACTTGTCTTCAAGATTGATTTCATCAATTCGTGATTGATTCCATCAATATATTTATAAAATATAAGTGAGATTCTTCGTTACAAAGCCATATATTAAGGGTAAATTTCTATATCATTCGTACTGAATCCTTGTCGTAAGATCAATAATCTTGATTTTGATTATATCTTCGTTTTGGACTTGGTTTCAGTCTGGATCTTGTCAGTGTAGAAAAGATTGCTGGAGTAAATAGACTTTGACAAAATTCCACGATATAGCACTGAAGTCTAGTATTATTCAAAATAAGAACAAGAACAAGAAAGTTTTATCAACTTCAAAACCTGATAGGAGTTTTCTCAACAAACTCCACCTCATCCTTGTTCTCATTGCTTTTAGCAGCCAGGATCCTCAAAGCCCTAGCAGCAGCTCTTTGAACAATATTGGCATCAACATCAAGTAACTCAACTAGTGGTGAAAAACCACCGTCTAGCCTACATATCTGCCTAAACAATCAAAGAAAGATCTAGCATTAACTAATCACAATTGATTCTACAAGTGCAAATATGGATAAGAAACCTAGTGTGGGTTTGGATTGAAAGTGCTAGTATGAACACCTAGAGGGGGGTGAATAGGTGGAAGAAAATTTTCGCGAAACGTAGTAAAATATTTTGCTTTCGAAACTAAGTTTGAAGAGTAACAGACTTTGACCGAGTTCAGACTTTAGCAGTTAAATAGAACTAGGAACAAAATAAAGGAGTTTAGGGAAGATAATAAGAACACATAATTTATAGTGGTTCGGATTAGATCAAGCCTACATCCACTCTCCCACGTTAACAGCCTTCTGGCTGGATTCCACTATGCAATCAACAAGAGATTACAACTTTGAGGGCAAACACTTAGTGGTAGATCACGCCATCTCACTAAGTCACTCTTTTGGTATTTCTCTCATGATCACAAATGTTTAAGCTCACCAAAGACAAGTGTATGATTGAAGTTGGCTCAGACTTTTGAATTATAAATATTACGCTCCGTCTCTTACTTGCTCATCTGTCCTTGATCTTCTTAAATACTCATTCACTTCCAAACTAGCCGTTGGACAGTATCTAGAGGATCGTCTTCCCATCTACCCATTGGACAAATCTATATCTAGAAGATTTGGTAGTCGTTGAATGACAAAAGTAGAATCCCAAATTGATTATGATCACCCATACAAATAGAATCTTGGTTTCCATAAGTAGAGCTTCTTCGTATAGATTCTTGTCTTCAAGATCCAATTGTCAATCAATTAAATTGAGTCAATCAAATCAATCTTAATGTAGAATCCAAACTAGATTACTAGCCGTTATACATTTGGGCTTGTATTACATTATGTCAGGTTGTTTTGTTCTAAACATGTTTCGTTCTGAATCTGCTACATTCTGAACTTGTTGTTGTTGTTCTCCAGAAGTCTAAACCTCTTCGGGAGAAGTGGATTTTGTAAAGTTTAGAACGGGTTCAGACTCTTCAAGTTGAGTCTGTTCTGGACCTTGTCACGTTCTGAACTTATGTCTCATTCTGGATGTAAAGTCTGAGAGTGTTTCGTCTGAAGTAGAGTCTGAGCGTCTTCCGTCTGAAGTAGAGTCTGAGTGCAATAGACTTTACAATTTGGATATAAGTCTAAACATATTCTGCTTCTGAATAGATTTAGCTTTAAGGTCTGGATACAGTCTAAATAAGTTCAACTTCAGCATAGAGTCTGTCTTCTGGTTCTTCTAAGTATAGACTTTGATAATATCATTTACATGTTCTATCATCTGCATAGTCTATTACTCAACCATTAAACACGTTAGTAGCCTTTGATTTATTTTGTCATCTTCAAAATATCATATGGGATTTCCCTAACAATCTCCCCCTTTTTGATGATGACAAAACAAACTCTGAATATGCAGATGTGTAATCACGCTTTTAATAGATCAGGGCAATCTTAAAGAATAATGTAATTCAAGATAGCAAATAGATTGAGCATATAATTATATATGTAAAGATAATTGTAGCTCAATAATTTCAACACGTATGCATATTTATATTCTCTCCCCCTTTTTGTCATAATAAAAAAAGCGATAATAATAGAAATAGTATCACGTAGAGAACATAAAGCGATAACAAATATATCTTGCATGAAACACAATTTCCAAAAAATCAGCTTTTACAAAGTAAGTCGAATATTAAAAATATGCAATATAGCTCACTTCGATCATATATATCAGCAAATATCTAATAAAAATCAATGATGCATTATAAAATTCACTTACCTTTTTTGTCATAATAAAATGATAATGTAAATAAGAGATTTGTTAATGACAAAAAGGTAATAAAAGATACACTAACCGGATTTCGTAGAACTTAACAAGTTCTGTCACTTTTACCTTTTCCTTCCTTCCATAATAATCAAGATCACGATCAATTCAAAAAGATTTTTCCATAATTGATCAACGCTCCCCCTCAATTTGTTGCCTTTTTGAGGTGATCACGATTCTTTCCCTTTCTTTTGGATTCACTTTCTCCCCCTGTCATCATGACAATATTTGGGAATAGCACTAATTGAGGCTTGTGCACGTTGAGCAAAATATTTTTCCATTATTTCCTTTGTAGCAATAATATCCACAACGATCATTTGCATTTTGAAATTCGAGGCAAAATTTTATTTTCTTCAATCAAGCTCTTCTCGAATTCAACTTGCATAAACTTAACGAACACTTTGCACAAATAAGCTGTAATAATATCCACATAATAGATAATGTCATTTCTTCAAATAAATAAATTGAATAGCATATATAAAATTATCAATTATTAAAATTCAGAACCACTCAACCTTTCGTACGATACATTAGGGATTTCCTCAACAATTTGCAAAAACTTTGCACAAGGAATGAAATTTTTTATCCTAAAAAAAAAAATAGTACAGAATCTCCACAATTTTTAGATCGAGCTTTCCAAAATCCATATGAAGGATTCTTTTTGCCACTTGAAAATTCTTGTATAATAGATAATAATCATTGCAAAAATATCACGTAATACCTTCCTCTGATTTGCGGATCAAACTTGCTAGATATAAGACATCTTTTAAGAATATAGCAAGAGTATCCATCAATATGCAATAATATCTTTCAATATCAAAGGGATTTCTTTGAGCATAAATCTCAAAAATATATTATAGATGCACTTCACAAAAAGAAAGTAGATTTTTCAATCACGTGCCAAATCAAGTAAAATAAAAATGCAATGCCTTATGTTTATGAAAAAAGATATCATATATAATTCATAGGCAATAATCTAAAATCTTCATAAAATCGAGCATAAATTTATAAGGCGGGATAAAAATATATTCTCTTACCCAAGGTATATGTTTGCAATATACCATTTATTAAAAAAGATCATTACCAATCTTCGCATGAGATACTTTTCTTGATTGTACCATGATTTGCATAGATTCGCAATCATTCTTCCCTTATATAGTTTCCTGCAATCAACTCATTTCCTTTTTGGTATCCATCAGTTTGGATCCTTCCATTTAGTTAAAGCAAAATATAAAATCTCCATAGATAATCAAATATACTTTCATCACTCATCATATTATTCAAGGAAAGAACATTATATACAATAATATCTTGAAAAAGAAATTCTCATTTAATCAAAGCACGATAAAATCAGAGAGAATAAAATCCTTGAGTATCTAATAAAAAATATCTTGCGAAATAAATTAAGATCACGTAAAATAGATTTTCACTTTGCAAAATATGATAAAATCTGATAGTATAAAATCAAACCAAATAAATTCATTTGTCTCTAAGAAAAATATTAAAAAAATAATAATAATCACACATATAATATCAAATCTCAACTCACGAATCACAAAAATAAATCACATGATTCTTTCTTCAATAAAACAAATCAAAGAATATGATCATTATAAAATTATGTACTTAAACAAATTGAAAAAAAAAAAGTACCTTCCTTACCGAATTCTCTTTTTTTTTTCTTTATTTCCTGCAAAAAGAACTCACATTTTCTTTGGTACCCATATTTTCTTGGGTCCTTGAAAGTTAGTAGAGTATGTTGCTTTTATCTAATCTTTCTTAACAGGTCTCTAAACTTTAGGACATTCTTTCTCAAAGTGTTTCGAGTCTCTACAATTTGAACACTTGAGGGCATTTTGACCAACAGGTTTTGTAAAAATCCTTTCAAAATGCTTCTTGTATGCAAGTCTAGGAGGTCTTTGTCTAAGTCTCTCGTTGACTTTAGGAAAATCTATTAGAGAATCACTTTCCTTATTGAAACCAAGTTTCAACTTATTATAGTAAGGTACTTATATGGAAAGAATATGCTCTAATATTTTTGAACATCTTGAAAATTTTGTCAAAATATTGGAAAATTCTTTCTTTAAAGAATCATTTTCTTTGACAAGTAAATCTTGACTTTCTTTTATTCGTAGAAAATCTTTTTGCAAAATTTCAAACTTTTCTTTTCAAGAAAGATCATGTTGCCTAAGCCATGAATTCTCCCTTTTTAGTTCGGAGATCCTTTTAAGAGAAGATTTGAGATTTAAGCAAAGTTCATTTATATACTTTGAACCTTTGATAGGAATTTTTGAATGGCTTACTTCGATTTCCCCATTGGATTCTGAGTCTGTGTCTAAGTCAAACTTTGATTCCGAGTCTGTGTTTGAATCAGAATGTGCCATCAATCATATATTTCGTTGCTCGTCATCTTCTTTCATGGTTTGGCCATCCTGCTTGTATTGTCTTCTTCCATTGAATTTCCTCTCTTTTCTACTCAATTTTTTGAATTTCTTGATCATAAAAGCAAGTTTTTCGTCGTCCATGTCATTTTCCGAGTTTGTATCATCGGAATCAGCATTAGATTTTAAAGCAATGGACTTCTTACCTTCGGGATCTTCGTCAACGATTTGTTCCACTACGTAGGATTGAGGAGTGCCAATCAATTCATCAATGGAGAGTGGCATAATCCTCTGAGTCTCTCAGATTGAGGTCTTAACATGGTTCCAATCTTTTGAGAGACCTCGCAAAAGTTTATTGACCTTCATTGGGGAAGAAATTGGATGACCTTGATATGCCAAACCGTTTACAATTTCTGTAAAATGACTGAACATATCTCCAATTGACTCTCCGGGCTTCATCTTGAAGGATTCATATTGGCTAAGCATGAAGTTTACTTTTGTCTCTTTTACACGATCAATCCCTTCATAAGTAACATGAAGTCTATCCCAGCCTTCCTTAGCTGTTTCATATGAAGAAATTCTGTTATATTTAGCAGGAGACAAGGCACAATATAAAGAATAAATGGCTTTTGCATCAAGAGCTTCTCTTTTGGATATCTCTGTCCGAGGCATAAGAGTGGGGGGTTTGGTTTCTTTGTCTTTGCCAATATTATTTGATGCAGACACAGCAGTGAGATTAATTCATTTTTCCACAACATCCCATTGCAAGGGATCTCTGGATCTTAGGAATGCTTTCATTTTGTTTTTCCAAACATTGTATTCCTTCCATCAAAATAGGGTGGCCTACTGTTGCTTTGCCTTTCCATATGTCCTGGTGCCAAGATACTAGCCATAGAAGATTTTTAGCTCACAAGTGAAAACACTTTAATAAAACGAGCGCTTGGCTCTGATACCAATTGAAAGTGCTAGTATGAACACCTAGAGGGGGTGTGAATAAGTGGAAGGAAATTTTCGCGAAACGTAGTAAAATATTTTGCACTGAAACTGAATCTAAAGAGTAACAAACTTTGACCGAGTTCAAACTTTAGCAGTTAAATAGAACTACGAACAAAATAAAGGAGTTCAGGGAAGATAATAAGAACACATAATTTATAGTGGTTCGGCTTAGATCAAGCCTATGTCCACTCTCTCACGTTAACAGCCTTCTGGCTGGATTCCACTATGCAATCAACAAAAGATTACAACTTTGAGTGCAAGCACTTAGTGGTAGATCATACTATCTCACTAAGTCATTCTTTTGGTATTTCTCTCATGATCACAAACGTTTAAGCTCACCAAAGACAAGTGTATGGTCAAGGTTAGCTCAGACTTTGGAATTATAAATTCTACGCTCCGTCTTTTACTTGCTTATCGGTCCTTGATTTCCTTAAATACTCATCCACTTCCAAACTAGCCGTTGGACAGTATCTAGAGGATCATCTTCCAATCTACCCATTGGACAAATCTATATCTAGAAGATTTGGTAGTCGTTGAATGACAAAAGTAAAATCCCAAATTGATTATGATCACCCATACAAACAGAATGTTGATCTCTATAAGTAGAGCTTCTTCGTATAGAAAGTTCTTGTCTTGAAGATTCAATTGTCAATCAATTAGATTGAGTCAATCAAATCTATCTTGATGTAGAATCCAAACTAGATTACTAGCCGTTATACATTTGGGCTTGTATTACGTTATGTCAAGTTGTTTTATTCTAAACATGCTTCGTTCTGAATCTGCTATGTTATGAACTTGTTACTGTTCTCTAGAAGTCTGAACCTCTTCGGGGGAAGTAGACTTTGTAAAGTCTAGAACGGGTTTAGACTCTTCAAGTTGAGTCTGTTCTGGACCTTGTCACGTTTTGGACTTATGTCTCATTCTAGATGTAAAGTCTGAGAGTGTTCCGTCTGAAGTAGAGTCTGAGTGTCTTCTGTCTGAAGTAGAGTCTGAGTGCAATAGACTTTACAATCTGAACGTAAGTCTAAACATATTTTGCTTCTGAACAGATTTAGCTTTAAGGTTTGGATACCGTCTGAATAAGTTCAGCTTCAGCATAGAGTCTGTCTTCTAGTTCTTCCAAGTATAGATTTTGATAATATCTTTTACATATTCTATCATTTGCATAATATGTTACTCAACCATTAAACATGTTAATAGCCTTTGATTTATTTTTTCATCTTCAAATTTCATAAGGGATTTCCCTAGCATGGATGCTGCTAGTCTCCTAAGCAAGCTGACGAATACCCTCGGCTGCACTTTCAGTAATATCATTCAACAATTTTGTGCTAGGGGAAGCTTTGTGCCTCCTCAGCAGATTAACAAGATGGGTTACAACACCACTATCAACTATGAATTGTTGATACTTAGGCTGTAGACACAAAAGGATGAAGAGAATTCATACATTTTGAGCAATATCAATAGCACCTGAGCAAAGACTTAGGGAATCAAACTCAAAAGTCTAAGACCCCAAGTTGGGTAAGCCAACAGTACTTAAGAAGCAAAAAGGAGAAAGTCTTAGGTAAGTTGGACTCAAAAGGATGTTTTATCCTAATATAGACTGCGAAAGAAATGAGACAAACAGTCTCCAGCAGCAAACGGAAGTACTTGTTTCCAGATAGAGTCAAATGGTTTTAATGGTTACTTAGCAATGACTAATTGGGTGATTCTCATGTAGCCTTTTTTTTTTTTCATGCATGTGTTCTCTTGATGATAAAGTGCCAAAAGCAATCCTGGAATAGAAGACCAATTTTATTCTAGAGTAAAATAGAGGCACATAATCATTGTAATGCTCCTCGGTCGCATTGCCACCTTGGTCATGTTTGGAAGGTTGATTACATAGATCCAGTTGTTAGAACAATCATGAAGCTACATTGATTTCTACGGTCTAATGTAGTAATTAGACAATAGGAGTGGATCCGAATCCTACTGCAAGTATGTTGATTCGCTTAGATGCTCTTAAAAGAACTTAGTCAAGTCGTCAAATAGAAGATTTCTTTGGAAATATATCAGTTGATAAATAAGCCCTACAGTCGTAAACTAAGAGCGGTAGTGGCAACTCAAATTGCTCTACAAGCAATCTCTACCTCCCCGATGGGTCAATCATGTCAAAGCCGAATGCTACGTCCTACCATGAAATAGAAACAAAAGTTGTGAGATAGCAAGAAAATATTGGCTGGAGCTGTGATTCCAGCATGTCAAATTACTTGTCCACTCACCGAGCGACATGTGTCGCTCGGGTCCTACCATGTTAGAACCTCTGATATCCACACCACCCCACTCTGTCACCTCTCTCTCTTCCATATTTCTTCTTTTTTTCCTTTATTTCTTCTTCTTCTTCCCTCTGGTCTTCCCTTTCACTTCGCTGTGAAACATGTTGGAGGTTATGGGTTTGAGAGAGAAGAAGCGATTGCTTGAAGTATTACACCAAGAGACGTCAAGTTTGGAACGCTCAACAGTGTTACCTCCAGCGTAGGAGAACCCTAGAGTTTTTATATACAAGTTATTGGACTCTGGCCCATATGGACCCAAATAACCGTGCTTTCACCTATTGGGCTTGTATGTGAACATATCTATTTTTGGACTATATTAATAATATATCCAACAATCTCCTCCTATGTTCACCATACATCACAATCTAATAAAGTGGTCAGTGTAATGTTCAAACAAACATGAAACATCCACATTCAGTCCAAGACAATCAACTTAGATCAGTCAAAGAGTTTTCTAGCAGTAAAGTATTAAACTCAATCATCCTTATCATGAATCTATTATGAGATCAACAAATCAAAATAAGTATTATGAATTTTAGATTCAGTCTAAACTCATCCAAATCCCAACAACTAAAATAAATCTCAGACTCAGTTCAAAACTAACATATGCATACTAGTCAAGTATAAGTAGGCCAATCAAAATAGACCAAGGCCTTACAAATATAAGAAATAATGTTCACAAAATAGAGATAACAAAATGCAAGTCTCAAGTAAATGGACTCCATTAAAATAGGCAATAGTAGTAAACTGTCAAGTCCCCGCACGCTCTAAATGATATATATTCATTCATCAAGTAGGTCATCCTGATCAGGATCCCACTCATTAAACTCTTCTCCATCTCTGCCACCCCCTGTAGAATGTCAAATATGAATTTCATATTATCATGAATTCAATCATTTGAATAAAAATTTAGCACCATTCCATCAGGCAGAGAAGAACATATATTGATGTCATAAGGCATCATAATATCATGTTCATAAGTATCAATCCAGCTTCATATATTAAAAACTAGACCTAAACAATGTAATTTACAAAGAGCCATCAATTTAAGTTTATTTGTAGGGGAATAACTATTGTCTAGTTTCAAAGAACACTACCAATAGAAGTCACTTACAATAACCTAGTAATGTAATATCAAGTTTCAATTAAAAACAAGACCAATAGGCTTCTTATGTAAACAATTGTTTCTATGTTTCAATTTGGAATGTCACAGTTACTGATTCCTTAAAGTCAAATAATCTAGCATCAAGTTTGGAACGAGATCATTTAACCAAAAGGATAGTCCAACTTAGTTGAATTGTATCAAGAAGTTTGGAATGAAACAAGTTTCCTCGATAGAACATTTGAATTAGGTTAAAGTCATCTTCATCAAGTTTGGAATGAGACAACTCACGCTTTTCAAATCAATCAGCAACTGTGAACATCGATGAAACATATAAACTGTGCTTATCATTGTAGCCAATAAAAAAAGATTCGATAATTCAAAACACATGATTAGAAGGTAAGTAAATGGTAGTTAAGACTTGCCTATATAGTCTTTAACCCCATTTCCCACACTATTTTGAATAATCGATCTTTAGGCATACCTTTAGTGAGAATATTGGCTATCTTATCCTTCGATCTCACATCGATCAAGGAGATAACCCCTTGTTCTCTCAGATAATTTAACAACGCATGTCTCAGTGTCACATGTCTTCGCTTTTAATTAAAGAGAGCATTCTTGACGACTTAGACAGCTGCTCGATTATGACAGAACAAGCTTAAAGAATTAATCTTTAGCCGAGTCAAAGGAATATCCATAATCAGATTTTTTATCCACTCTGGCTCTTCACCAGCTGAGACTAAAGCAAAAAGTTTCGATTCCATATACGACAATGCAATACAAGTCTGTCGTTTGGATTTCTAAGTAATAACAGCTCCACCCAAAGTGAATATATATCCACAAGTGAACTTACTATTTCCAATATCTGAGCACCATGGGGCATCAAAATATCCATCCACAGTTGGAGGATAACCAGAATAATATAGAGCATAATCTTTAGTACATTTAAGGTATCTTATTAGCCTATTGAGGACATCCCAATGCTCTTTACTAGGATTACTAGTAAAACCACTCAGCATGCCAACTGTAAAGGCTATGTCGGGTCTAGTGCAACTCATAGCATACATGAGACTACTAAGTAATTTCGAGTACTTTAACCGATCCACGCTGGTCCCTTCATTAGTACTCAGTCTGTTATTATAATCACATGGTGTCTCACTCAGTTTACACTTATCGTATCCCCAAGTAGAAAGTAGCTGCTCAATATAATGAGTCTGGCTAAGGGAGATGACTTGCCGTTTAAAGCTTACTTTCATACCAAGAATGGTATTAGCAATACCAAAATCTTTCATGTCAAATTCTTTAGCTAAAGTAGCTTTCACGCCACTCACTACAGAATGATCGGAACCAAGAATTAACATGTCATCAACATACAAGCAAATGATGACTACCTTATTTGATAAAGAACGATGGTAAATGTATTTATCTGAATAACTAGACTGAAAGCCATGACTCTTTACCACTTTGTCAAATTTAAGATGCCACATCTTAGGTGCTTTTTTAAGACCATACAAGGATTTGTTCAATTTACAAACTTTGTCCTCAAGACCTTTCATAACATATCATTCCGGTTGTTCCATGTAAATTTCTTCATTTAACTCCACATTTTAGAAAGCTATTTTTACATCCATTTGATGCACTACAAAGTGTTCAATAAATGCTAAAGCAAGAAGAATTCTTATAGTTGATTGATGGCACACAGGTTAATAGACATCAAAATAGTCTATTCCACTCTGCTGTTTATAGCCTTTAGCTACTAAACATGATTTGTATCTGTCTATCAATCCATCACTATTTAGTTTTGTTGGAAAAATTCTCTTAAGGTATTTTGAAGTCGACAAAACATTTCCATCAGTCTAGTCTGAAGACTTGCAGACTCTACTGGCAAAGTCTGAAGACCAAAGTCTGAAGATATCAAGACTCAAGTTTCAAAGTCTACTCTCATGGATAGTTTCCAGACCGACAAAGTTAAAACTTCTATTCTGATTCTGTCTAGTATGGTTTTGACTCCAACGGTTAAGGAATATCTCTTGACTGGAATTAGCACTACAAGATCTTATATTCGTGTTTGAATAATCTAGATTCTCTAGATTTGCAACTTATATTTGGAAGGTTCTACTTATGGAAACCAAGATCCTGATTGTATGGGCGAGCAGGATTGATGGGCTATCAACACTTACCTTAAAGAGCTCGAGATCTCTCTAAATTGATTCTGTCCAACGGGTTGATTGGAAGAACTTCTTTGGAAGGTGCCAACGGTAATGAAGGCATGAAGAAGTATATAAGAGAGACGCTCAAGTTGTTGAAGGGTGCCAGATAGAAGAATTCCAAAGTTTGAATCTCCTTGTTATTTTGTGATTCTATTCTTCGAGCTATACTTGTAATCAAAAGAGAGACTGAAGTGTGGTGAGACCTTGAGGAAGTGTAGTAGACTCTCTACACTGTGGAATCAAGGGCGTGAGATTGTAAATTCTCTTTTTGATTCTTAGTGAAATCTAGCCAGAGGGCTGTCTGTGCGGGAGAGTGGACGTAAGCTTGGTCTAAGCCTACCACTATAAATCTGGAGTCTTGATTCTCTATCCCTAATCCTTTGACTTTTCATTACTTTCATTTGCAGCGATTATTGTTTTTAAATCCTTAGTCTCTCATCAAAGAAATTGCCCATACATTCGATTAAAATTATAAAAATCATCTTAGTCACCTATTCACCCCCCTCTAGGTGCTCATACTAGTTCTAACAATTGGTATCAGAGCTTGTGTACTCGTTTATAAGAAGTGTTTTTACTTCTGAGTAAAAGATCTATGGCTAGTATGTTGGCTACAGGGTTGGTTGAAGGTCAAAGCAACACTAGACCTCCATACTTTGATGGAAAAGACTACAACATATGGAAAAACAAGATGAAAGCATTCCTAAGATCGAAAGATCCTTTGGAATGGGAAGTAGTAGACAAATGAATCATTCCTGCTGCTGCATCAGAATCAGAGAGAGGAAAAGAAGTTGTTGTTCCTATTGAGATGACTCAAGAAGAAATAACCAAGAGACAGACTCTTGACGTTAAAGCCATTTATTCCTTATATTGTGCTTTATCCCCTACTGAGTATAACGGAATATCCTCTTGTGATACGGCAAAAGAAGTCTGGGATAGGCTTCACATCACCTATGAAGGAACTGATCGAGTGAAAGAGACAAGGATCAACATTCTTTTGGGACAATATGAAGTCTTCAAGATGAGATCAGGAGAATCAATAATTGACTTGTTTAGCCGTTTTACTGAAATTGTGAATGGTCTTGAATATCAGGGACATCCAATCTCAGGACATATGAAAGTCAACAAACTTCTGCGTGGACTCTCTAAAGATTGGAATTACATAAAGACTTCAATAAGAGAGACACAAAGGATTGCTCCACTCTCTGTAGATGAACTGGTTGGAACTCTTCAGTCTTACGAAGTAGAACACACCAACGAAGAAGAAGATTCAAAAGGTAAGAAATCTATTGCCTTAAAGTCTAATGATTATTCTGATCCTACTGACTCCGAAGAAGATCTAAATGATGAAGAACTGGCACTCATGATAAAGAGATTCAGAAAGCTGAATAGAAAGGGAAGAAAATTCAATTGGAAGAAACAAAACTCACAAAGGTTTCAGAACAAATCAACAGAGGAAGATGATTCCAACAAAGAAGTGACTTGCTTTGAATGCAAGAAAAAGGGACACATCAGACCCAATTGTCCTTTGTTAAGGAAAAGGAAAGGAAAGGCTGAGAAATACAGAAAGGCACTCAAAGCAGAGACTTGGAGTGATACTGAATGTGAAGAAAGCGATGATGATTATGCCAATATCTATTTGATGGCAAAATCTGATTCAGACAGTGAGCTAGGTCACTATCAAAATGAAGATTAAATGGTATCTAGATAGTAGCTGCTCAAGACATATGACAGGATACTCAGGTTGCTTCATAAAACTTGTCTAGATAGATGGAGGAAAAGTTTCTTTTGGTGGTAACAACAAAGGAAGGATTATTGGTCGCGGAACAGTAAAAATTAAAAGTCTATCAATCAACAATGTTTCCTTAGTGGAAGGATTAAATTACAATTTGCTTAGCATAAGCCAATTGTGCGATACTGGATTCAAGATCAATTTCCAGGAAGGAATGTGCTCAGGAATCAGTGAAGACTTTACTCAATCTTTTACTGGACGTAGACATGGAAATATCTATCTTCTGGATGTGAATCAAGAAAGATCACAATGCTTAATATCAGTACAAGATGAAGCTAATCTATGGCACAGAAAGCTTGGCCATACCAACATGAAGCAAATCACCAAGATCTCTTCCAAGAAACTTGTTCGAGGATTGCCTATTCTCAATTACTTAAAGTCTGATCTATGCACACCATGCGTACTGGGTAAACATGTTAGAAACTCTTACAAACCAATAAATAAAGTTTCAACTAATCGTGTACTGCATCTTCTGCATATAGATTTATTTGGACCTACAAGAACGCAAAGCATTGGTGGAAAAAGGTTCTGCCTAGTAATAGTGGATGATTATTCACGATTTACTTGGGTTTACTTTCTTGCAAGTAAGTTTGAGACTTTCTCTCACTTTTCAAAATTTGCTAAGAAGGTGCAGAATGAGAAATGTCACACTATTTCAAGCATTCGTACAGACCATGGAGGTGAGTTTGAAAATCAAGACTTTACTAAATTTTGTGATGAGTCTGGTTTTCAACATAAATTCTCCTCTCCATACACACCAGAACAGAATGGGGTTGTGGAAAGGAAGAATAGGTCTTTACAAGAAATAGCTAGGACTCTTTTAATTGAAAGTAATATTTCTTCAAGGTTTTGGGCTGAAGCTGTTTCAACTGCTTGCTATATTATTAACAGAGTGTTTTTAAGGCCAATTCTTGATAAAACTCCTTATGAAATTTTTAAAGAAAAGAAACCAATTGTTTCTTATTTTCAAGTATTTGGTTGTAAATGCTTTATTCTGAAGAATGCAAATGATCGAGTTGGTAAGTTTGAAGAAAAATCAGATGAAGGATTCTTTCTTGGTTACTCAACTGCAAGCAAAGCCTACAGAGTATTCAACAAGAAGACTCGGACTGTGGAAGAATCAATGAGCGTCAAATTTCAAGACTCTCCACAAATTCAGCCAATTCAAACTGAAGAATCAGAATCCGCTCCAGACTCTACTAGATCTACCTCTCTTGAAGCAGTTCAAAATTCAGAAAAGCAGTACAACAAGCTGTTGATGAAGAATCAAATCAAGAAAATGATCAACAACCTATCAGATTGTCCAGTAACTGGAAGCATAAGTCTAGTCATCCCGAAGAACTCATTATTGGAAACGTTAATGAGGGAATTCGAACAAAATCCAAAAGGCGGGAAGAGTCTAGTGCTGTTGCACTTATTTTTGAAATAGAACCCAAAAACATTGAAGAAGCCTTAGCGAGAAGAGCTCAGACAATGCAATGCAAGAAGAGCTCAGACAATTTAGTATTAACGATGTTTGGGAATTAACTCCTAAACCAAAAGGTAAATCTGTTATTGGAGCTAAATTGGTTTTCAGGAACAAAGTCGATGAAACAGGCAAAGTGACAAGAAACAAAGCAAGACTCGTGGCTAAAGGATATACGCAAGAAGAAGGGATAGACTATGATGAGACTTACAATCCTGTAGAAAGGTTAGAAGCAATTAGATTATTATTTGCTTTTGCATGTTATAAGAATTTCAAGTTATTCCAAATGGACGTCAAAAGCGCATTCCTGAATGGATTTATCCAAGAAGAAGTCTATGTGGAACAACCTCCTGGATTTGAAGATTCAAAGAAACCAGACTCAGTGTTCCGACTCAAGAAAGCTTTATATGGATTAAAACAAGCTCCTCGAGCTTGGTATGAAAGGCTAAGTAACTTTTTAATTCAAAGTGGTTTCACCAAATGAAAGGTAGATACTACTTTATTCATTAAAAAGGAAGGTAAAAGCTTTTTACTTGTTCAAATTTATGTTGATGATATTATATTTGGATCATCTAATGAGACTTTGTGCAAGAAATTTTCTAAAAGTCTATGCAGGATGAATTTGAGATGAGCATGATGGGTGAACTATCCTTCTTCCTTGGTCTACAAGTGAAACAACTGAAAGAAGGAATCTTTATTCATCAAGAAAAATATGCGAAAGAACTTGTTAAAAAGTTCGGTCCGGAGAATTGCAAAAGACGACATACCTATTTCAAGTTCTTTGAAGATAGACAAAGATTAAGCAGGGAAGAAAGTCGACCAAAAATTATACAGGAGTATCATTGGTTCACTTCTTTATCTTACTGCATCTAGACCTGACATATTATTTAGTGTTTGCATATGTGCTAGATTTCAATCAGATCCTAAGGAATCTCATTTAAGTGCTGCTAAACGTATCATTAAATATGTTGCAACTACTGCTAAGATTGGTCTATGTTATCCCAAAGAAGGAGACTTTACTCTTCATGGTTATTCAGATGCAGATCTTGCAGGTTGTAGAGTTGAAAGAAAAAGCACTTATGGCACTTGTCAATTACTCGGTAACAGGGCAGTATCTTGGTTTTCAAGGAAACAAAGTACCGTAGCCCTTTCAACAGCTGAAGCAGAATACGTAGCACTTGGAAGTTGCTGTTCTCAAATACTCTGGATAAAACAACAACTTCGAGACTTTGGTATCGAAGACTCTTGTACCGAGATCAAATGTGACAATACCAGTGTAATCAATCTTACAAAGAATCCTATTCTACATTCAAGAGCAAAACATATTGAGATTCGACATCATTTTATAAGAGATCATGTTCAGAATAAAGAAGTCTTGATACAGTTTATCGACTCAAAGAATCAACTGGTAGACATCTTCACAAAGCCGCTTGAGAAAATTTTATTTGAATCTATTCGGTCAAGACTCAACATTTTATCTCTTGAAGACTGTTGAAGTTCAGACTTAGAATCGAAGTATGAAAAGTATCAGACTCAAAAATTCAGACTTAGAAGACCAAACGTCACGACTGTAAGTTGTTACAATTACAGTTCATTTACTCGTTTAAATTGATATCTCGAAAAGGTAAGACTGCCTGTTTATCTCTAATTAATATTAATAAGGCAGTTATTTTTAAACAATGGTGGTTATCGATTTGTTTAAAAAGACAGTTATTTTTTCGAAAAAGTATTTTTATTTTTCCTTTTTGTGACGCTTCAGATACCCCGTATCGATTGCCTTTTATACTCTTTATCCTCCTCTTTTTACTTTACCCAAAAACCCTAGATCACAAACTTTTCACTCTCTGAGATTTTCCTTCGCAAGTTCTTCTCTTCAAGATTTCATCTTTCTTGCGATACAAGTGTGAAAGTTCTCTCCACGAAAGTGACAATGTCGTACCAAAGGAAATCTTCCAGAATAGCAAATAGGGGACCACAAGGCTCGGGTGAGGGGCCTATGCACTTTGATCTTACTGAAGAAGGAGACTCTCCAAGTGGACAGATGCACCAACATTCTCAACAGCGCACTTCTTCCACTAGATTTCATGTTCGTAACCCTCAACATGCAGAGGAAGACGTCATTGAAGATGTAGAACCCATAAGGTCTCTTAAGCTTGCATTTGTTTATAGGCTTTATTCTGCTTTGAAGGAAGGGGGTTCTGCAATGACATTCATTGATGATTTTTTGAAAGAGAAGGGCTATAGAAATGAGACTCATTTTCTAACCGTGATGGAACGATCGGGTGTTGTTCCTGTTGGAACAGCAGCAAAGACTTTTGCAAACTTTCCGAGTGACCCTCGATTTAGTAGTGTCAATCAGCCTGAGGGGAAAGATGATGATGAGAAGATGTTTGTGCATTTTAAGCCTAGGATGGGTGTGGCTGCAACTCTTAGGGGAAAGAGAGACAAATTGTTTCTATCGGAGGAACACAAGCAGGTGTATGCAAGATTGCTGAAGCGTGGGGTGATGAACCCACGAACTGTGGATTTTGATTTTCTGGATCTGTTGAGCATCAATTTGAGGGAGAAGTTTGAGAAGCTTCAACTTCATCAATTCTGTACTGAGAGCGAGGTTGCTCATTCTGAACTGACAGCGTATTTTTATTCTAACCTCAGTTTTCTTGATGCAAACAGTTTTTCATTTAGTATGCAAGATAGAGAGTATGTGGTTGACACAAACACTCTGGCTGACATTATTGGTGTGGAAAGAGGAGCTTTCCAATCAATTTCAGTGTATGTTAGCCATGCAACTCTGGAGCTTGCGAGAGACAGAATCGCAGAAGGTCGTCTCTCCTATTCAAGGATGAATGCTTCAAACATTCTACTTCACAAAATTGTGATCAACTGTCTCAGACCTAAGTCGACATCGAAGACAGATGTATCCATTTCTGAAGCAAAACTGATGTATGTCATCAAGATAGGTCTTAACTTTTCCTTGCCCCATACCATCATGTTCCACATGTATCGGTCTATGGCAAAGGACAAGGGAAAACTCCCTTATGCTGCTCTCATCACTCGTTTATTCAGACATTTGAACATTCAACCTCCCAACATTATGAGTGTGAAGAATATTGATCAAATGGTCATCGGGCTGAGGATGATTACGAAGATGCGTCTGAAAGAACTCAGCAAAAAGCTTGAGCAGTTCAAGGAGAAAACCCCTGTCAAGACCAGCCCAGACTCATCTGCTGCAAAGAGGAAATGAAAAGATCCTATGACTGGTCCTACAAAGAAGAGGCAGGCGATCATCTTGGAGGATGAAGATGATGAGGATGATATTCCTATCTCTGCCTTTGTTCCCAGCATTCTGTTCCCGAGTCAGCAGAACCAGAACAACAAGTTGCAGAAGAAACTGAGAAAGGGAACCAGGAGAAGGAATCCTTGCAGATAGTAGAAGAAGAAGAAAAAGAAGAAACAGCCAGACCAGACCCACAGCCACAGCCAGAAGAACAACATGCCGAAGAAGGTAGAGTAGATTCTCCAGCAGAAAAGGAGGATCAAAGACAGCTTGACACTGAAGAAGTTTCTCTGCAAGAAGAATACTTCTCTCCTCCAGAAGACATTGAAACAGGGGGAGATATTCAAAGAGAGAGTGTTCCTCTCTTAACATTTACCAGTCTAAGTGTCAGTCGATCACCTACTGGTGCAGAGGATGTCCATGCCTCTCATTTTCCTGAGGAAGAGGCAACATCTCCAAACACTGATCTTCCTGCTGATAATTGATCCATTGGTTAACTCCACAATCAGATCATGTTCAAGCAAGCACGCAAACTGATCATTAAGGAGATTTTGGCAGACTGCTTGAAATCATTTTGGAGCTCAAAGGCCAGATATATGCTTTAGGATGCGAATTCCAGACAATGCAGAATGAGAATCGTGCCATGTTCATCACCATGCAAGATCAGATTCAGAATATTCAACTTCAGATTCAGGCCACTGCCAAAGACACAGCTCTCACTCAACTACAGGAGGATTTGAGGAAATTGGAGGAAATAGTCAAGTCAATGGAGGACTTTCAACTTGTTCGCATTCCTCGCGCACCCTGACTTTCTCACCTTTTTATGCTGACAAAAAGGGGGAGAAGTTTTTGCAGATTTTCATTCCAAACTTTCAGTTTTTTAAACACTCTTTGGATTTAATATTTTGTTTGGTTTTGTTTGACTTTATGACTTTATCTTGAGCTTTGGATTGCTTGCTTTTTATTTCATTACTTTAAGCTATTAAGATAGATAAAGATAGTTGTTTAATATATATACAGGACTAATTTGTTTTCTGTGGATGCAGATCTGTGTACAGGACAAATTTGTGTATAGGACAACTTTTACTATCTTTACTCTAATCTTTTATGAGATATCATTGCTAGCTTAAATGTTGTATTGCAGGGCAATAATATTCAAATCTGCAGGAAAGTTTTGTCACCATAAAAAATGGGGAGATTGTTGGAAAAATTCTCTTAAGGTATTTTGAAGTCGACAAAACATTTCCATCAGTCTAGTCTGAAGACTTGCAGACTCTACTGGCAAAGTCTGAAGATATCAAGACTCAAGTTTCAAAGTCTACTCTCATGGATAGTTTCCAGACCGACAAAGTTAAAACTTCTATTATGATTCTGTCTAGTATGGTTGACTCCAACGGTTAAGGAATATCTCTCGATTGGAATTAGCACTACAAAATCTTATATTCGTGTTCGAATAATCTAGATTCTCTAGATTCGCAACTTATATTTGGAAGGTTCTACTTATGGAAACCAAGATCCTGATTGTATGGGCGAGCAGGATTGATGGGCTATCAATACTTACCTTAAAGAGCTCGAGATCTCTCTAAATTGATTCTGTCCAACGAGTTGATTGGAAGGACTTCTTTGGAAGGTGCCAATGGTAATGAAGGCATGAAGAAGTATATAAGAGAGACGCTCAAGTTGTTGAAGGGTGCCAGATAGAAGAATTCCAAAGTTTGAATCTCCTTGTTATTTTGTGAT
This sequence comes from Eucalyptus sp. ANBG9806169, assembly GCA_014182395.1. Lineage (NCBI taxonomy): Eukaryota > Viridiplantae > Streptophyta > Magnoliopsida > Myrtales > Myrtaceae > Eucalyptus > Eucalyptus sp. ANBG9806169. The sequence goes on along the minus strand of CM024574.1, from coordinate 15,283,777 downwards.
TCTATTCTTCGAGCTATACTTGTAATCAAAAGAGAGACTGAAATGTGGTGAGACCTTGAGGAAGTGTAGTAGACTCTCTACACTGTGGAATCAAGGGCGTGAGATTGTAAATTCTCTTTTTGATTCTTAGTGAAATCTAGCCAGAGGGCTGTCCGTGCGGGAGAGTGGACGTAGGCTTGGTCTAAGCCGAACCACTATAAATCTGGAGTCTTGATTCTATATCCCTAATCCTTTTACTTTTCATTACTTTCATTTGCAGCGATTATTGTTTTTAAATCCTTATTCTCTCATCAAAGAAATTGCCTATACATTCAGTTAAAATTATAAAAATTATCTTAGTCACCTATTCACCCCCCCTCTAGGTGCTCGTACTAGTTCTAACAAGTTTCTTCTTCAATACCCATTTACAGCCTATAGTTTTAACCCCTTTTGGTAAATTTACTAGCTGCCAAGTGTGGTTCTGCAGCAAAGAGCTCATTTCATCATCTATGGCTTCTGCCCATAGTTGGGATTCCCTAGATCTTATTGCTTCTTGATAGAAGAATGGATCATCCTCAAGATGGTAAGCAACAAAGTCCTCACCAAAACTTTTGGGAATTCTCTCTCTTGTAGATACTCTAACTGGAATTGGTTCAATAGTCAACTGTGTGGAATTAGTGTCAGAAGGGCTTGCTTTAGATTCTACAGGAGATTCTAAAATCATATATGTAGATCCGGAAACATTCAAGCCTTGATCTCTGAGAAACTCGTTTTCGAAGAACATTGCATCTCTAGATTATATCACTGTGTTAGTAGATAGATCTAAAAACCTATTTGCAGCACTATCTTTTACACTACCTAGATATATACAAGTAATAGTTCTAGATCCCAACTTAGGTTTCTTAGGATCTGGTATACTTACATAAGCAATACAGCCCCAAGTCTTAAGAGTATTATATCTACAATGGCGCTTATGCCATATCTCATAAGGTGTCATGGACAACTTAGAGTGCGGCAACCTGTTCAAGATGTGATTAGCAGTTAGAATTGCTTCTCCCCAGTAGGAGGAAGGCATGCCAACTGTAAGTAACAAAGAGTTTAACATTTCAGTTAATGTTCTATTCTTACGCTCGGCAACACCATTTGATTGGGCTAAATAAGGAGCAGTTGTTTCAAGTATTATACCTTTTGAAGCACAAAATTCCTTGAACCTTGACATAGTATATTCTCCTCCTCTATCACACCTAAACCTCTTAATTTTCAAGTTAAGTTGATTTTCTACTCTAGACTTGAAAATCTTAAATTTTTCAAAAGCCTCATCTTTTGATTTCAACAAATAGACATGACAATATCTAGAAAAATCGTCTATGAATGTTATTAGATACTTCCGACCACCTCTAGTAATGTAATTTCTAAAGTCACAAATGTCATAATGTATTAACTCAAGAAATTGTGTGCTTTTAGAAACTAACTTCAAGGGTTTTCTAGTGATTTTAGCTTGTGCACACTATGACATCCCAGATTTTCAACTATGTTTTCTACTTAATAAATCGGGCATTTCATTGACGCGCCTATAGGGCTAATCTCAAAGCTGATCACTTTCGAGATAACTAGACTATCTCGAGAAGCTACTAAGGAATTTTAATGCAATAGACTTGAGAATTCGACCATGAATCGACTTCTTGTCTGTGTTCATCTTTAGAAGCCATTACGGCATAGCTAAAAATCAATTTGAGATCAGAGATAGGCCTGTTCGACTGAGATGTGTGGCTAATTGTGGGTGACACCACTAAATTGGAAAATTCTCGTCAACCGGCCCTAAACTGATTCTTATGTCAATTTGGTACCCTATGTCCGTATTTGAATCCTCGAGATTTTCACGACAATCAAGAGTCGCCAATGTGTTGAGTAGGTTCATAGTGGCTTGAAGAAAATCGACCATGGGTCATTTGCACTAAAAATATTTGAAAACTACCTGGTAGCCTAGGTCACACTAAAAACGCGCCAAATGGAAATTAACCGCGAATTTGAGTCCGATTTCAGAAATTGAAGATTCTATCATATCACAATAAATTCTAGGAATGTCGACTCAGTCTCAGAAGATTTTTCTAATACTCGAGACCTTTTGGGAAAAAGTTGTTGCAGAACCGTTTTTCTTCAGAAAAAGGCCGGGATTATTTTTTATCGCGACATTTGGATGCAAGTGGATTGTATGGGTGAGGAAAAGTATCAAATGGATCGGTGAGGTTCTAATTGGAATTATTGGGGCCAATTGAGATTAAATCAAGTGAAATTAGGAGTCCAATTGAAGCCAAAAATTGAGAAATCTGTATGCCCCCTTAGTCTAGCCAAAATGCACCATTCCAAGGTTGTGAAGAGAGCCTTGTTGGCTGAATTGCAGCCAAGGGGGAAGGCCATGGCTGGAAATGGTCAAGGGAGACCATTGAATGGAAAAACTTGGGCAAATGGGGCCCTTGTCTCCTTCATCTCTATCCTCTCCCTCTCCCCCTCAGTTAGCTTCTTACGCACACCTCATCCATTCCTTTTCATCATGCGAAACCTCTCTCTCTTTCTTTGCAACCCACTGAACCAGTTGTTGCTTCAAAGCTTTCCTTCTTCGCCTCACATCTCCCACCAAATGAAGCCCCCACTGAAGAAGTTGCCACACGTCCACAGTTTGCCTTCCTTCGGTCAACACCCAGCAACGAAGACCACCCCTCCTCAGTTCTGCTCCTTCGCCGAAGCCACGCGGCCATCTCCACCATCACCCTCCATCTTCACGCATGTCTCTCTCTCCGTTTAGCCCTTATCCCACGAAGCTGCAGCCCACACGTCTCCCGCCTTCGCCGATTCCTCTCTGCCGAGCTCCACGTGACTCCACCGAATGCCCCAGCTCCTTCGCCTGGTCAACAAACGAGCCAGCATAAGCTCCTCTATTGACTCCGTATCTCCATCCCACGTCTGCTAACAAAGCCTCTTGTTGGACCAAATCTCCTCCATCTGCTCGTGTCTTCAACTCCAGTTTGATGCCAGCAAACTGTTGAAATTGCTACTCCATTTTCGATCGACCAGCGGTTCTCCATCCAACATCTTCGACCAGGCCCAGCAGCTCGCCAATCAGTCCATTATTTTAACCTAGTCTAGTGTTCTTTGCTTCAGCAGCCCAAGCCCAGCCTTCGGCCCATCTTCAGCCCGCAAGATCCAGCCCTCAAGTCCATTCGAAGTCCACTAGCCCGGCCAATTTTTTGCCCAGCCCAATTCAGCAACTAATCTCAGCTTGAGCTGAGATTTGTTGGGCCAAGTTTAAGCCCGGTCCAAGCCCGTGGGTGTTGTCGCGAGCCCAAGTTCGGCCGCTATCACGTCGCTGTCGTGGTGTTCCAGTCTTCGCTTAGTTTGCTCACTTATTCTTGCTTAGTTTGCTAATGATGCTTAGGGGTTGATTAAATTTAATTAAGTGCAATTAGGTGGATAGATTAGATTAGAATACTTAAATTAGGGATTTACCTATGCATGTTAGGCAAATGGTTAGTGTACTTAGCAAGTAGACAAGTCATATTATTTATTGAACGAGTCTCGGTTATTTTATGGGCTCGTCTCGGCTTCCAATTAGGCATTACAGGCCTAAATTGGCCTTATTACATTTATTTAATAATTTTTGTAATTATTTAATTATTTATTTATTTTTCGGAAATTAGCTTGGGATAGCCGACAACCAGAATTTCGTATTGATTACAGTGGTGCTCTCTGTTTATTTAATTGAGTACCTGATTGTCCAAATTGAGTGCATATAGTAGTTGTGGATATTTATTTCAGAAATTGAATAACTTTGGTAATTGAGTGGAAAATTACCGGGCATTGGTCTACAGAGTCAAAAATCTATTTTTATACTGCTGAAAGGAGTGAATAAAAAGGAAATTATTGTATTTTGGTTAAGACCGACCGTGTGCCCACACGTGTACTTTTATCTAATATGATGAAAAGGGTAAAATTGATTGTATCTTCGGAACGAAAATACTATAACGGCTCGATGATTCGTATGTCATCTTGAGAATGGACGTTATACTATTATAGCTCGATGACTCTCCTGTCATCTTGAGAAAGAATTGCTTGTATACTGACTCGATGACCCTATAGGTCATCTTGGAGAATGGACGGTATGAAATGTCGGCTCGGTGATTCTATAGATCATCTTGGAGTATGGACGACATGCCATAACGGCTCGGTGACTTAACATGTCATCTTGGAGAATGTACATTATGATGAATATACTCGATGACTCTATGTCTCATCTCGGAGAACGTATCGTATAATGTACTGGCTCGGTAACTTGATAGGTTATCTTGGAGAATGCACAGTATTGAATGAAACGACCGGGGAATGGTTTGTTTGACATGTAATCGACTAGGTCGATTGATCGATGCTTTGATCTATGATGATTGTTTGGGTGCCTATTGAACTGTACTGATTTGCAGGGGGAATCTATGGCCAAGGTAAGTCCTTTGATCTATGTTGTGCTTAGGTAGCCTGTAAAGTGTATTGGCCTACTAATCGAGTCTTAGGGGGGTAGAACTTGCTGAGACATTGTCTCACTGGTTATTGAATAACCATTTTCAGATCCTTAAATGGCATTGGTGAAGGACTGAAGGCCTGAAGTGTAGAAGGGGAAGCCTGAAGAATTGACAATCCTATTGGACTAGTTAGTCATAGGGCAATTCTCTTTTGATTGGAATCGATTCCATTTTGCAGAATCTATTTTAGAAACTTGTGGTTTAAGCCTCACTTAACAATTCAACGTGTATATATTTGCACTATGATTGGCAATGTATTCAAGTGTCGTTGCTTTTAAAGTGGAAATTCGGAATCCTACTTTCCTATCCCATTGTTTTATTGTCTGGGGATTTCATATGCTTCCACATGCGTATATTGAAATGAATGGTTGGTGATGAGTCCTAGGACGTCACTATTAATCGACCAAGGTAAGGGATGGGTGCGTACTCGAGGATCGGGGCGTGACATCCCGTTTAAGTGGTATCAGAGCATTGGTTAGGGATTGAAGTGATAAGGTGCGATGGACCATGGGATAGTGGTAGGAAAGACCTTTAATTTTTTTGACCGGTGCATGTCAGTGGTAATTGATTGGTAGCTTCGTTTGTTGTTTAGATCACTCTGTTTCTAATTTGGTGTGGAATTGGAAACAGGCGTCAGTAGATAAATATTGAGCCATGAGTGGTCTGGAGCCAAGAAGTCCTAACAAAAAGGCCAGTAAGGCCGTGACTCGAGGTAGAGCACCGACCAGGGTCGGTACCCAAGGAGGTTGCGGTAAAGTGCCAGCACAAGCTAGCGCTAGTGGCAAAGCACCACCTCCAGTTGGCGCTGGGATAGTAACCCCTGATGATCCCATGATCGAAGGGATCATGCGAATGTTAGAAGTTATGGGGAATAGGATGGATCAACAAGCATAGAACCAAGCAGCTGCTGTTGAAGTTGCCGCTTAGGTCGACGCTATTGCTGCTATAGCTGTCGCTGCTGAGGCCACCCTCGCTGCAGCACCTGCCGCTGCACCGGCCATCGCCCCTGCTGAAGTTCCGCCAGGAGTTGTGGTCACTAGGAGGCCAATCCACAAGTTAGTGGAACAGTTTTTGAAGCTGAACCCGCCAAGGTACATTGGTAGTGGAGACCCTAAGGCTGCATCTCTATGGATACAAGATCTAGAGAAGGCATTGGCACTTTTGATGTGTAATAAAGAGGAAAAGGTGGTACTGGCTTTGTACGAACTTCAAGGTAACGCCAATATTTGGTGGAGAGTCGCCAAGGACACTGTGTTCCCGGAAAATGTAGTCCAAGTATGGGACACCTTCCTTCGAGCTTTTAATGAACAGAACTTCTCAGGTACTACTCCGAAACAAAAGATAGAGGAGTTCCATCGTCTCCGCTAGGGGAGCATGACAGTTGACCAATATGGGGTCAAGTTTGTAGAACTGTCACAGTATGCTCCAAGGTTGATAGAAGACTCTGAAGAGAAAGCCCGAAAATTTAGAAGTGGTCTTCGTTCTGAATTGAAGCAACCTTTGCTGCCATTGGATTTAACAAGTTACCACGAAGTCTATCGTCGAGCTCAGATGATAGAGAGAGGTTTGAACAAGCAAGTTGCCTCATCTGGATCAAGGTTTAGCTCTCACAGAGATAGTATCCGTCAGGGAAAGAGACCTATGCCTGGAGGTAAGTTCCATGTTCCACCAAATAGGAGAGGTGGAGTTGGCAAGCCAGTGCCAACTAGGAATGATTTGTGTCACGCTTGTGGAAGGCGACATGGACCGAACCAGTGCCTTCGAAGGACGGGCGCTCGTTATGAGTGTGGTCAGCAGGGCCACCTAGCTAAGGATTGTCCTAGAAGACCAAGAGGACAACCACACTTACCGCCATCGCCGTAGATGGGACAGATCAGAGGGTACGCCCTCAGTTGAGACCTCCAGTTCAGGGCACAGTTTATGCTATCACACAAGGTCAGGTAGAAGCTGCGCCTGACGTAATCACAGTTATGGTTTCACTGAACGACCATCCTGCTTACACTTTGTTTGATTTGAGAGCAACCCATTCCTTCATTACCGAGTAATATGTTAAGTTGATAGGGGGCAATCCTATATTATTGGAGCCGGCAATTTGCATATCTACACCCTTAAAGGATAAAGTTATTGTTGCTTTGGGTTGTTCGGGGTGCAAGTTAGAGATTAGTGAGCAAGTGGGGAAAATTGATCTGTTAGTCCTAGCCATGTATGATTTCAATTTAATTATTAGTATGGATTGGCTCACCAAGTAACGAGCCAAAATGGACTGCTATGGCAAGGCGATTCAGTTTAACCCATTAGAGCGTAAGAGCTTCGAGTTTGTCGGGAATCGAGGAGAACCCTCGATTGTCCTAATCTCGTCGCAAGAGACAACTCGTCTGTTAGACAAGGGTTGTCAAGGTTACCTGGTAACTGTCGTGAATACAACAGTTGTGGAGTTGAGAATGGAAGACATTGCTGTGGTGCAAGAATTTTTAGATGTCTTTCCAAAGGAATTGCCAAGTCTACTGCCAAAAAGAGAGATAGAATTTGCGATAGAACTAGCACCTGGGACAGAGCCAATCTCTAAGGCTCCTTACCGGATGGCGTTATCTGAGTTGAAAGAATTGAAGGTGCAGATGCACGTATTATTGGATAAGGGATTTATTCGTCCCAGTGCATCACCTTAGGAAGCACCAATTCTATTTGTGAAGAAGAAAGATGGTTCGTTGCGTTTGAGCATCGACTATCAACAACTCAATCAGGTAACGATCAAGAATAAGTATCCACTCCCAAGGATCGATGACCTGTTCGATCAGTTGCAAGGAGCATCGATATTTTCGAAGATCGACTTGAGGACAAAATATCATCAGCTGAGGATCAGGAAGGTAGACGTTCCCAAGTCAGCATTTCGTACTCGATATGGTCACTATGAATTCACAGTGATGCCATTCAGGTTGACGAATGCTCCTGCTGCCTTCATGGATTTAATGAACATAATATTCAAAGAATTTCTAGATCTGTTTGTGATTGTGTTCATTGATGATATTCTGGTGTATTCGAAAAGTGATGAAGAGCATGAGAGTCATATGAAATTAGTGCTGCAGAAGCTGAGAGTTCATCAGTTGTACGCTAAGTTTAGCAAGTGCGAGTTTTGATTGACTCTTGTTGCTTTCTTAGGTCATGTGATTTCAAGCGAAGGAATTTCAGTAGACCCGAGCAAGATTGAAGACGTGATCAATTGGCCAAGACCGACTACAATGACAAAGATCAAAAGTTTTCTGGGTTAGACAGGTTATTACAGACGATTTGTGGAAGGGCTCTCATCATTAGCATCGTCTCTGACAAAACTCTTGAAGAAAGAAGAGAAATTTGTGTGGACAGACAAGTGCGAGAATAGTTTCCAAGAGCTGAAGGAAAAGCTGACTACGGCACCTGTGCTGACCATTCCATCTAGTCCTAGAGGATTTGAGATCTACAGTGATGTGTCATTTAGAGGATTGAGTTACGTGTTGATGCAACATGGCAGGGTTGTTGCATACGCCTCCCGTCAGTTGAGGACTCATGAACAAAATTACCCGACGCGTGACTTGGAACTCGCGGCAATTATCTTTTCCTTGAAGATTTGGAGACATTATTTGTGCAGAGAAAAGTTTCAAATCTTCACGAACCATCAAAGTCTCAAGTACATGTTCTCTCAGAAGGAATTGAACATGAGATAGCGCCAATGGATGGAAATGCTGAAGGACTATGACTCTGATATTCTATATCACTCGGGAAAGGCGAACAAGGTCGCCGATGCTTTGAGTCGAAATACTTCAGTTGCTCACATACTAATTAAGGAATGGAACTTAATCGAGAAAGCTCGAGATTCAGTATTCAAGTTTGAGGTATGCCACATTTCAAGTCTTATGGCCACCCTCAAAATTGAGCCAGATGTCTGGTCATAATCAAGTTATTCCAACCAACAGATCAAGATGTACAAAAAATCCTACAGGAGGACACTGAGAAAAGAAATGCTGATTTTTAGATTTCTGATGAAGGAATAGTAAGGTTCCGAGGACGTTTGGTTGTACCTAACGATGTGGAGCTTAGAGAGGATATTTTATCTGAAGCACATCGTATCCTAGAAGCACCAAGATATATCAGAATTTGCATCAACACTATTGGTGGTCAGGTATGAAAGTGGATATCACCAAGCATGTCGCCAAGTGTTTGACATGTCAGCAAGCCAAAGCTCAACATTGCAAGCTGGGAGGACTTCTGCAACCTCTGGCGATCCCAGAGTGGAAATGGGAGCATATCACGATGGACTTCGTGACCGAACTACCGAGGAGTCAGAGAGGAAATGATTCGATTTGGGTAGTAGTCGACAAACTGACAAAGTTGGCTCACTTCATTACAGTACGAAAGGACCTCAGTCTGGATAGACACGCAAACCTATATGTGCGTCAAGTAGTTCGTATGCATGGAGTGCTGGTTACGATAACTTCAGATAGAGACCCAAGGTTTACTGCCACTTTTTGGAAGAGCTTACAGAGTGCCTTAGGTACCAAGCTTCAGTACAGTACGACATATCATCCTCAGACAGATGGCCAGTTTGAGAGGATGATTCAAACCCTCGAGGACATGCTGAGAGCTTGTGTACTGGACTTCAAAGGAAGTTAGGAAGATCAGTTACACCTGGTGGAGTTTGCCTACAACAATACTTACCAGCAAAGCATCAAGATGGCTCCATTTGAAGCGTTGTATGGCAGAGTGTGCAGAACACCAGTGTGTTGGGATGAAGTTGGGGAAAGAAAGATTACAAGCTTAGAGTTGGTCCAGCAGTTAGTGGATGCCGTGGCAGTGATCAGAGGTAGATTAAAGACCGCTCAGAATCGCCAGAAAAGCTACACAAATAAGCGTCGAAGGTCTTTGGAATTCCAAATTAGTGATCACGTTTTCTTAAAGGTGTCACCAATGAGGGGAACTTTGCGCTTTGGAAAGAAATGAAGACTGAGTCCGAGGTACGTAGGTCCGTTTGAGATTCTTGAGAGAATCGGGAGCCTAGAATATCATCTTGCGTTACCGCCGAGATTGGTTCAAGTGCACGACGTCTTTCACGTGTCGATGTTAAGGAAGTATGAGCTTGACCCAACCCACGTGCTCTATTTTAAGGAATTGGACGTGGATGACCGTGTGTCATACGTTGAAAGCCCAATTCAGATAGTGGATCGAAAATAGCAAGTTCTGCATACAAAGACCATTCCATTGGTCAAAGCGGTCTGGCAACACCACGAAACTAAAGGAGCGACATAGGAGACTGAAGAGTCGATGAAACAGTTGTACCACCACCTTTTTGAAGAAGCTTTGTAATGGTTTAAATTTCGAGAATGAAATTTTTATAAGAGGGAAAGAGTTGTGACATCTCAAATTTTTAACTTTGTTTTCTACTAAATAAATCGGGCATTTCATTGACGCGCCTATAAGGCTGTTCTCAGAGGTGATCACTCTCGAGATAACTAAACTATCTCGAGAAGCTATTAAAGAATTTTAATGCAATAGACTTGAGAATTCGACCATGAATCGACTACTTGATCGTGTTCTTCTTTAGAGGCCATTACGGCACAGTTAAAAATCAATTTGAGATAAAAGATAGGCCTATTCGACTGAGATGTGTGGCTAATCGTTAGTGACACTACTAAATTGGAAAATTCTCGTCAACCGGCCCTAGACTGATTCCTCTATCGTTTTGGTACCCTGTGTCCGTATTTCAATCCTCGAGATTTTCACGATAATCAAGAGTCGCCAATGTGTCGAGTGGGTTCATAGTGGCTCGAAGAAAATCGACCACAGGTTATTTGCATTAAAAATCTCTGAAAACTACCCAGTAGCCTAGGTCACACTAAAAACGCGCCGAATGGAAATTAACCACGAATTCGATTCCGATTTCAGAAATTGAAAATTTTGTCATATCACAATAAAATCTAGGAACATCGGCTCAGTCTCAGAAGATTTTTCTGAAACCCGAGACTTTTTTGGGAAAAAATCGTCGCAGGACCGTTTTTGTTCAGAAAAAGGCCAGGATTGTTTTTGATCGCGAAATTTGGATGCAAGTGGATTGTATGGGTGAGGAAAAGTATCAAATGGATCGGTGAGGTTCTAATTGGAATTATTGGGGCCAATTGAGATTAAATCAAGCGAAATTAAGAGTCCGATTGAAGCCAAAAATTGAGAAATTCGTATGCCCCCTTAGTCTAGCCAAAATGCACCATTCCAAGTTTGTGAAGAGAGCCTTGTTGGCTGAATTGCATCCAAGGGGGAAGGCCGTGGCTGGAAATGGTCAAGGAAGACCATTTAATGGAAAAACTTGGCCAAATGGGGCCCTTGTCTCCTTCATCTTTAACCTCTCCCCCTCAGCCAGCTTCTTACGCACGCCTCATCCATTCCTTCTTCATCATTCGAAACCTCTCTCTCTCTTTCTTTGCAACCCACCGAACCAGCTGCTGCTGCAACGCTTTCCTTCTTCGCCTCACATCTCCCACCGAACGAAGCCCCCACTGAAGAAGTTGCCACACGTCCACAGTTTGCCTTCCTTCAATCAGCACCCAGCAATGAAGACCGCCCCTCCTCGGTTCTACTCCTTCATCGTAGCCACGCAACCATCTCCACCATAACCCTCCATCTTCACGCGCATCTCTCTCTCCCCTCAGCCCTCATCCCATGAAGCTGCAGCCCATACGTCTCCCGCCTTCACTGATTCCCTTCTACCGAGCTCCACATGACTCCATCGAATGCCCTAGCTCCTTCACCTAGTCAATAAACGAGCCAGCAGAAGCTCCTCTGTTGACTCCGCATCTCCATCCCACGTCTGCTAGCGAAGCCTCTTGTTAGACCGAAACTCCTCCATCTGCTCGTGTCTTCAACTCCAGTTCGACGCCAGCAAGCTGCCGAAATTGCTGCTCCATTTTTGATCGACTAGTATGCCTCCATCCAACATCTTCAGCTAGGCCTAGCAGCTCGCCAATCAGTCCATTATTTTAACCCAGTCTAGCATTCTTTGCTTCAGCAGCCTAAGCCCAGCTTTCGGCCCATCTTCAGCCCGCAAGATCCAGCCCTCAAGTCCATTCGAAGTCCACCAGCCCGGCCCGTTTCTAGCCCAGCCCAATTCAGCAACTAATCTCAGCTTGAGCTGAGATTTGTTGGGCCAAGTTTAGGCTCCGTCCAAGCCTGTGGGTGTCGTCGAGAGCCCAAGTTCGGCCACCGTCACGTTGCCGTCGCGGTGTTCCGGTCTTTGCTTTGCACAAGTGAGTTTTACTCACTAATCTTTACTTAGTTTGCTAATGATGCTTAGGGATTGATTAGATTTAATTAAGTGCAATTAGATGGATAGGTAAGATTAGAATAATTAAATTAGGGATTTACCTATACATGTTAGGCAAATGGTTAGTGTACTTAGCAAGTAGACAAGTCATATTATTTATTGAACGAGTCTCGGTTATTTTCCGGGCTTGTCTTGGCTTCCAATTAGTCATTACAGGCCTAAATTGGATTTATTGCATTTATTTAATAATTTTTGTTATTATTTAATTAATTAATTATTTTTCGAAAATTAGGCTAGGATAGTTGACGACCAGAATTTCGTACTGATTATAGTGGTGCTCTCTGTTTATTTAATTGAGTACATGATTGTGCAAATTGAGTACATATAGTAGTTGTGGGTATTTATTTCAGAAATTGAATAACTTTGATAATTGAGTGGAAAATTACCGAGCATCGGTCTACAGCGTCAAAAATCTATTTTTGTACTGCTGAAAGGAGTGGGTGAATAAAAAGGAAATTATTGTATTTTGGCTAAGACCGACTGTGTGCCCACACACGTGTACTTTTATCAAATATGATGAAAATGGTAAAAAATATTGTATCTTCGAAACGAAAGTACTATAACGGCTTAATGATTCATTTGTCATCTGGAGAATGGACGTTATACTATTATAGCTCGATGACTCTCCTGTCATCTTGAGAAAGAATTGCTTGTATACGACTCGATGACCCTATAGGTCATCTTGGAGAATGGATGGTATGAAATGTCGGCTCGGTGATTCTATAGATCATCTTGAAGAATGGATGACATGTCATAACGGCTCGGTGACTTAACATGTCATCTTGGAGAATGTATGTTATGATGAATATACTCGGTGACTCTATGTGTCATCTCGAAGAATGTATCGTATAATGTACTGGCTAGGTAACTCGATAGATTATCTTGGAGAATGGACAGTATTGAATGAAACGATCGGGGAATGGTTTGTTTGACATGTAATTGACTAGGTCGATTGATCAATGCTTCCATCTGTGATGATTGTTTGGGTGCCTATTGAACTGTACTGATTTGTAGGGGGAATCTGAGGCCAAGGTAAGTCCTATGATCTGTGTTGTGCTTAGGCAGCCTGTAAAGTGTATTGGCCTACTAATCGAGTTACCGAGCCAGTACATTACCGAGCTAGTACATGATCTTTGACGTGGAGATGACCTTGGATCAAATCTTGAAGAATCTTGGAAATCTTGGCGTAATCTTTGGCGTGGAGATGACCTTTGATCGAATCTTGAAGAATCATGGAAATCTTGGCGCAATTTAATTATCAGGTTCCAACGTAAGGAGCAAGACAACTTAAGTTGTTCTCACAAAATTTTGATGTTTTGGTTGTGCCTGATTTGTCTTCTAATTTACTTTCTATGAACAAGTGCACTAAAGAATTAAATTGCAATGTTATCTTCTCTCCTTCAAAGGTGTTGTTTCAGGATTGCAGTACCAAGAAGACGATTGGTGAATGACGGCTACAAAATGGCATCCTTGACTATCATACGAATGCCTTGGTGGCAAGGAAGAATGTAATGGAGGCTTCAAGACTATGGCACATGTGCATGGGTGTTGACACCTACATTTTTGCATAAAAAATGGGTTAATTTTTACATTAAAAAAAATAAAAATTGCATGACACATATATCTTATTTTATTGGACCGACGGTGAGCACGAGATTTTTCACATATTCAGGTAATATACACTGAGGGACATATTTTGTAGCAGAAAGGAAATTTTCGGATGGAATATGCGAAAAATACAACGGAGAATATCGCGCAGAATGCAACGATATATTCAGGGGATTATGCACAAGCAAAATTGGAAATAAAATATGCTACAAAGATCTAAATTTTTCCCCTATAAAAGGTGTTGTTCGTGTAAGGACAAGGGGTGGGGAAATTCGAAATTTTTTAGAGCAAAATACTTGTGGAATTTTTGGGGTTTTTCCTAGGGTTTTCTTTGAATTTTTGGGAAGGGGAAAAAGCCACGTCGTGCGGTAGTGAGTGACGTGAGAGAGAGAGAGAGGAAAAACCTTAGCGGCACTATTCATCTTCTTCGTGGGGTAGCCCTTACCCGTGCCGGCGCCGCACTCGCACCGGCCACCACGTCAGCACCACCTCCACCAACCTCGGCCGGCCTCCGCCTACGACGACCCGACCCACGAGCCATCGAACGCTTCGTTCGTCACGCCACTAAGACCCCTGCAACTCGCACCTTAGCCCTCACTGACGCCTGCGGTGCTCCTTAACGCTTCGTTCGTCGCCCGCCGGTCTTGTCATGCCATCCCCGATCTGCCCATCGAATCCCCTCGCCGGTCTCCGCCGCCTTGCTCGACGATCGCCATTATCCCGATCTCGCTGCTCGGGTGTCCAACGCCGGCTGATCTTAGCTCCCCTGCAGCAGCCACAACCCGACGCCCCTGATCCACCTCTGCCATCACCGATCTGCAGCGCCAAGAGCCCCGAAGTCACGACGCAGCCCCTGTAGCTGCTTCGCCCACGACGCCCGTCTCCACCGGTCCCTATTGCCCGGCGCCCCCTGCTCGCCTGAGTCGATCTCGCACCAGCAGTAGCTCACGCCCAGCCCCGTTGCCGAAGCTCGCCGCTTCGCCAGCCACCGCCGCGCACTGCCTCGCCGCCGGAGCTCCTTGCCAGCGACTCCCCTCACCGGAGCAACCCACCACGTTGCTGCTTTGCTTGGAAAAACAAAAAGGAAAAATCAATTTTGGTAGTTTTTCCTTTTTTTTTTTATCTTATTTTATTATTTTTGTTATTTACTTTATTTGTTCCTTAGTGTAAGGATGAAATGTTCAACATTAAATAGCATGTGAATTTGTGATTAACAGTCCGATTTTCATGCTCGAAATCCGACACGCAATTGCTTAGAAAATTGCCAATCCGATCTCAAGCTCGAGATTCGATTCGCAGTTTATTTAAAATTGACCAACCCGATCTCATGCGCGAGATATCAATATTATCTTGCTATGATTTGTTGTCGTGTGGTTTGAGTCGACATTATTTTTTGTTAAAAAAAAAAATCTGACATAGATTAGGTTTGTTTTAGAATATTTCTTGTTTTAGGGTTATCTAGAATAGGCATTTTATTTCAAATTTTTAAAAATAAAAAAATACATTTATTTAGGATGTTAGTTTTTTTTTTTAAAATTTAAGTTGCATGTTTAATTATGTGGTAATTTTTAATTTCGAATTTCATAAAAGAAAAAGGAAAAATTAGAATTAGGGCATTCTTTGCACGTCATTGCATATTATGATAGATTGCATGCTTATTAAGAAAATAAGAAATCATGTGCATGTCATATAGAATTAGGTCTAGGAAATGCACGTCATTTAGTGATTCTTGCTAGGTTCATTTAATTAGAAATTGTCTGTCATTAGAGTTAAGTCATTAAGTTAATTTAGATTGCATATTTAATTATTGCATTTTTTTAAAAAATATTTTTACTCATATCATATAGTTTAGGCTATACTTTGCTATGTCATATCATTCCATGTTTAAAGCATGATTCCCATTAAATAAGTGAAAACAAAAAAAAGAAATTGCATGTTAATTAGAAATCATATCTAGGGTTGATGATGTGAATTCCGATCTAACAATGCAGATGCTTTCGTTGTTACAAGGTAAGTCCCGTAATTTATTCATTGCTTTCTTGGGTGTTAAATCGGTGGTTTGTGCACCCGCATGATCACCTCACATGTTAGGGAAATAACTTAAAATTAATTCAAGCTGCTTGCCAAACATTTTTCAAAATAAAAGAGAAATGTACCGAAAGGGCATTAGAGAAATCTAGCGTAACCAAGTCCCCGAACTCATAAATCTCTGGTTCGTAGGAGTAAAGTAAATCTCCTGTTACTTGGGTTTCTAATCGACCCACCAAAAATAGATTAGTTGCGACTCCTAATTGAAAATTAATTGCATGTTAAGAACTTGAACCTAAGTCGCAAATTGGTATGGGCTTGGGAGAGCCCAAGCTAAGTCTAGGCTTAGTAGTCCATTAGCCAAACCCTAGGTGGTTCGCGCCCGAAATTTAGGTCGCGACAATGGGTCATCCTTCTGACCGTGTGTTGTAAGCTATTGATAGAACTTTATTTCATAATTGCAATACTTGTGACTCTTGTCATTATACTAAACAACACATATTACCTTTTCCTCAGAGCTCTAATTTAGCTTCTGAGGTGTTTGATCTAGTACATTCGGATGTTTGGAGTGCTCCACTTGATTCAAGAGATGATTTTAAGTACTTTGTTTCTTTTATTGATGACAAATCGCGAGCTACTTGGCTATACCTTCTCAACGCTAAAAGTGATGTAGTCACTGTTTTTCAGGAATTTTGTAGCATGATTCAGAATCAATTCAAAACATGCATAAAAGTCTAATGCATTGATAATGGTACATAATATTCCAATCAAACCTTCCACTCTTATTTGAGCAGCTTGGGCATTATTAATCAAACTTCATGTGTAGATGCACCTCAGCAGAATGGGGTGGCCGAACGAAAGAATCGGCACCTTCTTGAGGTGACTCAAGCATTATTATTTTCTGGAGGCGTGCCGAAGACTTACTGGAGCAATACTGTTTTAACTAGCCGTTATCTTATTAATCGACTTCCTAGTCGTGTTCTGGGTTACAAGACGCCTATGGAAATTCTTTATAGGCACAAACTTATTATCTTGCATTTAAGAGTTTTTGGGTGTGTGTGTGTCATGTGCACTCTCGAAGCGGTGGTAAGCTTGACCCTTGCACTAAGAAATGTGTGTTCATGGGCTATTCATCAACAAAAAAGGGATACAAGTGCTTTCATCCAACCACTAGGTGAATGTATATATTACATGATGTTACATTTGATGAACCTACTATACTTTTTCATTCCATGAGTCCAATTCAAGGGGAGTACAATGAGTTGACAGTTGAATTAGCTCCTATTCCTTTGGTGAATGAGTTGAACAATGGCCCTGGAATTGAAAGTAACCCATGTAATGACCCCAAAGGAATAGATGAGACTGAAGAAATAATCAGCAATGACAGTCCTGAATCAATGCCCACACAAAGGATTGCTTTGGATCGAACAGCTACCGAATTGGTTCCCACTGCTTTCGAACCTACTCCTATAACTCAAGCTTATATTCGGAGATCTACCCGTGTGTCTAGACCTTCAACAAGACTTCGGGAGTTCACCATTTATCACAAGGTACAATATCCCATCCAAAATCACATTGGCTATGAAAAGTTATCTTCTAATTTTGTTGGTTTTTCATTTGTTCTTGAAGAGACCACAGAACCTAATAGTTTTGAGGAAGCTAGCAAGCGGCCTATATGGGTTGAAGCCATGAAAGATGAGCTACAAGCACTTGACAAGAATAATACTTGGGATGTAGTTTGCTTGCCTGATGGAAAGCGCACTGTTGGGTGTCGCTAGATTAATAAAGTTAAATATAATAGTGATGGCTTGGCAGAGAGGTACAAAGCCAAGTTGGTCACTAAGGGATACACCCAGACTTATGGTATTGACTACAAGGAAACTTTTGTTCCTATTGTAAAAATGAATACTGTCAGGGTTCTTATGTCGGTTGCAATCAATTGCGGGTGGCCTCTATTTCAAATGGACATGGAGAATGCATTCCTTCATGGTGATCTCGAAGAGGAAGTTTACATGGATCTTCCGCCTGGCACCACTTGCAAAGAGAAGAAGGGATGGTGTGTAGACTCAGGAAGTCTATATATGGACTTAAACAGTCCCCCCGAGCTTGGTATGGAAAACTTATCACCTCTCTTCTTAAGTTTGGATATAACCGGGGGGCAACATATTCCTCTATGTTTACCAAGGCTGATGAAAATGGTCTTGTCGCACTACTTGTATATGTCGACGATATTGTCATCACTGGGAGTAATCAGTCAAGGATTGATGCGCTCAAAACTCAATTGTGCCAGGAATTTGATATTAAAGATCTTGGACAGCTGGAATATTTCTTGGGTATTAAGGTGGCAAATTCTAGCAATGGCTTGTCCTTTCACAGCGAAAATATGTTTGGATCTATTGAAGGAGATTGGTAAGATAGGTGCAAAAACAGCTAGTGTTCCTATGGACTATCGCAAGAAAATGGTTTCAGATGATTTTCCTTTGTGAGTTGTGGGTCGATTTTAGCGTCTTGTCAGCTAAATATTCTACTTAACTTTTACTAGACCTGATATTACTTATGTCGTTAGTTTCGTGAGTCAATTCATCCGAAATCCTACACAAGGACATATGTGTTTAGTTGATTATCTGCTGAGGAACTTAAAGGCCACACCAAGGAGAGGTTTAATGATGAAGAATAATGGTCATACATAAATAGTTGCATGTACGGATGCAGATTGGGCTGGAAGCCCTCATGACCGAAAGTCCACCTCCGGATTTTGTATGTTCGTAAGAAGTAACATTGCCACATGGAAAAGTAAGAAACAATCCGTGGTTGCCCGGTCAAATGCTGAAGCAGAGTATCGGGCAATGACATCTGCTACTAATGAAATCATTTGGCTAAGATTGCTACTTTAGGAAAAGGGTTCAAGACAAAACCATTGAGACAACTTACATCTGGAGTGGAGAACAATTGGCGGATGTGTTCATCAAAGCTCTTCCTAAGGGGCCATTTCAAGAGATAATGAGCAAGTTGACCTCCGTTGATATCTTTGCTCCAACTTGAGGGTAAGTGTCGCTATGATTGGTGTTGACTCTTCTATTTGGGAAGAATTTATGTAGATTTGTTTGATTTCTGTAATTTTGGGAATTGCCTTTTTTTTTCTCATTGTCTTCATTTCCTGTACTTCATCAATAAAATGGCAATCCCTCTCTCAAAGACAACACAACAAAAAGAAAACTTTGAGAGAGGATTACCTGAGGACATAGGCACATTGCTAAACCTCGTTAAATCATGTCTTCTTGTTCAATTTCTTCACAAACTTCTTGAGATCTATGTAGGAAAAGTTCTGGAACTCATCATGCCACAAGTTCGTCTCTCGCGCTCGTGGATGGGCTTGTCGTCTAGCTTGCGCTTCCACCCACTCTCCTTTGGTAGGCCGTTCAAGCCGTTCACGGTGTCAGGGCACACCCATCAATGTCCACGACGTACAATAATTTTGGTCTAAATTTGTACAATGGAAATGTTTAAGACTAAATTGAGAAAATTGAAAGATTTAAAATTTTTAGGACAATTATACTTGAGTCTTCCCTTTGACATGATGGTCATTATTATCTTTTGTTTGTCCCTTGAATCGGGGGCTAACAAATTGCTAAGCAGGAATGGTCCCTCTCACAATATAACCCTCAGGCTTAGCGTGGACTCTCCTAAGTCCACTCAACCGCAACTTGAGTTTTCAATTCAATCATTCAGTTAATTATATAACCGGGCTGGTTGGAAACCTAAGTAAGACATGGGAGTTTGTCTTATTTCTGCAAATGAACATAGGACTTCACTACGCTATATCAATCTAATGCTTTTCGTACCTTCTCTTCCAAGCGACAGACCACAGTGTTGCATTTAATTGTGGCGTACTAAAATTGAGTATGATGACCCCGTAGCTCGTAGGGGAGGCCGTAGGACAGTAGAGCCACGCAAAGAAAGAGTGCCGTGTTGTCGCTTGCGGATGAGAGGGTGTTGCTACTGAGGAGGGCTTGAAGAGCAGCCGCACTAGTGTCGAAACCGTAGTGAGCAGGACGCCATGGAGGGAGATCGTTAATTAGCGCTCGCGAAGAGAAAAACTCGAACTTCCCTGAATCTCCCACACCTCTCTCTCAAACCAGGAAGAAGCCTCCATTAAAAATGATCCAGGGTCTCCATTAAGCATGTTGATTTCTTTCTCATTAGTTTCCCTTTCGCTTCCCCAACCATTCACAAGATTACATGGCTAGCTTATTCGTTTCCTTTTGTTAATTCCAGCAGCAACCACCTCCCAGAAATGCTTTGATTCTTTCCCTTCTGTTGATTTCTTTCTTTTTATTTTGTCTCTTTCTTTATGTGTTTTCTTTAAAGTCAGAGACCACAGCGTTGCATCCGACTGCGGCAAACTAACCATAAATACAAAATTGGTAGGAGAGAGTGCCGGGTTGCCCCTGAAGACGCCTTGAACAGCGGAGCACCAGTGTCGAAACCGTAATGCAAAGGACGGCTTGGCTTGTTAATTAGAGGTCGAGGAGAGAAAAACTAATACTTCTCTGGATCTTCCCCACCTATCTCAAACTAAGAAGAAGCCTGTTTGTAAAAAGAATCCATGGTCTCCATTAAGCAAATGAATTGTTTTCTTATTTGTTTCCCTTCTGCTTCCCCAAATTTACTCACCATTCACACGATTCCATGGCCAGCTTTTTTGTTTCCCTTTTGTTGGTCCCAGCTGCCCCTACCATCCACAAATGCTTTGACTCTCTCCCCTTCTTTTTAGTTTGTCTCTTTCTTTATGTTATTTCTTTCCTTTCCAAGCTCTACTCACTGTTTGATATCTTGCCAAAATTCACCGATCTTGCCTGCACGCCTTCCTTTATCTTCAGACGGGAGCCCATTATCTGGGAAAAATTCTAAATAGTGGTGTTCATATTTTTTTTAAATAAGGGCGTAAAGTAGACTTTGTTTTAAACAAGGATGTAAAGTAGCTATATCAGTCTCAAAAAATTTCCTAAGCTCATCAACTAGTCAAGAGCATTTTCTTCCTTTATCTTGTTTCATTTTTACTTTTTCTATTTTTTTCCAAGTAAACTCAAAAAATATATAAGTAAAAGGCTAAAACTTAGAAAAAAAAAGATAATAAATACAAGTGGAGAGCTGGCATCCCTCTCCCACCTATAGCCACCGCCCCATCACCCAACCATGGTCGATGAGGTCACCAATGCATGGGCAAGGCCAATGATGCCCAACGGCCGAGCAGATCTGTGGGGGGGCATGACCCTTTTCAAAGCATCAGCCCTTCGCTCGCATTTTATTATTTGTGTTGTCTTTCTTTTTTTAATTTTATTCTTTTTTCCTTTTTTCTAATTTGTCTTTTTGTGGAAAAAATAGATAAGGAAAAAAGAAAGCAAAAAAGGAAAGAAAAAAAATGTACATGATGAAAATGTCCTTGACCAGCTAATGAGGTTAAACCCCTTTTCTAATATTAACATGGCCATTTGAAGACCTTATTTAAAACAAGATTCAATTTAGGTCCTTATTTAAGAAAATGAAGGCACTTCAAGCCTTTAATTGAAATAAGATTTACTTCAAGCCTTAGTTTGAGAGATTAAGGGCATTTCGGACCTTTAGGTGGAATTTTCCCCCATTATTTACGAGAGAAGAATTCCTTCGCCTTCTCCTCCTCTTGGCTGGCCGTGATTTATTTCCAGATTTTTCCTTTTCAAATCTGCTCATGTGTCCTTGTTCTAGGCCAGGCTCACGCGGGCTTGGTCGTAAAAGTTCAAATGAGTTTAGAGCCTAACCTCTCTCCTTAGTCTAAATAAATTTATTTTGTATATTGGGCCAAAAATCGCTATATAAAAATGTTCCTAATATCGGAATGCAATGTGATTGCATCGTTATGTGATATCGATATTTTGATTTAGGGGTCAAGTGCTGAAGTGAATAACTATTTTATGAGCCAAAATTTAGGAGTCAACTGTCATCTCAAATTTGAGGATTGGCCATCTAAAGAACTAACCTCGATCTTCACACTGCAGCCCCACTTGAATTTCGTTTCAACTTAATTATCCGTGCTCGTATGCTCGTCATCATCATAGCCGCATTTCATCGGCTTAGTAGCCTCAGATCCAAGAGCTGATTCCTCTTCTGCAACTCTCGTATTGTGCTGAATTAATTCTGCATTACTATTTACCTGGAGTTCATGAAGGATCCTCCATGGCCTCCTCTAAATCCTTTGATTCCAGACTGCAATGTTGGGCTATGATGTGAGCGAAGCAACATCGGATGATTCACGTTCTTGCGTGGCAGATACAGAATTGGAGAAGCTATGACTACCGTTACGGCTACTGTAGATATTGAACTCCTATCTCATGTCTGGTTAAAAGACCGAATTCGCATAAGAAGAAGCAGAGGATGGAACAAGAGGTCATAATCGGGCCCATTTCTTCCATATTCGATACTCAAACCAGCAGCTCTTCTTCTCTCCCAGAATCTGCCAAGTTACAGAAAGAAGCAATCTCTGGCGCGGTAGTTCGACCTTAGCTATCCTCAAATGGCCTCGATTGAAAAGTACAAATTAAGATTGGGATTTTTAATACAAACAAATAACTTACGCATTGGTAACCGCAATAATAATTGTTGGTATATAATTAAATTAGGGTGTACTCTTGGAATTAACAAAAGATATTGGTACTTTTCAAAACTAGCAAGATAAATATTGGTAAGTGACCAAAATCGTTTTGTGCATCTTAACTTGATTAAAATTGTTACATCAATCAAATTTAAGTTGGTAATCTCAAACAAAGTTAGGAACTAGAGGTAAGCAGCCAGTAATCTTGAAACTTTAACTAAATATCATCATTTGTCAAAAATTGTTGGCAAGTTATTTACATGTGACTAGGACTAGATAAGCAAGATACCAGTCACTTTTTGGTTACCAACGGCATTTGATCGTTATCAACCATGTTTACATTGTGTTGAACTCTATTTCGTGTTTAGGAGTCACAAAACGCTAGCACTCTGCAAACATCTTGGAATCTCGGACCAAATCATTGGTAATGTAAGACAACTAGATCCTATTTTCGACCAAGGGAAAAGGCTACAAAAAGTCTTAAAATATACCCATTGTGACATATTTACCCCAAACTTGTACCTATGTAACACATTTATCCTAAATGTATACCGGTGTGACATATTTACCCATACTTCTTTTTTTTTGTGATATCAAAAACCCTACTTGTATCCATGCAATACATTTACCTCAAAAATTGAGATAAATGTGTCACGGGAGTATAATATTAGAATTTTTAATGTTAAAAAAATAATTTGGAGCAAATCTGTCACACGAGTATAAGATTGAGATGTTTTGTGTCACAAAAAATTTTGGGGGTAAATGTGTTACGGTGAATATAATTTAGAGTTTTTGATGGCTCTTTCCCTTTTGACAATGGAAATAAAGAGGTTCGATATCACGTGAGAGCTATGACATGGACCCAATAAACCCAATCCCAAACATACATAACTATACCAAATCTAAACCTACGAAGGATCTTCGCTGAGAGAGATTAGAATTCACAATAGCGACTTCGAAATTTTGTCTCTCTTTGCCATTTCATTAAGCAATTACAAAATAGACTGCAATGGCCCTTTCCCGCCATTTTTTTAATGATCCAAAAAGAGATGAATTAGCTCCTAAGAAAAGATCACTTTCTAGATAATCAGACGCATTAAAAAGACATTTATATACTTAAGTATGCCGACAATTTACTATTTAATATATCATTGAGAAATTTTGTGTAAATTTGACCAAAATATTGTAGAGAAATTTATCAAAATCATCTCTATAGCATTTCAAATTTTACGGTCGAGAAAATGTTATGTTACTTTATCAAAAACATTTATTTTTTTAAAGAAACTGAACATTTGAAGGGTGTATGCACTGGTGCATACTTTTACAAGTGCAATGCTGGGGACTTATATAGGAGAAAATGTCCCATTGTTTTGGTATTTTGTATAATTTGAAATATGATTTTCCTTTTGATAGAACTAGTACGAGCACCTAGAGGGGGGTGAATAGGTGATTAAGATGATTTTGTAAAATGTAACAGAATATATAGACTTTTTACTGAATGATGGACTAAGAGATTGAAAACAATAATCGACGTATGAGGATGCAATGTAAAGTAAAAGGATTAGGGATAGAGAATCAAGACTCCAAGGTTATAGTTGTTCGGCTTAGACCAAGCCTACGTCCACTCTCCCGCACGGACAGCCCACTGGCTGGATTTCACTAAGAATCAAATAAAAGAATTTACAGTCTCACGCCCTTGATTCCACAGTGTAGAGACTCTACTACACTTCCTCAAGGTCTCACCAAAATTCAGTCTCTCTTTTGATTACAAGTATAGCTTGAAGAATAAGATCACAAAAGAACAAAGAGATTCAAATTTTGAAATTCTTCTATCTGGCACTCTTGAACAACTTGAGTATCTCCCTTAAATACTTCTTCATGCCTTCATTACCGTTGGCACCTTCCAAAGAAGTTCTTCCAATCAACCCGTTGGACAAAATCAATTAGAGAGATCTCGAGCTCCTCAAGGAAAATGACGATAGCCCATCAATCCTACTCGCCCATACAATCAAGATCTCGGTTTCCATAAGTAGAACCTTCCAAGTATAAATTGCGGATCTAGAGAATCTAGATTATTCGAATACGAATAAAAGATCTTGAAGTGATAATTCTAGTCATGAGATATTCCTTAACCGTTAGAATCAAAACCATACTTGAATTAATTAGAATAGAACTTTAATTTCGTCGGTCTGGAAACTGTCCATAAGAGTAGACTTTGAAACTTGAGTCTGGAGGTCTTCAGACTTCGTTAATAGAGTCTGCAAGTCTTCAGACTAGATTGATGGAAACGTTTTGTCGACTTCAAAACATCTTAAGAAGATTTCTCTAACAATCTCCTTCTTTTTTATGGTGACAAAACTTTCTTGCAGATTTGGATACTATCGCCCTACAATACAACATTTAAGCTAGCAAAGATATCTCATAATAGGTTAGGATAAAGATAATGACAGATCTGCATCCACAGAAAACAAGTTAGTCCTGTACAAATATTTATCAGTTATCTTTATCTAAATCAATAGCATAGCTTAAAGTATTGCAATAATAAGCAAGCAATCCAAAGTTCAAGTCAGTCCAATAATCCAAACAAAAGATAAAGTCAAACACAACCACATCAAAATATTGAAAATTATCCAAAGTATGTGAAAAGTTGAAGGTTGAAAATCTGCAAAACTTCTCCCCCTTTTTGTCAGCATAAAAAGGTGAAAAAGTCAAGATACTCTAGGAATACGAACGAGCTGAAAATCTCCCATTGACTTGATAGTGTCCTCCAGCTTCTTCAAATCCTCCTGCAGTTGTGCTAGAGTCGTGCCTTTTGCAGTTGCCTGAATCTGAAGATGAATATTTCGAATTTGAGCTTGCAAAGAGATGGACATGGCACGATTCTCATTCTGCAGAGTCTGAAATTCGCATCCTAATGCATAAACCTGGCCTTTAAGCTCCAAAAGAATTTCAAGCAATCTTCCAAAGTCTCCTGATTTTTCAGTCCGTGTGCTTGCTTCAGCATGGTCAGATTGTGGAGTAAAGCCAGTTGAGTGAACATCAGCAGGAAGATCAACATTTGGAGATGATGCCTCAAGGTCTTCTTCAAGAAATTGAGAGGCATAGACATCCTCTGCACCAACAGGAGAACAACTGACACTTGCACTTGTAAAAGTAAAAAGAGGAATACTTTCTCTAGGAACATCTCCCCCTATTTCAGTGTCGTCTGGTGGAGAGAAGTATTCTTCTTGCTGAGATGCTTCTTCAGTGTCATGATGTTCTTGAGCCTCCTTTTCTGCTGGAGAGTCTCCACAACCTTCTTCTGCAGTTTGTTGTTCTGTCTACTTCTGTGAGTCTGCTCTTGCTGTGTCTTCTTCTTCTCCTTTCCTCAAAGATTCCTTCTCCTGATTCCCTTTCTCAATCTCTCCTCCGACTTGATGTTCTTGTTCTGTTGACTCAGGAACAAGATGCTGGGAAACAAAAGTAGAGATAGGAATGTCGTCCTCATCATCTTCATCTTGTAAGATGATTGCTCGCCTCCTTTTGGTAGGACCAGTCATGGGATCTTTTCCTTTTCTCTTCGCAGCAGCAGAGTCTTGTCTGGCTTTGACAGGGGTTTTCTCCTTGAATCGCTCTAGCTTCTTGCTGAGTTCTTTCAGACGCATCTTTGTAATCATTTTCAGCCCTATTACCATTTGATCAATGGTTCTCACACACAGAATTTTGGGAGGCTGAATATTCAGATGTCTGAATAAACGAGAGATGAGAGCAGAATAAGGAAGTTTGCCATTGTCATTTTCCATGGACCTATATATGTGAAACATGATGGTGTGAGGCAAGGAAAACTTATGATCGATCTTGATGGCGTACATCAATTTTGCTTCAGAATTTGAGACATCTGTCTTTGATGTTGACTTGGGTCTGAGACAATTAATCACAATCTTATGAAGCAAAATGTTTGATGCACTCATCCTCAGATACGAGAGGCGTCCTTCTGCGATTCTATCTTTTGCAAGCTCCAAGGTTGCATGGCTAACGGACACAGAAATAGATTGGAAAGCTCCTCTTTCCACACCAATAACGTCAGCAAGAGTATCTACGTCAACCACATACTCCTTATCTCTCACGCTGAATGAAAAACTGTTCACATCAAGAAAACTAAGATTCGAATAGAAATATGCGGTCAGTTCAGAATGAGCGGTTTCTATATCAGTACATAATTGATCAAATTGAAGTTTCTCAAACTTCTATCTCAGATTGATGTTTAACAAATCGAGAAAATCAAAGTCCACAATTCTTGGGTTCATAACCCCACGCTTCAGCAACTTTGAATAAACTTTTTTATGTTCCTCCGACCGAAATAATTCTTCCCTCTTTCCTCGAAGATTTGTAGCCACACCCATTCTTGGCTTAAAATGCACAAACATTTTTTCATCATCATCTTTCCCTTCAGGCTGATTTACACTACCAAATTGTGGATCACTCGGAAAGTTAGGGAAAGTCTTTGCCGCTGTTCCAACAGGAACAACACCCAAACGTTCCATCACACTTAGAAAATGAGTCTCATTCTTATAGCCCTTTTCTTTTAGAAACTCATCAATAAACGTCATTGTAGAACCCCCTTCTTTCAGAGTAGAGTAAAGCATGTAAGTGAATGCAGGCTTAAGAGATCTTACTAGTTCTATATCCTCGATGATATTTTCCTCTGCATGTTGAGGGTCACGATCATGTGATCTAGCAGGAGAGGAAGTGCGCAGTTGAGAATGTTGATGCACCTGTCCATTTGGAGAGTCTCCTTCTTCGGTAAGATTGAAGTGCGTAGGCCCCTCACGCAAACCTTGTGGTCCCCTGCTTGCAATTCTCAATGACTTTCTTTGATGCGACATTGTCACTGTCTTTGAGAGAATTTTCACACTCGTATCGCGAGAAAGGTGAGAGCTTTAAGAGTTGAACTTCGAAAGAAAGTTTCAGAGAGTGAAAATTTGTGCTCTAGGGTTTTTAGATAAAAAGAGAAGAGGAAGAAGAACTGTATAAAAGGCAATCGATACGGGGTATTTGAAACGTCACGAAAAGGAAAAAATAAAAATGCATTTTCAAAATAACTGTCTTTTTAAAATAGATAACCATCTTTTTCAAAAAGATAACTGCCTTAATAATATCAATTAGAGATTAACAAGCGGTCTTACCCTTTCGAGATGTCAAGTTAAACGAATAAAAGTACTATAATTGAAATAACTTACAGTCATAACCTTTGGTCTTCTGAGTCTGAACTTTTGAGTCTGATTCTTTTCAGATTTAGTTCCTGAGTCTGAGCTTCATCAGTCTTCAAGAGATAAAATGTTGAGTCTTGAACGAACAGACTCAAATAAACTTTTCTCAAGCGACTTTGTGAAAATGTCTGCCAGTTGATTCTTTGAGTCGATAAACTATATCAAGACTTCTCCATTTTGAACATGATCTCTAATAAAATGATGTCGAATCTCTATATGCTTTGCTCTTGAGTGAAGAATTGGATTCTTTGTAAGATTGATTGCATTGGTATTGTCACATTTGATCTCGGTACAAGAGTCTTTGATACCAAAGTCTCGTAGTTGTTGTTTTATCCAAAGTATTTGAGAACAACAACTTCCAAGAGCTACATATTCTGCTTCAGCTGTTGATAGAGCTATGGTACTTTGCTTCCTTGAAAACCAAGATACTGCCATGTTACCAAGTAATTGACAAATGCCGGATGTGCTCTTTCTATCAACTCTGCAACCTGCAAGATCTGCGTCTGAATACCCAAGAAGAGTAAAGTCTTCTTCTTTGGGATACCATAGACCAAGCTTAGCAGTAGTTGCAACATATTTAATGATACGTTTTGCAGCACTTAGATTAGATTCTTTAGGATCCAATTGAAACCTAGCACAAATGCAAACACTAAATAATATATCAGGTCTTGATGCAGTAAGATAAAGAAGTAAACCAATGATACTCCTGTATAGTTTCTGGTCGACTTTCTTTCCTCCTTCATCTTTGTCTAGCTTCGAAGAATTTGACATAGGTATGTCAGTCTTTTTGCAATTCTCCAAACCGAACTTTTTAACAAGTTCTTTTGCATATTTTTCTTGATGAATAAAGATTCCTTCTTTCATTTGTTTCACTTGTAAACCAAGTAAGAATGATAGTTCACCCATCATGCTCATCTCGAATTCATCCTGCATAGACTTAGAAAATTTCTTGCACAAAGTCTCATTAGATGATCCAAATATAATATCATCAACATAAATTTGAACAAGTAAAAAGCTTTTTACCTTCCCTTTTAATAAATAATGTAGTATCTACCTTTCCTTTAATGAAACCACTTTGAATTAAAAAGTTACTTAACATTTCGTACCAAGCTTGAGGAGCTTGTTTTAATCCATATATAGCCTTTTTCAGTCTGAACACTAAGTTTGGTTTCTTTGAATCTTCAAATCCAGGAGGTTGTTCCACATAGACTTCTTCTTGGATAAATCCATTCAGGAATGCGCTTTTGACGTCCATTTGGAATAACCTGAAATTCTTATAGCATGCAAAAGTAAGTAATAATCTAATTGCTTCTAACCTTGTTACAGGAGCGTAAGTCTCGTCATAGTCTATCCCTTCTTGTTGCGTGTATCCTTTAGCCACGAGTCTTGCTTTGTTTCTTGTCACTTTGCCTTTTTCATTGACTTTGTTTTTGAAAACACATTTAGCTCCAATAACAGATTTACCTTTTGGTTTAGTAGTTAATTCCCAAACGTCGTTAATGCTAAATTGTCTAAGTTCTTCTTGCATTGCTTCAATCCAGCTTTCATCAGCTAAGGCTTCTTCTATATTTTTGGGTTCTATTTCAGAAATAAGCGCCACAGCACTAGACTCTTCTCGCCTTTTGGATCTTATGCGAATTCCCTCATTAACGTTTTCAATAATGAGTTCTTCAGGATGAATAAACTTGTGCTTCCAGTTACTGGTCAATTTGATAGGTTGTTGATCTTTTTCTTGAGTTGATTCTTCATCAACAACTTGTTGTACTGCTTTTGGATTGTGAACTGTTTCAAGGGAGGTAGACCTTGTGGAGTCAAGAGCAGGTTCTGATTCTTCAATTTGATTTGGCTGAATTTGTGGAGAGTCTTGAAATTTGACATTCATTTATTCTTCCACGGTCTAAGTTTTCTTGTTGAATACTCTGTAGGCTTTGCTTGAAGTTGAGTACCCAAGAAAGAATCCTTCATCTGATTTTTCTTCAAACTTACCAACTCGATCATTTGCATTTTTCAGGATAAAGCATTTACAACCAAATACTTGAAAATATGAAACAATTGGTTTCTTACCTTTAAAAATTTCATAAGGAGTTTTTTCAAGAATTCGCCTTAAAAATACTCTGTTAATAATATAGCAAGCAGTAGAAACAGCTTCAGCCCAAAACCGTGAAGAAATATTACTTTCAATTAGAAGAGTCCTTGCCATTTCTTGTAAAGATCTATTCTTCCTTTCCACAACCCCATTCTGTTCTGGTGTATATGGAGAGGAGAATTTATGCTGAAAACCAGATTCATCACAAAATTTAGCAAAGTCTTGATTTTCAAACTCACCTCCATGGTCTGTACGAATGCTTGAAATAGTGTAACCTTTTTCATTCTGCACTTTCTTAGCAAATTTTGAAAAATGAGAGAAAGTCTCAGACTTACTTGCAAGAAAGTAGACCCAAGTAAATCGTGAATAATCATCCACTATTACTAGGCAAAACCTTTTTCCACCAATGCTTTGAGTTCTCGTGGGTCCAAAAAGATCCATATGCAGAAGTTGTAGTACACGATTAGTGAAAATCTTATTTATTGGTTTAAAAGAATTTCTAACTTGTTTTCCCAATACGCATGATGTGCATAAGTCAGACTTTTGGTAATTGAGAATAGGTAATCCTCGAACAAGCTTCTTGGAAGAGATTTTGGCAATTTGCTTCATGTTGATATGGCCAAGCTTTATGTGCCATAGATTAGCTTCATCTTTTACTGATATTAAGCATTGTGATCTTTCTTGATTCACATCCAGAAGATAGATATTCCCATGTCTATGTCCAGTAAAAGATTGAGAGAAGTCTTTATTGATTCCTGAGCACGTTCCTTCCTAGAAATTGATCTTGAATCCAATATCGCACAATTGGCTTATGCTGAGCAGATTGTAATTCAATCCTTTCACCAATGAGACATTATTGATTGATAGACTTCCAATTTTTACTGTACCGCGACCAATAATCCTTCCTTTGTTGTTACCACCAAAAGAAACTTTTCCTCCATCTATCTGGACAAGTTTTATGAAGCAACCTGAATCTCCTGTCATATGTCTTGAGCAGCCACTATCCAAATACCATTTAATCTTCCTTTTGATAGTGACCTACAATTAAGAGAAAATTCAAGCTTTCTTTAGTACCCATATCATCTTGGGTCCAGTTGAGTTAGAGCAATAAACAGTCTTTACCCAATCCCTTTTAACAGGTCTCCAAACCAAAGGGCATTCTTTCTCAAAATGTTCTGAGCTTTGACACTTTGAACATTTGAGAGCATTTCGACCAACAGGTTTTACAAAGATTTTCTGAAAATGATTTTTATAAACAACTTTTGTTGGTCTTTGTTTGATTCTTTCCTTCACCTTTGGAAAATCAATTAGTGGAATAGTTTCAGAAGTCATACAGAGACCTAATTTGTCAAAGTATGGTCTTTGTATCGAAAGAATCTTATCCAATTTTTCAGAACCATTTAAAAACCTTTTTGAGATGTTTGAAATATCATTTTTCAAATGGGTATTTTCTTTGGAAATAGAGTCTGAGTTTTCTTTCAAAATAGTAAAGTTTTTATCTAAATTTTCAAACTTTTCCTTCCAAAATTTCTCCTGTTGCTTCAATGTAGAATTCTCCCTTTTTAATTCGGAAATCCTCTTAAGAGAGGTTTTGAGACCAAGACATAGTTCATCAATATATTTCGAGACTTTGACAGGAATTTTTAGATTACTTACCTCAAGCTCACTATGCCGAGTCAGTATCTATCTCAAGGTCTAGTCTGAATCAGATTTTGCCATTAAACAAATGTTGGCATGATCATCATCACTTTCCTCACATTCAGTATCACTCCAAGTTTCTGCTTTAAGTGCCTTTCTGTATTTCTCAGCATTTCCTTTCCTTTTCCTTAATAAAGGACAGTTGGGTCTAATGTGTCCCTTTTTCTTGCATTCGAAGCAAGTCACTTCTTTGTTGGAATCATCTTCCTTAGTTGATTTGTTATGAAATCTTTGTGAGCTTTGTTTCTTCCAATTGAATTTTCTTCCCTTTCTGTTCAGCTTTCTGAATGTTTTTATCATGAGTGCCATTCTTCATCATCTAGATCTTCTTCGGAGTCTGTAGCATCAGAATAGTCATTAGACTTTAAAGCAATAGACTTCTTACCTTTTGAATCTTCTTCTTCGTTGGTGTGCTCTACTTCGTAAGACTAAAGAGTTCCAATCAATTCGTCTACAGAAAATGGTGCAATCCTTTGTGTTTCTCTTATCGAAGTCTTTATATAATTCCAGTCCTTAGAGAGTCCACGCAGCAGTTTGTTGACCTTCATATGTCCTGAGATTGGATGTCCCTATATTCTAGACCATTCACAATTTTAGTAAAACGGCTAAACATGTCAGTTATTAATTCTCCTGATCTCATCTTGAAAACTTCATATTGTCCCAAAAGAATATTGATCCTTGTCTCTTTCACTCGATCAGTTCCTTCATAGGTAATGTGTAGCCTATCCAGGACTTCTTTTGCTATATCACAAGAGGATATTCTATTATACTCAGTAGGAGATAAAGCACAATATAAAGAATAAATAGCTTTAGCATCAAGAGCTTGTCTCTTGGTTATTTCTTCTTGAGTCATCTCGATAGGAGCAGCAACTTCTTTTCCTCTCTCTGATACTGATGCAGCAGTAGGAATGATTCCTTTTTCTACTACTTCCCATTCCAAGGGATCTTTCAATCTTAGGAATGCTTTCATTTTGTTTTTCCATATGCTGTAGTCTTTTCCATCAAAGTATGGAGGTCTGGTGTTGCTTTGACCTTCAACCAACCCTGTAGGCAACATACTAGCCATAGATCTTTAACTTAGAAGTAAAAACACTTCTAATTAATGAGTACACAAGCTCTTATACCAATTGATAGAACTAGTACGAGCACCTAAAGGGGGGTGAATAGGTGATTAAGATGATTTTGTAAAACGTAACAGAATATATAGACTTTTTACTGAATGATGGACTAAGAGATTGAAAACAATAATCGACGTATGAGGATGCAATGTAAAGTAAAAGGATTAAGGATAGAGAATCAAGACTCCAAGTTTATAGTGGTTCGGCTTAGACCAAGCCTACGTCCACTCTCCCGCAAGAACAGCCCACTGGCTGGATTTCACTAAGAATCAAAAAGAGAATTTATAGTCTCGCACCCTTGATTCCACAGTGTAGAGACTCTACTACACTTCCTCAAGGTCTCACCAAATTTCAGTCTCTCTTTTGACTACAAGTATAGCTCGAAGAATAAGATCACAAAAGAACAAAGAGATTCAAACTTTGAAATTCTTCTATCTGACACTCTTGAACAACTTGAGTGTCTCCCCTAAATACTTCTTCATGCCTTCATTACCGTTGGCACCTTCCAAATAAGTTCTTCCAATCAACCCGTTGGACAGAATCAATTAGAGAGATCTCGAGCTCCTCAAGGAAAATGACGATAGCCCATCAATCCTGCTCTCCCATACAATCAGGATCTCGGTTTCCATAACTAGAACCTTCCAAGTATAAATTGCGGATCTAGAGAATCTAGATTATTCGAATACGAATAAAAGATCTTGAAGTGCTAATTCCAGTCGTGAGATATTCCTTAACCGTTAGAATCAAAACCATACTTGAATTAATCAGAATAGAACTTTAACTTCGTCGGTCTGGAAACTGTTCATGAGAGTAAACTTTGAAACTTGAGTCTGGAGGTCTTCAAACTTTGTCGATAGAGTCTGCAAGTCTTTAGACTAGACTGATGGAAACGTTTTGTCGACTTCAAAACACCTTAAGAAGATTTCTCTGACACCTTTCATGTAAAAATCATTATGCCGATCCTTTTTAAGAGTGTCCAAATCGAAGTCTTGAGATTTTTATCATTAGACAATGCACATATTTCATCATACTAGCCCGTGAAATTAATTGGCGATGATGCTCCCATCGTGATTTTCATTGGCAACGATCCCTGAGCCGCTAGCGGAATCTCCGTTACGGACACCGAACTTGAAGGACACAAGCCATCTTTTTAATCGTTGCATAAAAATGGATATGCAGGAGCCATCTTTGGAAAGCAGCGCCTTCAATTCGCCTAAGCTTTTCAACAACCGTGAGGAGTTTCACCATGTGTGTTGCCATGAAATTCAATGTCTTTAGAATGTTGTGGGGATCGAAAGAAGAGATAAAACTTCCCAGTAAAGCGTATTGACGGTACTGCAAGTGGACATTGTGTAAGAATGAGATATAAGTGGGACAATGGACAACTTTGCATTAGTCTTTTTTCTTGTGGCTAACGCATTTGAGTATGTCATGTGCCATCTCAAATTCCATTTTGAATGGAAGAGGCCATGTTGAGTTATCTATAACTCAACATTTACTCCCAAGTGGTCGGCAATAGGTATGGCTGCACACAGTATACTCCTTTTATGGGACATGAGTAGAACAGGCCAAGTTGTTATCAATAGCATCAAAGTTGGACCCTAGTAAATGTGTGGTTTGTGGATGAACTAGGCCCATTCTCGATTCAACAAGGGTGGGGAGTGATCACCGTTATGAGAGGGCTCGAACAAGGTGCATCTCATAACATGCTTTTAAGATGGCAGGCGAGGCAAAAATGTACCGGGCCACACATCAAATACTTGGATATATGTCACGACCTGAGTTATCCATAATTCGAACATCAAATTGAATGAATGAATAAATAATTTAGTTCCAACTGAGGTATACAATTGTTTTTGTTTATGCACATAATTAAAACTCCAATACAGAAGATACACCCCTGAAGAAACCTTTGAAAGTGCTAATCTACATGCCCTTGAATTGCAAACTCGACCAATCTGTAAAATATTTTGGAGTAAGCCTAAATTTGATAAATGAAAGCTCTAGGTCTAAAGCAAGATATCTACTCACCACTCATCCTGATAGCACAACAGCATAATACAATCAGCAAGTAACATCACATACCACTGTCGATAGGGAAATCTGTTGGAAATTTCCTATAATATGGGCTTACATTAATTAATTCATTTTCTATTTTAAATAATCGGGTTAATGGATATTCCAATATTTGTTGAACCCTACAGTGATCTGATTAAATTGGGTATTGGCATCTATTAACAACGGGCCTAGTTGAGCAGCAAAGTGTAGGCAATTGTGTTTAACTGAAGCCCATAATGGGAAGGGCCTAGTTGACACGCTGTTGATTAGAGTTTGCTAGGTCCTCTCTCTAGCCTATAAAAGGGTAGGTTATACCTATTAGTTGCTTTAATCCCATTGAAAGCTGCTATACTGAAATAGGTCATAAAGAAGAAGATCTGGCATTCCGATATATCATTGTTTATTAGATTGATCTATTTTCTTCAAGTGAAGTAATGGCTCAAATGGGTACGCTTTAATTCCGCTGTGTTTATCGATCTTGGTGTTTTACAGTCATATATGGATCCGCTTCTTTTTGATTAATTAGTTGTTTATGTGAACAAATTACTTACATGTGGTATCAGAGCCGATCATATATGATTGTAGAACCCAATTTTTTTTTTTTTATTGACAAATTTGAAATCCTCCTCTTTCAGCCGAATATGGGCATTATTTTTTCGTGTAGATTTTTTGCTTGATTGATCCCGAAACCATAGGGCTTTTGTTCTACATGTCGAGATCTTTCCAACCATATATAATTTGCATAATTTCGTTGAGAATTGAGAGAGAATTTTGAATTTGAAATTCTAGGGTTTATGCATGAAAAAGTTCTAGAATTTTCAAATTTGTTCGTTGCAAATCATTGTATGGGTATTGTTATATATATGTTTTAGCATTCTTTTGTTGCATCAAGGTAAGTTTTTTAGGGCTTAAATTTAAGAAATTTGAAATTCGGCCATGGGAGGTTTAGATCCAAAACTTTGAAGCTTGTATCTAGTAGATTTACTAGATTTTTCTTCGTTTAATTCATTATAGTCAATCATATTGATGTTATATGCAAATCCCATGGAGAAATTTCATTAAAAAATCAAGCTAATATGTGGTTTTGGAGCTTCAGGTTGAAACCGGGTCGTGCAACCTGGTTTTCTGCAACCTCGGGACCCGGCTGGAGGTTGAAGAAGACCCTCAAGCCGGGCCGAACCAATGGATGGGTGTAAGCCCATCCATTTCTTTTTTTTAATGTTTAAGGTTCTGGGCGTAGCCCAGGAACCTTTATTAAAGAAACATAAAGGTTCTGGGCTCACGCCCAAAACCTCTCTCTTTTGGTTCTGGGCGTGAGCCCAGAGCCCAAAATTAATGAGCTTAGCCCAATCGTGGGCCATAATAATAAAAGAAACAATGGGCCTAAAAGGAGTGAAAAGAATAGCTTGGGCCCCACGAGAGTCTCCGATTTAGGCTGCTCGCGGGTCAGGCCCTGCGGTCCGATCTGGGTTGCTCGCGGATCAGGGCCCGCGAGTGGGTCCGAAATATTACATTAATATTAAAATAATTATTAAATAATTATTATTAATTAAATAAAAAATTGTGGCAAAAAATGTTGTTTGAAAAAATGCAATATGATTTTTGGAAGCACATGTTGTAAAGTGTTTCATATTGTTTGATGAATTTTGGGCATAAGTTTTGGAGTTCCCTATTGATAAAAATTAATATATACAATTACTTGCCCAAAGGGAGTTATTGTGTGTATTAATTTGGAAAATAGCATGAAGTTTAATTCCCATATTTAAAAGATGGGGATGTATAATTGAAAAATATTTATCTGCCCAAGGGGGATAAATGTTTTGAAAATTATATGTAATTCCCCTCTATATTGATATTATGGAGATGTATAATTTAAAGGATTTGCCTGCCCAAAGGGGATGGATCCTTGACAATTATATGTAATTCTCCTTGTCGTTGCTTTATAAATTTCATGCTGGGAAAAATAATGGTGCATTATACACTCTGCCCAAAGGGGAGTTTATGATATATTAATTATTTTTGATGAATTGCTTATTGCCCATAATTGATCTTATTGCATTATGTGTAAAAAAAAAAAGTTAAATTTGCTGTAAATAACAACAATGCCACGGTTGAAATGTTAACTGGATCAAACTTCAAGAGATGGAAGCAAGATATAGAGTTTACTCTAGGCATCGTTGATATGGACTTGGCTCTATGTGAGGATGAACTTGTTAGGCCCAATGATCAAGGTACTACAGATCAAAAGGCCCATTATGCTAGATGGGAAAAATCTAACCGACTGAGCCTCGTTGCTATGTAGAGGTCCATTGCTGAGCATCTCATTAGTGGTTTGCCGGAAGATACGAATGCCAGACAGTTCCTTGAAGCAGTGGGAGAAAGATATAAAGTCTCAGATAAAGCTGAAGCTGGAAACTTGCTGAGTGAGTTAACGAACATGAGGTATGATGCTGCTATGGGTGTTAGAGAATTTATACTGAAAATGGTCCACATTCAGTCCAAACTTAAGGCTCATGAAATTGTCCTTTCTGAGAATTATATTGTGCATTATGCCTTAAATATTCTGCCAACATGAATTTAGCCAGATTAAGGCTGCTTATAGTGCTTAGAATGAGACATGGAGCATTAATGCCTTAATTACTAAGTGTGTGACTGAGGAAGAGAAGTTAAAGAAGGAAAAGTATGAGTCCACCCACTTAACTGCCAATGCCAAGTTGAGTTCATCTAAAGGCAAATGGAAGCCTAAAGGGTCAAATGCTCATGGTCCAAAGAAATGGCAAGACTTCAAGAAAAATGGGAATTATGAGAGAAATGGAGATAAGGATTTCAAGTGTTTTCACTGCATGAAGCAGGGTCATAAGTGAGACAATTGCTACAAGTTTCAAGCTTGGCTAAAAACAAGAAAAGAAAGCCAAGGGTCTCACCAATCTAAGGAATCCAAGTCTGAGGGAGTCAAAGCTTAAAAGTTGGAAACAATACTGGAGTTGATGTGGAGCGCTTAGGGACAGTTGTTTTGAATTTATGATTCCAAAATGATTGGGAATTGTGTTTTGTCTTATGGATTATATCGATTGTCCTTATCTCCCGATAGACCATATTGCTTTTTCAATGTCGAGAATATTGTTGCTAAGAGATCTTTAATCAAAGAAAGATCTTCATTGTTGTGGCATAAGCGATTAGGATATATCTCCAAAGAATGGGTAACGCAACTTATCAAGGCTGATATTTTCCCTCCTCTTGACTCAGATGATACTGAGACTTGTATTGATTGTGTGAGGGGAAAATTAACTAAAACCAAGAAGAAAGGCACTACTCGCAGTCAAAATCTATTGGAGATTATTCATACTGATATTAGTGGGCCATACTCAACCACCTTGTGTGGAAATAAGTACTTCATCACGTTCATTGATGATTTCTCCTGTTATTGTTATGTTTATCTAATTAAGGAGAAGAATGATGCTC
Organism: Eucalyptus sp. ANBG9806169; assembly: GCA_014182395.1. Taxonomy (NCBI): domain Eukaryota; kingdom Viridiplantae; phylum Streptophyta; class Magnoliopsida; order Myrtales; family Myrtaceae; genus Eucalyptus; species Eucalyptus sp. ANBG9806169. The sequence goes on along the minus strand of CM024574.1, from coordinate 15,245,953 downwards.
TTGAGATATTTAAAGTGTTTTGTACTGAAGTTGAGAAACAATTGGGAAAAATCATCAAGATTATCAGGTCTGATCACGGGGGTGAGTATTATGGGGGATATACCAAGGCTAGTCGCAAAAGGGTACACACAAAGAGAAGGCATTGATTATACTGAAGTTTTTTCCCCAGTGTCCACTAAAGACTCCTTTCGGATAATCATGGCATTGGTGGCTCATTTTGACTTAGAGTTTCACCAAATGGATGTCAAGACAGCTTTTCTAAATGGAGATCTGGATGAAGAAGTATATATGCAGCAAACCTAAAGGGTTTAAAGAAGCTGGAAAGGAGCATATGGTGTGCAAACTTCAAAGGTCCATCTATGGTCTCAACAAGCATCACGTCAGTGGTACTTAAAATTTCACAAAGTTGTGAGATCGTTTGCTTTTGAAGAAAACAAGTATGATCAATGCATCTACATGAAAGTAAGTGGGAGTAAATATATTTTCTTAGTACTTTATGTAGATGACATTTTACTTGCTAGCAGTGATGTTGATCTATTGAATGACACACAAAAAAAAAAAAAAAAAAAAAAAAAAAAAAAAAAAAAAAAAAAACTTCTTTCTACAAAGTTTGATATGAAAGATCTTGGGGAAGCCTCTTTTGTTTTAGGCATTGAGATTCATCGTGACAGATCTAAGAAGGTTCTGGGGTTATCTCAGAAAAATTATATAGATCGTGTTTTAAAAAGATTCAATATGCAGACCTGCAAGTCAGGTGATGGTCCTGTTGTGAAATGAGATAAATTGAGTATAGAACAATGCCCCAAGAATGATGTTGAAAAAGAAGTCATGAAGAATGTTCCATATGCTAGTGTAGTTGGCAGTCTTATGTATGCACAAGTATGTACCAGACCTGATATTGCTTTTGATGTGAATACTCTTAGAAGATATCTGTCGAATCCAGGTTAAGAACATTGGGTTGCAGCAAAGAAGGTGATGAGATATCTACAACGAACAAAGGACTTCATGCTCGTGTATAGCAGAGTTGAGGACTTAAAGGTGATTAGATATTCAAATGTTGATTTTGCTAGTTGTTCAGATGATAGAAAATCAACTTCTGGATATATTTTTATCATGGCTGGAGGTGCTATTTCTTGGAAGAGCACAAAGGAAGAGCACAAAGCAAACATTGATTAAGAACTCTACAATCTTTGCTGAGTTTGTAGCGTGCTACGGCGCATCAATTCAAGCAGTTTGGCTTAGAAATTTGATCTCAGAATTGCGAGTTGTGGACTCTATTGCTAGACCTGTGATGATCTACTGTGACAACACTGCAGCTGTGTTTTATTCCAAGCATGACAAGATCAGCAATGCGTCCAAACACATGGAGATCGAATATTATACTGTTAAGGACATGGTCAAAAAGGGAGACATTGTGATTGAAAATATCAGAACTGAGTCCATGTTGGCTAATCCTTTAACAAAAGGCTTACAACCCATTTTGTTTAAAGAACATGTAAAGAATATGGGTGTCTTAGATTCTTTTGATTTCTTTTGTTAGTGGGAGTTATACCAATTATATTTCTAGATATTATAGTTACATGCAGACTGGTAATGCTTTTATGATGTTTATTAAAGCATTTATTTTCAATGATCATTATTGTTGATTCTATTGTTATCATTTCTCCTGTTGACTGAGAAATGGAAGTATAAAATAGTATCTTTAAACAAATTTCAATTTAAAGATGACTGGATGTCACTAATTATGAGATCTCATGTTGGATTGTGACATAGTTGTGCAATTTCATATTGTTTAGAAATTGCGTTAATGCAATTTCATGTCGTTGAGAAATTGCATTAAGGACCGATAAGAAATAGTGTATATTTTGATCACATGTTGGCACTATTTCTTACTACACTACTAGGCCCATGAACATGAAAATATAATACTTATTATATGTGATTATGGAAGGTAATGTGTTGTGGTATTTTCTTAACACATTGCTCCCAAAGTCCTATACTAAGGTTATATAGGATTGGATTGGTTTTGAGATGCCGTTATTGGAATATTATTTTTTAAAGTTGTGGCCACATAAAACAAAATTTTTAGTTATTAACCCGATAGTGTCGTTTTCAAATCTTTTTCAAAATAAAATAAGTTAATTAATGTAGCCCAAGTGGGAGAATGTTGGAAATTTCCTATAATATGGGTTTACATTAATTAATTCATTTTCTATTTTAAATAATCGGGTTAATGGATATTCTAATATTTGTTGAACCCTACAGTGATCTGATTAAATTGGATATTGGGATCTATTGATAACGGGCCTAGTTGAGCAGCAAAGTGTAGGCAATTGTGTTTAACTGAAGCCCGTAATGGGAAGGGCCCAGTTGACACGCTGTTGATTAGGGTTTGCTAGGTCCCCTCTCTAGCCTATAAAAGGGAAGGTTATACCTATCAGTTGCTTTAATCCCATTGAAAGTTGCTATACTAAAATAGGTAATAGAGAGGAAGATCTGGCATTCCGATAAATTACTGTTTATCATATTGATCTATTTTCTTCAAGTGAAGTAATGGCTCAAACAGGTACGCTTTAATTCCACTGTGTTTATCGATCTTGGTGTTTTACAGTCATATATGGATCCGCTTCTTCTTGATTAATTAGTTGTTTTTGTGAACAAATTACTTACAAAATCAACATATTATTGGAGTTTATGTGAACAAATTACTTAATTAGTTGTAATCCATGTGTTATGCATAAATAACTACAATGCACACAAAACGTGTGCAAATACCCGTAGAGTAGCTGAGCTATATACACCGATGGATATTCATTCCCTAATTGTGTACATGAAAGATTTATGCCGATTAACAGAACATCATCACCACCAAGTCATGAGGGACGGATTTATAGACACATTTTTAGTAAAACAGGGCTCAAAGATAAGTATGGATGGTCCACCGTTGGCTTGCTCCTACATTGGGAGGCCTGCCAACTTTGTCTAATCACCATAACGAAAGAGCCAAATGAGATTGCTGAACTTTCACGCCTTCTGCATGCAGGTTAACTTGGTCCACACTTCAGAAAAATAATCACCGATTGCTGGCACAATTTCCTGACTTAGGTGAGAGTACCTGAAGATTAGCAGACAATGAAACTGAAAAATAATATATTAAGTAGCTATATTTCAAGACTGTACGACAAAACTGATTTCAGTGAAATTAGGAGGGTGGCATAAGAGAAGTAATATATGTCATTTCTCGGTACAAGATGACGAAGACATGCACAATCAGCAAGAGTCGAGCATGAATAAAGGTTGAACTTCACATACACAAAGATTCATTTGAACTACCACAATAGTACCATACTTTCTCACTCAACCAAACCTCAGAAGATGGATTTCATTGCAAAATGGACTACCACTGGCATTACGCTTTTAACATAATAAAGGTTGAACCTCACAAAAGTAACTAGTTAGAAAAATGTATAGCCAGGAGCAGTACCTCGATTCCTTTTCTCATATTAATTGGCCAAAGCTCGAAAGAACCAACCCAAATGAGACTTTCTCACTAGCAAGCCTTTATGAAATTACATATGCAGCAAGTGACAAAGGCAAATGCATGTACTTGAATGCAAACACAGGCAAAATCAAGACACCTTATGTAGAAACACCAGATAATACTGTCAAATCTCCACCTGGATGAAATTTTTCTGAGGATGAATTCTAGATGAAAACCCTAAGCAATGTCCTGCAGCTCACTGTTTGGTAATATTGGCTGGATTTGGCCACTTGCAATGAGCAATCCCTTGGAATGGCAACCAGGATGACACTAGCTTGCTTAGCCAAACTTTGGGGCCTTAATGTTGTAGCCTTTGACTTTAGAGTGATAGTCACACAAAGTAATCGACCACTGGTGATATGATTTTTGGCTTAGTAACTAATTTTAGATTCTCAACTGCCCAACTGTTAATTATGTAAGAGCCAAGTGGCTCGACCCTGAGTTTGTGAGGCAAGAGATTTCGCATGCAAATGTGACCAAACTGTAACCGCATGCCTTGGAATTCTATCCTGATATAATGTTGAGGAGTGCTGATCCAACATGAAACAGGATTTATTTGTCAAACATTGTGTCCAGAATGTGCAGAGCCTGCTGCATCTCTGGACATAAAACATGAACACGATTAAAAGAGTGTTGCATGTGTGGACAGTGCCTTAGCCAGGCCATACTGGAAAAGGGTACAGATATCGACCAATAATCATTCTTCTGGTATGGAAAGAGCCTAGCCCTGATCAAGATACCAAGTTTGCTAGTTGCCGAGCGACCACAGAATTTCCAACTAACAGAGATCTTTATAATTCTTCCAATTCAATGACTTCAAAAGATTTATCACTCTCAGACATCTCGTTAGCAGAATTAACTATACAATTTCAGAAAGTCCAAAAACTGTTGAGATTACTTACCGATGCCTGAATTCATTGAAATGCTCCAGGATAAACAAGATGCATGAATTCGTCAATGTTGTTGTTGAGACCTAAATTTTGGGCAACCCATTTAGTCATTTATTGCATAAAAAAATAGGGATTAATATTTAACCCCTAAATATATACATATATATATATATATATATATAATTCAATTGCATAAGCATATAATTTTAGGTGCATTTATTTTTAATTTACATGTTTTGCATTTTTATTTTTAGGATCGGTGGTGGATAGGTTCGAATTAATGTTCTGAGCTTTAGTTCGGCAGGCCGGGCTAGGCCCACGAAAGGAGCAAATTAACCCAAGCCCGTCGTTATTTTTAATTAATTATCTTGTGAAAATTTGAGATTTGATGCGATATTATGTTGATTTTTTTTAAAAATTAAGAAAATCGCATTGTAATCTTATCTTTATCAATAGATGATGAAATCGGGGGAGAATATTCATGAGATAAAGATTTTGTGATCAAGAGGTTATAAGTAATATTCGTGAGATGAAATATTAACAAAAAAATATCACATTTTGTTTTGCTATAAAAAGGGCCATGTACGGAGAGAAACGGGGGTTCGGTTTTTGGCTTTTGGAGGGTTTTGGAAATCAAAAAAAAAAAAAAAGCGAAAGGAATTGCCGTTCGTGGTCTTCGTTCGATGAAGAAGAAAGAAAAAGAAGAAAGTACACAACAGCAGAGGGAGAAAAAGGGACGTGCAGCAAAGGAAAAGAAGAAAAAAAGCAAAAAAGAAAAAGCAAAGCAGAGAACAGAGAACTGTTCATCTTCTCCATTATGCCGACTATCACGCGGCAACACCTGCTGCCTGGCCACCGCGACCTGCCTCTACCGCTGCTATCTGCGCCCCACCGGATGCCGAGTTGACACCTCTGCAGCACCCCTATTCGCGAAGCCACCGTTGATCCGCCTCGGTCAATCGACGCTGCGACCCATCTGCCCCTGTCGCTCTGTCTGATGCCCGCGAAGCCTCTCCCGCCGACACCGAAGCCCTACTCGCTCCAGATCCGCGCAACGCGACGCCAACGACCCACGAGTACCATCCCGACGCCACCGAACCGCACGCTGCCTCCAGGCTTCCGTCACGCGCCGAGCTCACCAAGCCTCTGTTCTTCGACCCGCGATCCCGACGAGCCGTGCCGCCCAACGTCTTCGCCTCTGCCGATTGCTCCGCCGCGCTAATCCCTGTCGCCGTGGTCCACTCCGCCTGCCGTACGCCTCCCCACAGTCGGAGCCGACTACCTGCACCCGCGACACAGACCCGGACCTCGCGGTGCTACCCCGACGCCGCTTCCGCCTCGCCTCCGTCCTGTTCGTGGCCACACCCAGACCCATAACTACTCCGCCCAGCAGCCCCGGCGCCGTCCAGCCCTCGCCGGAGTCCAAACCTACGCCGGCCAACGACTTCTTCCCCCGGTGTCACCCCCGTCCCCGTTACTTACCCTTAGTTAGTTTTTTCATTATTATTATTTTTTTACTTTTTACTTTCTTTATACTTTAGTTTATTTTACTCTTTCCATTTGTTAGTTTAATTTTTTGGTCATTTCATTTGATAGCATTTTTTTAGTCTAGGTATTTAAATTGTGATATTGGATGTTAATATTCATAAAATCTTATAGGCATTATCCATAGGGGTTTTCCCTAAGATTATTGTAATTATTAATTTGACCCGTAAGATGTCGGGTCATTTTTTTAATTGTATTAACTCTTGGGATTTGTTGATAGTATTTTAATTGTTGAATCAATATGATTATTAATTCGATCCGTAAGATTTCGAATCAGATTTTTAATTATTTTGAACCCTTTGTCGCGATGTTTAGGGTTAGATAATCGTTAATTTGACATGTGAGACAACAGGTTATTTTTTCGATTATTTTAATCCTTTATTTGTTGAAATAATATGGCATGAACTAGGATTCGATTTGTTTTGGGAATATTTCTTGTTATCTTGCATATGTAGAATAGGGATTTTATTTCGAATTTAGAAAAATATAAAAAAAAGTGCATTCATTTAGGATATTAGTTTTTTTTTATTTGAATTGCATGTTTAATTATGTGTTAGTTTTAATTTCGAATTTCATAAAGAAAAAACATAAAAAAATCATCGTGCATATTAGATTAAGATAATGTCTTAGTTTAAATTAGGATTTAATATGACTTAATCCTTAGTTTAAATTAGATAGAACTTTAATCTAGCTAGATCATTTTTGCATTTTTCTTAAATTTCGAATTTCATGAAAAAATACAAAATTTGTCTTTGCATAAATTAGTTTCGAGGTTTAGGATAGATTGCATTTTTAAAAATAGAAATATCAAATGCATGTCATTTAGTTTGTATTAGGTTCATTTAATTAGAAGTTCCTCGTCATTAGACTAGGTCATTTAATAAATGTCGCGTGACATATAGCTCGTATATGAAATTGCATGATATATGTCATTTTAGTTGGAATAATTTTGTGTGTCATTGCATCGCATCGCATGTCATTAGAATTAGGTCATTTAGATTGCATTTAATTATTGTATTTCTTCATGTCATATAGTTTAGGTCGTGTCGTCATGTCATATTAGATTATTAGCATGCATCGCATGATTTTCATTAAATAAAGTGAAAAAAAAAATTGAAATTGCGTGTTAATTAGAAATCATGTCTAGGGTTGTTGATGTGGATTCTAATTTAACATTGCGTATGCTTTCGTTGCTATGAGGTAAGTCTTGCATTATTTTATTCACTTTCTTGGGTGTTAAATTGATGGTTTGTGCACGTGCATGATCGCCTCACACGTTAGGAAAGTGAATTAAAATAAATCCAAGCTGCCTGCAAAAAAAAAAATTGAAAATTAAAAAAGAAATGGTACCGAAATGGCACTAGGGTAGTCTAGTGTAACCAAGTTCCCGGACCCAAAGTCTCTGGTTTGTAGGAGTAAAATGATCCTCCCATTGTTTTACTTAGGTGTCTAATCGACCTACCCCAAATTGATTAGTGGCGACTCTTAGAAAATAATCATTTGCATATTTGAACCTTAAGTCGCGAATTGGTATGGGCTTGGGAGAGCCCGAGCTAAGCTTAAAGACTTAGTAGTCCACTAACCTAGGTTTAGGTGGTACACCCGAAAAATTAGGTCACGACGGCTTGGTGACTCTGCTGGGGACTTGAGTTGAAACTCTTAGTGGACTTAGGCCAATTTTTCTTTTCTTTTGAAAAATGTTTTTGTTTGGCAGCAAGGACACCAGGTACGTCCCTAACATTTTTAAGGTGTTAAATGTTTTTGCAGATGGGAGGTATAAGGGGAGTAGTCTTTCCTAACCTTTGTCTTGCAGGTTGGAGTATGGGATGAATGATTTATTTTTCCCTAATTAGAAGTGTTGTTTGCATTTAAACTGTTGTGCATGTTTCATTGCTTTTAGCACTACACTATTGCACGCACCACCTATGGTCGGACCTGGGCTGCAATAAGATTTCTAGGATGGTGTTAAGAATGATACTTCCTCCAAAGCGAGACTGCTATGTAGAGGTTGACCTTCTCTTCCCCGAAATTTCTTTCCTGGTGTCGGATGTGTTTGTCCATATCCACGAGATTGCGTGATTATTAGGCATTCCATTCGACTAAGCCGGAGTTAAGGGGACCTTACACGTTAATGTGAGACTGGAACGGTCAGATCACCCTCTTAGCTCCACTTTGTTAAGCCATCTAGATAAAAATCGAGCCTCACGTTATGTGTCTATGTGATTGTCATCCTTTTCTGGTGAAAGTAAGCTGTCTAAATTCTTCGCAATTTACTTACTTTATTGTAATTTTTGTCGGTCCATGGCAATAGGTTTCGTCGTTAGTCTTGTTTTATATGCAATGGGGAAAACCGACGTACAATTCATTTCCACTCCCAAAAAAGAGCTCAAAGTGTGGTTGGACCAGTTAGATCAAGATGGCCAAAGATATGTGAAAGCCAGGATTGCCCGACTTCTCCCATTGTTAGAGATCAACGTCCACTCTGGTGTGATACAGGCACTCCCTCACTTCTGGTGCCCACAGACTTCCACCTTCATATTTGGTGAGTTCGAGCTAACTCCAACACTTGAAGAATATAGTGTTGCCATTGGAATGCCCCTGGAAAAGGAACTTGTTAGACCGCCTATCAGTATAGATTCTATTTCAGAATTATCACAGTTTTTAGAAATTGAAGCCGAAAGAGTAAGGAAAGTTGTCAAAGCCAATTGTTTTGCATGCCCATTTTCATTTTTGGAAGAATGTTTTGCAAATCAATCAATGATTTCAAAAGCTAGGATCTTCATGTTAGCATTTTTCAGGTTAATTGTTTTTCCTTATCGAAGAAATGCCATTAATCCTTCAATATCATGGGTGGTTAATCGTGTTTGCGACTGGTTAAATTATGTCAATATGGTTTTAGCCGAAACATTTTTGTCATTAAACCGTTTCAAGCAAAATGAAGAAAAGATCATGCGTGCCCTCCCTGAACTTTTGCAAATATGGTTTTTCTCGCACATAAAAGGTTTTGGACACCTTATGAAATAATTTAAAATTGATGATTTAAGGCACCCCATACAAAAATTTACGATTCTGGAACGTTTTTCCTCAAATAAACAATACGCCCGTTGGGTTAATTTTTTGAAAATTCCTAAGCCTAAAGCATTCCTATGGCATACTAAATGACTTCATGTTGAGGAGGCTTGTTTCTCTCACAAGTATGATGGGCCAATTCCGTTACTGGGCCTTTCTGGTGCTACCTCTTATTACCCATATAGGGTGGCCCATCAGTACAGAGCTCTTCAAGAAGTTCCTCCGCCCCTCAAGACAGAATTGTTCCAAGTTCGTTTTGTTCGTACGGACTATAATTACTTCAACGAGGTCCAGATGATCATTGCTGCACGGAATGAATGCCATCTAGAGAAGATTTTGGTGCCCAAGAGACTAAAAGGCAAGGAGGAGATCCACCATGCGTCGGCATTCTATATCCAACAACACCGGATTCCTGCTGCTTTACGTCCGGTAGTCCCTGATGTGACCGAGAAGCTTACTCAGCGAGCACAAATTGAGCATCTTAAGCGGAAAGTGGAAATGCTTGAAGCTGAAAATAAGAAGCTTCGCAAGGCATTGGGATCCCGAAAGCATATAGAATGAGATGTTTTGAATTTTGATGTTTAAGGATTTTGATTTCAATTTTCAATTCAATGTTTTCAAATTTTGTTTAGGGACTTGAATTTCAATTCTTAGTTCATTGTTAGGAAATTTGACCTTATGTTTCAAGTGGATTTTGAATAAAATAGGCAATTAGACCATTATCATGGGCCATTTTCCTATCTTGTTATTGGTTCTTACACTACCTCTTTCTTACCCTTAGGTGACAACGGATCCGCTACGTTCGCCCATCATCACTCGATCAAGGGCTAAAATGGCTAACCAAAATGAGATGCGCGACCGCTTGTCCACCATGGAAGATCAACTCCGACAGTTAGCCGCTTCCATGCAGCTTATAACAAATCAACTTCAATCCCTCCAAGTGAATTCGAATCCTGCACCCGCTCTCCCCGAAATAGTAGCCCCGAGGCCAACAAACAGGGCCCAAATAAGCGATGACGAAATGCTCGGGCTAGAAAATGATTTGGTCATTGTTGGAAAAGCCAAGCTTGACAGCGCTCCCAAGACAGATCAGGATGAGCGCGTTGCAAAACTTGTAGAGAAAGTGAGACAGCTGCAGGAGTCGCAAAGCTCACTCCCATTCAACCTCTCGGTCTATGAGAATGTCAAAATGCCGAGCAAGTTCAAAATGCCGGAATTCGAGAAGTATGACGATACATCTTGCCCAAAATCTCATCTGCAGATGTACCACGTGCGCATGGTCCAGCACGTAAAAAATGAGCCCCTCATGATCCAATCGTTCCATGCGAGTTTGACCGAACCCGCACTAAACTGGTACATGATGAAGAATGTGAACCTCCTCGACACTTGGAACAAAGTGGCTAACGCGTTCCTCACACTGTACAAATTCAACATGGACATCGCACCTTCCCGAGAAGACCTGGAGCGGATGGAAAAGAAAAGGTACGAGTCATTTAAAGAATATGCTGTAAGATGGAGAAACCTGGCGGCTCAAATCACTCCTGAGCCTACCAACAAGGAGTTGATGAAATTGTTCGTGAAGACCCTCCCTTCTGAGTTTCGTAACCGAATGGCCAGTACGTACGTCGAAAGCTTCAATCAACTTATTCCTGTAGGAGAACAAATCGAGATGGGGATAAGGGAATGATGGTTTACTGAGCCATCTAGTAAAAGATTCACTGCCAAAAAGGAGAAGGAAGCGACTGTGGATGTGAATGTGGCTTATAGCCAAGAAAATGTCAAACATGCCCCAGCTATCCAAATGAATACAAGACAACAAACCGCTGGCCGTCAACCATTTGCCCAAGCAAATAATAGAAGGCAATTATCTCCTCTCCCTGGATCTCCATCCCAAGTGCTGACAATCCTCCGAAAGAAAGGTTTGTTTACTAGTGAACCAAAGCATCCTAACCGTGAAAGCAATCGCAATTACGACCCGACGAAGAAGTGTGACTACCATAGCGTGAACTGGAGCATTCAACTAATGAATGTTTCACCCTTAAGCACAAAATCCAAAACCTCTTAGACACGAAAGTCTTTTTGTTTCAAACTGCTCGGACGAATGTCTAGAAGAATCCGCTACCCGAGCATGAGGGTACAGTGAATGCTATCCTGGAACCTGAAGTCAGTCGAATCAAGAACTCAAAGGTGCACGTGGCAGATGCCTACAAAGGACTGGTGAGAGCTGGATATTATCCAAATCAAGAAGATGTTCCCCTATCGCTGATGAAGGAAAGAATTGCCGAAATGGTGGATGACAGCATTATCATGTATGCTGACCGTAACTGCGTAGTTTCCACTATTTCCCACATCATCATCGATTGGGAGGAGGAGCAGGCTGCGCTCAATGATGATAAGGAAGAAGTTGATCCTTTACTCGTGGGCATGCCTCCGCTAGAAGATGCATCTGATGAGGAGATTGTGATCGAGATACCTCAACCATATGAGTATGTCAACAACAAAGCAGTGCCTTGGTCCTATGACCTAGATGTTGAACTCGTTACAAGGTCTGGTCGAACTTATGCCCAAGCCAATGCTCAACCCGCAAAGCCTGTTACTGATGAAGAAGCTAAGGAATTTCTGGCTGTGATTAAAGCAAGTGAGTATAATGTGGTCGATCAATTGCGAAAGATGCTCGCTCAGATCTTTTTGCTCGAGCTCCTCCAAACATCCTCTATGCATCAAAAATCGCTCATGAAGGTGTTAAGTGAAATTCATGTGCCAGAGACGGTTGAGGCAGACAAGTTGGAAGAATTTGTGGGATTGGTCCTTCTCAAAGATTTCATTGCTTTTTCTGATGAGGAATTCCCTCTCGAAGGCCAGGGACATAACAAAGCACTCTACATATTCGTTAAACACAAGTCTTCTCATGTGTCCCGAGTGCTCCTTGATAATGGGTCTGCTCTGAACATATGTCCATTAGCCACTCTTCACCGCCTCAAGGTAGACCTGTCGAGGATACATGCTGCGAAGACCTCAGTACGAGCTTTTGATGGCACAAAGAAGGAGGTGCTCGGAGAAATCCATCTTGATGTACAGATAGGGCCAGTTGTCTTCAACATTCCCTTCCAAGTGTTGGACATCCCTACCGCATTCAATTTCCTGCTGGGTCGTCCCTAGATACACACTGTTGGTGCAGTGCCTTCAAGTCTACATCAAGCTGTGAAATTTGTGATCGAAAGGAAGATCGTTACCGTGTATAGTGAGGAAGACCACCGGATCTATCATGAGACGGCTATCCCCTATGTAGAGCCGAACTCTGAGTTCGAATCAAGTTACCACTCATTTGAGTTGGTATCCACCATACATGCTTCCCGAGGTTCATCACCGCCCATTCCTGAAGTTTCAGATGCTACCTTCATGGTGGGAAGAGTAATGGTCGAAAATGGTTTCATCCCTGGCAATGGTCTTTGAAGGAATGGTCGGGGCATTCGAAACCCCATTGAAGCCCCTCAGAGGTCCCGTGCTGCTGGTTTAGGATACCATGGAAGAGGTAGGGGAGGTTCAAGAGGACAAAGACGAGGGAGGCAAAACCTGCTACCCCCAAGCATTCATGAGACATTCCCCGGTCCTCCCATAATGATGCAGGATGAAGCAGATACCCTGGGGCAGCCTAGCGGCAAATTTGATTACCTGGTGAAGTATTCGGCCCCTCCCAGCTACTGCATTGATCCTCGTGAGATAGTCCTAAATGGATGGGATAGCATGGATGATCCAACACCCTTGAAGACCGAAAACCTTGATGATGAGCTGGAAGGAGTTGCAAGCTTATTCGATAACCTCATCATAGGAGCTATTGATGAAGGACCCCTTGAAGAGATGGGCCTTGGCCCACAAAAGTAACTTTTTTACCGCTTTCGCACATTCCCCTGCGCGGAATTTTTATTGCGTTCTAGGGATTGTTTTTTATTTATTCATTTTCGTTTTCTTCTTAGGACTTGAATTGCATTTTCCATTCAATAAATTGTAATTGATTGATGAATTTCAATAAAATTACAAGCTTTATTTTAAGAGTATGATGAGGCACACCAAACCAGCCCGGTGATGATATCCAGCCGATAAAAGAAAAGAAAAATTCAAAGAGAATTCTGAGGCCTGGGTTTCATCATGCTTTCTTGTGTCAAAATGTTTCAAAAAATGCTTTTCCAGTTACTTTTCAAAAAAAATTTCAAGAAAAAAACCTTTTTTTTTAAAAAGAGATAGATAAATATGATTTATCCCGTTTGTCTTTTTAATCCATCTACATTTTGTTTTAGGGATGATCATATAGCATGCAAAGGTGTGGAAATGGTCCAATCCAATGCAACAAGTGCCGATGATGATGATCCCAAAGACTCAATCGAAGACTCTAGTGAGGTGCAACGTAGCTGGGAACAATATGAAAAGGCTAAGGCTCCCATAGCCGAGCAAACCGTTACTATTAATTTAAGTGACACTGAAGAAGCCAAAAAGGTGAAAATTGGGGCGAGTCTCCCCAAAGATGAGGCCGAGCGCCTGATTCAGCTACTAAAGGAATATCAGGATATCTTTGCATGGACCTATGCTGACATGCCTGGTTTAGACCCGTCAATTATGGAGCATTCTCTACCTATTAATCCAGACGTGCCACCTAAGAAGCAGAGACTGCGAAGAACTAAGCCTGAACTCTCAAAGAAGATAGACGAGGAAGTGATGAAGCTTTTGAAGGTGGGATTTATTGAAGTCTCACAATACCCAGAATGGGTAGCTAACATTGTACCGGTGATGAAGAAGGACGGTTGAGTCCGAGTTTGTGTCAATTATCAGGATTTGAACAAGGCTAGCCCGAAGGATGATTTCCCGTTACCTCACATAGATGTTCTTGTGGATAGCACGGCCGGATTTGAACTATTTTCGTTTATGGATGGTTTTTCTGGGTACAATCAGATAATGATGAAGGAGGAAGACAAGGAGAAGACTGCATTTATCACCTCGTGGGGAACCTTTCATTATAAGGTTATGCCCTTCAGACTCAAAAATGCAGGGGCAACTTACTAGCGAGCCATGATAGCACTGTTTCATGACATGATGCATCAAGAGATTGAGGTCTATGTTGATGATATGATTGCAAAAACCTGACCTGGAAAAAGCCACGTCGAGACCTTGAAAAAGTTGTTTGATCGACTCCGCGAGTTCAAGTTTCGGCTAAATCTCGCTAAGTGCGTGTTCAGAGCAACATCCGGTAAATTACTTGGATTCATTGTGAGCAGTAAAGGAATCGAAATCGACCCGGCTAAAGCTAAGGCCATTTGTGAGTTGCGACCTCCATCAACGGTGAAAGAAGTCCGGAGCCTTTTGGGGATGTTGAATTACATTGCTAGATTCATTTCCCAACTTTCTGAAACTGCCAAGCCGTTCTTCAAGCTCCTAAAGAAGAATGCACAAGTCAACTGGGATGATGAATGTCGAGAGGCGTTCGACAAGTTGAAGCATTACTTGATGAATCCACCGATGCTTGTCCCACCATTGCCGGGGCATCCTTTGATTCTCTACCTTACCATTCATAATGAGTCACTGGGTGCAATGTTGGCTCAGGAAAGTCCTGTCGATATAAAAGAACGAGCCATTTATTATTTGAGTAAAAAATTCACGATATCAGAGCTGAAATATCCTAATGTGGAAAAGACTTGTGCCTCATTAGTGTGGGTATTGCATAGATTGCGACAGTATACGCTGCATTACCAGACATTCCTCGTGACTCAGAATAACCCTATCAAGTACTTACTTGATCGGCCAGTTTTGGTAAGTAAGTTGGCTAAATGGCAGATTTTGATCTCAGAATTTGATGTGCAATTCACGCCACAAAAGTCGGTGAAGGGCCAAGTGATTGCTGATCTATTGGCCGAGAATTCAGGAGTCTCAAATACTAATGACAGTTTCCTAGATGACCGTGTCTTGAACTTAAGTGAAGACTCATGGACAATGTTCTTTGACGAAGCCGTGAACTTGTCTGGTTCTGGTACTGGAGCAGTTCTAATATCCTCAGATGGACAACACCATCCAGTAGCTACAAAATTGATATTCCCATGCACTAACAATGTGGCTAAGTATGAAGCTTGCATCCTCGAGCTTCAGGCCGCAATTGAGATGAGTGTGGCCAAGTTAAAAGTGTTCGGAGATTCAGCGCTGATCATACTACAGACCGTAGGTGAATGGAAGACTAAGGATGCCAAATTGCTCCCGTATCATAAGTATTTAGAAGATTTGGTAAAGGAGTTCGACGAAATTTCATTTGAATACTTGCCAAGGTCTCATAATCAATTTGCGAGCGCACTCGCAACTTTGTCTTCTATGTTGCAAGTCACTGATGGGTTAGAGGTCGAGCCTCTGAAAATAGAGGTTTTGCCAAAATCGGCTTATTGTATAACCGTGACTGAAGAACCTGATAGAAAACCATGGTATTACGATATCATGAATTACATTAAAAAGCAGGAATTCCCTAAAGGAAGCACTCAGGCTGATAGGAAGTACATCACGAAGATGGCTTCGAAATTCTTCGTCAGTGGTGAGAATTTGTACAAGAGATCTTACGATTCAGTCTTGTTGCGATGTATAGATGCAATCGAGGCCACTCAAATCATGCAAGAAGTGCACGAAGGGATATGTGGCCCTCATATGAATGGACACATGTTAGCCAAGAAGATCCTGAGATTAGGCTACTACTGGCTCACACTGGAAAGTGACTGCATCCAACATGTTCGGAGTTGTCACCGCTGCCAAATTCATGGGAATAAGATAAATGTTCCTCCAACTGAGCTACACCAGTTTTCCAAGCCATGGCCTTTCTCGATGTGGGGTATTGATGTGATTGGCCCAATCAATCCCTAGGCTTCGAATGGGCATTGATTCATCTTGGTAGCAATAGACTATTTCTCTAAATGGATCGAAGCTACATCCTTTGCAAATGTCACTGCTCGCAATGTTGTGAAATTCATTAAACATGACATAATTGCTCGTTATGGCGTCCCTAAAACAATCATCACTGATAATGGGACAAATTTGAACAACAAACTTGTTGATGAATTGTTCAATGAGTTCAAGATCAAGCATCTAAATTCGTCTCCTTACCGCCCTCAAATGAACGGGGCTGTTGAAGCAGCCAATAAGAACATTAAGAAGATCTTAGCTAAGACAGCAGAGAATTATCAAGATTGGCATGACAGGTTACCCTTCGTATTGATGGCGTACCGAACACCGATCCGCACTTCTACTGGGGTAACCCATTTTGCTCTGGTATATGGCATGGAGGCAGTTCTGCCTGTTGAAGTGGAGGTTCCTTCTCTGAGAGTTTTATCCCAAGTGGATTTGTCTGAGGCGGAATGGTCGCAACAAAGATTTGAACAGTTGAACTTGATTGACGAAAAAAGACTGAAAGCTCTCTACCATGGTCAAACATATCAATAGAGAGTAGCCAAATCTTTCAACCGGAAGGTGCGGCCGAGATATTTCGAGGTAGATGATCTTGTTCTAAGGAAGTTGTTACCAATATTTCCAGATCCTGGGGGCAAGTTTGCTCCAAATTACAGTGGTCCTTATGTGGTGAAAAAAGTACTTCCTGGAGGTGCCTTGATCCTTGCAGAAATGGATGGTCGTGAGTTTTCCAATCTAGTTAATTCTGATGCTATCAAGAAGTATTATCCATAATAGAATTTGCTATGTCATGTCTTGAACTGCAATATTTCTATGATGAATAAAATGCCTCAATGAGTTGAATTGTTCAAACTTGTTACGAGTCTTACATTTTTCTTCCTTGATGAATTGCGTGAGATAGATTGAATGTGTCAAGTGGGATACTTTGGAATGATGAAAGGCAAGCCTTATTCCATACACTATCCCATACACTAATCCTCAGTGAGTTGCAAGGAAAAATTACATGCCCGCAAGGAAAAAGGTGATCTCGCAAAAGGTACGTTAACCAAGGTGATGAGAGACAGTTCTTTCCTCTACCCGAAACACTACAGGTATACCCATTATTTAGCCCTTTAAGCCCATACACGTGAAGAGTTTTTAAATCATCCCTATCAAGGATCATCCCATATTGGGACAAAAATTTGAAGTGAATGATAGGAATTTTCTTACTCACACTTGCATCAATCTTCAAGTATTACTTTCGCATCATAACTCGTATGATAATTCAAAGTGCCCTAGGATGATGAAGAGCAGTCATTTCTCTATCATATACACTTTTATCCGTTGCATAGCCCACTTGAGCTTATGAATTCTTTTCGTACTAAACCCAGTTGATGATCATCCCCCACACTGGGGCAAGACAAAAACATTCAAGTGACATGAACTAGAATGTCGACAAAAACGGAGACTTTGTCCAAAGAAAATAAGTGCAAAAAAAAAAAAACAAGGTGGTACTAAAACTCAAATGCTGTTGCAATCAATGGAGATTTGATGAGAAAAATCTTCGACAGCGGGGAAGGAAGGTGGTGGAAATGTCAAGATGATCACCAACTTTGGCCCCCTAAACACCTTTTTGAGCCTAATGATCCATTCATTTCTCAACCCATGAACCAAACCTCATTTCGTGTGTTTCTTGACTTGTAAGTCCCAAGACAATTGCGAAATGTCATTTTTAAATAGCCTTGACTCAAATGATCCCCTTTGTTAAGCCATTAACCAAGTTCTCATTACAATCCCTGTTAAAGACCTCTCAGATTGGTAAAGTCGTACCACTTGCGAGATTGCCCAGACTCTTGTTTGGCATGATGACAGTGAGATAAAGTGATTGTCAAAATCCTGCATCAAAGGTCAGGATAAAACAGCCCCTCTTAATGAGGATGAGTGAAAAGTCCTTTTAGACTAAATGATCCCTCATTTGACACACCCATGACGCTCATGCGTTCATATTGGAATCTTCTTTTGAAATCATTCCTGTTGGAATTAGGTGATGCGAGATTGATAGAAATCATTACGCATGAACCTTACTTGAATTAATGCATGTGTTATTTACAATCACAAATACATGTTGCTTCTCCCACAACCATGTTTTATAGGAGACATATCTCCAATGAGCATAGATGTGACCAGGTAAGTATATCTCTATCTATACCTTAGATACTTGTCATTGTACAGGTATTTTCCCTTTTGAGTACACTGACACTCGATGGAGTTGTCCCCAAAGATTCTTCCCCAGATTGCAACGCTGGGCGACCGAAGAATGGTTCGGGTCCTAGCCAAGCAAAACCTCGTTTAGGCGACTGTAGAATGGTACGGGTCCTAGACAAAACCTATTTCCCTATTCAGGCGACCGTAGAATGGTACGGGTCCTAAACAAAACCTATTTCCCTATTCAAGCGACCGTAAAATGGTACGAGTCCTAGAAGGTAAACCCCTGTTTAGGCAACCGTAGAATGGTACGGGTCCTAGATAAAACCTATTTCCCTAATCAGGCGACCGTAGAATGGTACGAATCCTGGAAGGTAAATACCCGTTTAGGCGACCGTAGAATGGTACGAGTCCTAAACAAAACCTATTTCCCTATTCAGGCGATCGTAGAATAGTATGGGTCCTAGAAGGTAAATCCTCATTTAGGCGACCATAGAGTGTACAGGTCCTAGACAAAACCAAACAATGCCATACTGGGCGACCGTAGAATGGTACGGATCCTAGGAAAGCAGTCTCTTTGTAAAGTCATGTTACTATTTTGGGCAACCGTACAATGGTACAAGTCCTGAATATGTAACACAAACTATCTCGAATTATTCTATCCTCCTTGAAGGTAAGTTATTCCAGGTAGGTTCATTTGTCATTTGCGTTTCCATGCATCATATAAATTGCATCCAAAAATGGAATTCACTTTCCAACAAAAATCATTCATTGCATACGCATAACCAAAATTTAGGTCTCAATTTATCTTTAAAGGCAACCTCTACAAACTCACTTTCAAATAGGGGCAGTTGTTGACACATAAATTTTGGGCAACCCATTTAGTCATTTATTGCATAAAAAAATAGGGATTAATATTTAACCCCTAAAAAAAAATATAATTCAATTGCATAAGCATATGATTTTAGGTGCATTTATTTTTAATTTACATGTTTTGCATTTTTATTTTTAGGACCTGTGGTGGATGGGTTCGAATTAATGTTCTGAGCTTCAGTTCGGCAGGCCAGGTTAGGCCCACAAAAGGAGCAAATTAACCCAAGCCCGTCGTTATTTTTAATCAATTATCTTGTGAAAAATTGAGATTTGATGCGATATTATGTTGATTTTTTTTTTAAATTAAGAAAATCACATTGTAATCTTATCTTTATCAATAGATGATGAAATCGGGGGAGAATATTCATGAGATAAAGATTTTTGTGATCAAGAGGTTATAAGCAATATTCGTGAGATGAAATATTAACAAAAAAAGATCACATTTTGTTTTTCTATAAAAAGGGCCATGTACGGAGAGAAACGGGGGTTCGGTTTTTTGGCTTTTGGAGGGTTTTGGAAATCAAAAAAAAAGAAGAAACGAAAGGAATTGCTGTCCGTGGTCTTCGTTCGGTGAAGAAGAAAGAAAAAGAAAAAAGCAGAAAGTACACAACAGCAAAGGGAGAAAAAGGGACGTGCAACAAAGGAAAAGAAGAAAAAAAGCAAAAAAGAAAAAGCAAAGCAGAGAACAGAGAACTTTTCATCTTCTCCATTGCGCCGAATGTCGCGCGGCAACACTTGCTGCCCGGCCACCGCGACGTGCCTCTGCCACAGCTGTCTGCGCCCCACTGAACGCCGAGCCAACACCCCTGCAACGCCCCTGTTCGTGAAGCCACCGTTGATCCGCCTCGGTCAGTCGACGCCGCAACCCGTCTGGCCCCGTCGCTCCGTCCGACGCCCGCAAAGCCTCCCCTGCTCGACACCGGAGCCCTGCTGCTCCAGATCCACGCAACCCAACACCGGCGACCCACGAGTACCACCATGACGCCACCGAACCGCACGCCGCCTCCGGCTTCGTCGCACACCGAGCCTCTCGTTCGTCGACTGCGATCCGGACGAGCCGTGCCGCCCAACGTCTTCGCCTCGCCGATTGCTCCACCGCGCCGATCCACGCCGCCGTGGTCCTCCTCCGCCTACCGTTCGCCGCCCCACAATCAAAGCCAACTACCTGCGCCCGCGACACCAACCCGAACCTCACGGTGCTACCCCGACGCCGCTTCCGCCTCACCTCCGTCCTGTTCGTGGCCGCACCCAAACCCGTAACCGCTCCGCCCAGCAGCCCCAGCGCCGTCCAGCCCTCGCCAGAGTCCGAACCTGCACTGGCCAACGACTTCTTCCCCGGCGTCACCCCATCCCCGTTATTTACCCTTAAGTAGTTTTTTTTTTTATTATTTATTTACTTTTTACTTTCTTTATACTTTAGTTTATTTTACTCTTTCCATTTGTTAGGTTATTTTTTTGGTTATTTCATTTTATAGCATTTTTTTAGTCTAGGTATTTAAATTGTGATATTGGATGTTAATATTCATAAAATCTTATAGGCATTATCCATAGGGTTTTCCCTAAGATTATTGTAATTATTAATTTGACCCGTAAAATGTTGGGTCATTTTTTTAATTGTATTAAATCTTGGGATTTGTTGATAGTATTTTAATTGTTGAATCAATATGATTATTAATTTGAACCGTAAGATTTCGGATCAGATTTTTAATTATTTTGAACCCTTTGTCGTGATGTTTAGGGTTAGATAATCGTTAATTTGACCTGTGAGACAACAGGTTATTTTTTCGATTATTTTAATCCTTTATTTGTTGAAATAATATGGCGTGAACTAGGATTCGGTTTGTTTTGGGAATATCTCTTGTTATCTTGCATATGTAGAATAGGGATTTTATTTCGAATTTAGAAAAATATAAATAAAAAAAAAAGTGCATTCATTTAGGATATTAGTTTTTTTTATTTGAATTGCATGTTTAATTATGTGTTAGTTTTAATTTCGAATTTCATAAAGAAAAAACATTGAATTGCATGTTTAATTATGTGTTAGTTTTAATTTCGAATTTCATAAAGAAAAAACATAAAAAAATCATCGTGCATATTAGATTAAGATAATGTCTTAGTTTAAATTAGGATTTAATAAGACTTAATCCTTAGTTTAAATTAGATAGAACTTTAATCTAGCTAGATCATTTTTGCATTTTTCTTAAATTTCGAATTTCATGAAAAAATACAAAATTTGTCTTTGCATAAATTAGTTTCGAGTTTTAGGATAGATTGCATTTTTAAAAATAGAAATATCAAATGCACGTCATTTAGTTTTTATTAGGTTCATTTAATTAGAAGTTCCTCGTCGTTAGACTAGGTCATTTAATAAATGTCGCGTGGCATATAGCTCGCATATGAAATTGCATGATATATGTCATTTTAGTTGGAATAATTTTGTGTGTCATTGCATCGCATTGCATGTCATTAGAATTAGGTCATTTAGATTGCATTTAATTATTGCATTTCTTCATGTCATATAGTTTAGGTCGTGTCGCCATGTCATATTAGATTATTAGCATGCATCGCATGATTTTCATTAAATAAAGTGAAAACACAAATTGAAATTGCGTGTTAATTAGAAATCATATCTAGGGTTGTTGATGTGGATTCTAATTTAACATTGCATATGCTTTTGTTGCTTTGAGATAAGTCTTGCATTATTTTTATTCACTTTCTTGGGTGTTAAATTGATGGTTTGTGTACTTGCATGATCGCCTCACACGTTAGGAAAGTAAATTAAAATAAATCCAAGCTGCCTGCAAAAACATTTTTTGAAAATTAAAAAAGAAATGGTACCAAAAAGGCACTAGGGTAGTCTAGTGTAACCAAGTCCCCATACCCAAAGTCTCTGATTCGTAGGAGTAAAATGATCCTCCCATTGTTTTACTTAGGTGTCTAATCGACCTACCACAAATTGATTAGTGGCGACTCCTAGAAAATAATCATTTGCATATTTGAACCTTAAGTCGCGAATTGGTATGGGCTTGGGAGAGCCCGAGCTAAGCTTAAAGACTTAGGGCGCACATGACAAAATTTCTGTTTCAGAAATTGATTTCTGGCCAGAAATTGATTTCTCAATTTCTATTCCCCGGACAAGTTTCTGAGCAAAAAAACCTGTTTGATAACGACTCAAAATTTCTATTTCTGGAACAGAAATCTGTTTGATAACAGAATAAAATTTCTATTTCTAGGAATAGAAATTGATTAGATGACAACATAGGAAATCCCCAAATACAAAATAATAGTTGAAATAATACTAATACATTACAAAAGTTGAAAATACAATTTCATGGAATTTCCTATTACATGTGCTTACGTTTCCTATTACGTAATATTTTCTTTTGAAAAATAAACAACGTGGCAAAAAAAAAATCAATTGAAATTCAATTGTAGTGAATATGTCGTTATGTTTTTGTCGAAATTGATTTCACATTAATCAAATAAGTCTAATGATAGCCATGATTATAATAGTCTAATCTCCTAAAAAAAAATTCCTAACTTCAAGTCTAATTCCAATTTCTTTCCAAATTTTGTTAAAAAAATCCTCACCATGTTCAAAAATCGTCACCAATTTTTTTCAAAATTATCAACACTAGGATTATTTAAAAATTTATTATCAAAATATGTATTTTCATCAACACTCTTACAAGAACAACAGATTTCTTATTATATCTTTTTTTTCCTTATAAAAGAAAAATCGAATGAAATCCTAATGATTTGACCCATTTTTACCGCCTCAATATGAAGTTTATGATTAAAAAAATAGTTAGCAAGATAAAATAGTAGGTGAAGAAAGATTCGTTAGATATGAATATGGCAAGTTGACTATTACCATGCGTGAAATTTCTTACGTGCAACAAATGAAGCATTGTTCATTCAATTCCCACCATTTGGCCCAATGGTTAAGATTTTCAATCAATATTGATTGAAATGATTATATTAAAAATCATTAAAATATTTTGGACTAAATGAACTATTTCTATTTCTATTTCAATATTAGTGATCTAAAATATTTTGGACTAAATTGAAAAGTTGAGAAAAAAAATTTCTATTTCTATTTCTATTTCAGAAACTGAAAAGTTAAAAATTTCAGCTTCTGATTTCTTCGATTTCTCTATTTCTCTATTTCTAGAATAGAAATCTGTTTCAGAAATAGAGAAATCAAATTGCGTTACCAAACGGATTTCTATTCCAAACCTGTTCCGGGGAACAGAGAAACGGAGAAATCGAGAAACAGAAATTTTATCATGCGCGCCCTTAGTAGTCCATTAACCTAGGTTTAGGTGGTACACCCGAAAAATTAGGTCGCGACAGTTGTCGCATGGAAATCTTTGGAGAGTTCATATATATTTGAAATAGTTTCCATAGATATTTCCTACAATATACACTTCCAATTATCTCAGTAAGCAAAAGGAACTAGACGTAACCTCTTTGGCTAACCTGCGCAATGATAGGCTCGCAGAGTCGCTTTAGTGCTTCAATGAGATCCTGATCAGCAGCTCTAAGAAGCTCCGGTGCAAGCTCTGGCGTAATGTCAACTGATCCAGAGTACATAAACCTGTACCAGTAAAAGGATCTAGCGAATTAGAGAGTAAAGCAAATAGGCCTGTTGCCATGTTAAGTAAAATTGCACTGACCTCATCATCAACTCAAAAGTCTCCCATCTTATGTTTGGAATCTCTATGCTAGTTGCATCCTTCTCCTGTAAGTAAACATAAAGTGAAATAAGTCGAAATGCATCATATACCCAAATATGCCCGTCTTTACAGTTAAGTAGCTTGATAAGGCTTCTTGAATATGAGAATAACTGGATTACTGAGGCATGTTTCCTCAAGAATAAGAACCAGACCGCCACAACTGATGATTAAATGGCAACTCAGCTGATGATTATATACCAACTTAAAAAAGAATAAATAAACTAGCCTGATAACTGCCGTCAAACATTGCACAGATTGTATCAGAAGAAGCAGACAAGCAAATTCTGTGTGCATAGAATTGTCTAGCTGCAACAAGCAAGTCAATACCATGAGGCAGCCCCATATCAAAACGAACAGGAGAGTTAGAGTAATTAGATTGAATTTACAAGAGCATACAAACTTGGACAGACAACCCGAACTCACATTTAACCAAAAAGGTTACATCAAATCCACCGTAATATCGCATCAAATCTCAATTTCTCACAAGATAATTAATTAAAAAAAAAACAATGGGCTTAGGCTAATTTGCTTCTTTTGTGGGCCTAGTCTGGCCTGCCAAGCTAGAGCTCAGAAATATTAATTCGAACCCATCCACCACCAATCCTAAAATAAAAATGCAAAACACGTAAATTAAAAATAAATGCATCTAAATTTATATGCTATGCAGTTAATATTTTTTTTCAGGGATAAAATTGATCCCTAATTTTTATGCAATAAGTAAATGACCAGATCGCCAAAATTTAGGTGTCAACAAAAAGTTATAAAGCCGTTGTATGACCATTAGAAACTCGTTATACGGCCATTGTAAAACCATTACAATAATGATGACTTGAATGATAGTCATAATTTCTAATAAATATATCAAAGCTACTGAAATATTCAATAGGAGCAAAAACTTCTGAAATGTTGGATAGGAGCAAGGGACAATCACTTGATCTTACCATAATCAGCATATTGACAAGGGCTCGAGTTTTCTTGCAAGCTATACAACCTTACCAATATGAGGGTTCCTCTATTAAGATCATAATGTAGGTTTGGTCAATGGCTTAACAAAAATGAATAATTCAGGCATATGCTCAGAAAGAAACATTCTTCATTTATATGTTATCTCTGTCAAGGTTACAAGTCAAGAACTTGTAAAATATATATAAACAATCTTGCCTGTACTTATTCAAGCGGAATGTTTAAAATTTAAAACTCCTTCATAGATTTAAGTGCCATAATTTGATAAGATTTTACAAGGGATGTAATTTAGGCTTGGTTAAGGTTTTGAGAAACGAAAGAATTTGTTAGCTCAAAGATTTTTCATTGAAGGGGTCTTGAAACTAGTGATCATCTCGACATTATTACCAATCTTCTTCCTTCACTAGGAATCATTTTATTGTATAGATACTTAATTTTTATTTTTTTATTTTTTTATTTTTTTATTTTTTGGTCAAAGTATAGATACTTCATTGGCCATGAGAGTCTAAAGCCGATTTTGGGACATGTGTGCAGAAATGTAGTGCTAAAGCATATCAAGCAGGCACAATAGTTGAAGATCCAAACATCGCCTCAATAAAAGCATATATTTCCAACCTCTCCACATGACAAGGGTTAGCAAATACTTCACCTCTTGTAACTCCCATATGAAATACCATCTAACACATTGGCATACCTTAACTTTGTGTTGCTCACACAAATAAAAATTCAAAAGAGAAGTTCAATGTCTACGTCCACTATGAGTTTAACTTAAGTTTGCAGTGGAGTCAACAATCTATTATGACCTTCAAGGTGAACCACCAAGAGATAGTCAATTGCTAGATAGGCCCGAATGGTTACCAATTAAAGAGATGTTACCGTCGTCTAGAGAGATGAACATGGGGAAACACCACATTGCCAAGTTGTGGATTCACAAAATTAAAACCTGAGTAAAAGAACTTTGTTGGAAGCCCTTATTACTAGCTTAAGGAGGAAGACCTTGTACGACTTTAGTTATTTGCTCATGACGCTGAGACTATCCCAAACTATGGTTTACTGGGAACAAGCCCTCACCATCAAAACTAGCAGCTTTGTCTTTCTTTTTATATTTTGTTCTAATGACGCTTTCCTCCTCCTAAATAAGATTCATTTTATATAAATTGTTGTTATTTAATTATTAGATTTATAATCTTATAGAATTCATTTCTTTAGTTGATAAGGATAGGAATCACGATTTGATCTCTAGATTTTAGTGGACACTCCGAATAGGGCCGATAATTCATGTTTTCTATCATAACCATGTTGGTGTCATAATAGTTGCTTGTGAAATGCAATTTGATTAGAACGCGCCATTGTTTATCAATCATGTCAGGTTCTTGAAATCCAAACACGACAGATTTACTAAGAGAGTTACAAGACACTATTTTAACACCTTTAAGACAAAAAACTCTTCTACGTATAAACTTGTAGAAATAATTTTTTTTTTCTTTTTGCCAAACATAGGCGGAAATATCCTTAAACGTATATTATGTATGATGTCTACACGTAGTTACACATTCACCACTTGACATGTTTAATATGTTAACCTATTCATTGAGCATGTCTAAACATGTCGTAAATTGGCTTAAAGGGTTAACCCTCGAATGAGACATGATTATTTTGCATATAAACGAGTTGACATATTTTTGACACAAATATGATAAAACTCAATCCTAACACATTTAATTACGTGTAGCGTAAACAGATCCTCACAAAAGAATTTCTAAACTTAAGTGCCAGTCCACCCAGTATATCATATTTAAACAAAGTTGGAAGGAATGATTATTGCTTCTAACCAAGGTAAGACATAATTTCCAACACTTCTTTGGATGTACACGAAGAGATACAAAGTAGGAAGAAATATATTACTAGTGAGATTAAAATATCCCTTGTCTGCACATCCGAGAAAGGAAGTGCTGGAAAAAAATTAGAAGGTCAATAAATTCATTTCCTAATTAATATCGGTTGGATCAAAACCGACACGGTTTAAGGAATGAATCAGATACAGATCCACCCAAAACTTACCCAATGGGAAGGCCCAAGTACAACTGGACCATTACATATTTCCATATGAGTTTCCACCTTGATTTCCTCCCTCCTTGGAAGCCGAAAAGGCTCCAACTCCCCTCCCATTTTCCGAGGGTTCATCACGTGGATTAGTCACAGCGCATAATGGTTACTGTTCAAGATCAACAGTAATCCCAATGGACCTTGGTACTGTCATCTGCTAAATGGGAAAAGAAATGAACAGATGATTTGAAGCCACTATGTAGTGCAGATTCCTGCTTGGCTTTTTCACTAGACCGGAAGAAGCAAAATGGAATGAATCATCATTAATTCCACAAAACAAATTACAAAGTCAGCATATGCACATTCTAAATCAGCAGATTCGTCGTAACAACGAAATTAGCAGACCCGGAAATGAAAAACGAAAAAGTAGAAAAACAGAAGCAAAGGAAAACATAAACAAAAAATCTTCACATCTCTTCCTTATTCGAACCCTTTCCCTTTCATCTTCACCTTCGCCATCCACATCTTACTTTCTGTCTCTCTCAAACTCTTCCTTTCTTCAGCGGAAACAGAGGAGGCAACGACCCACCACCACCACCGCTCGCGCTCCTCACGTGCGTGCAGATGGGCACGTTCACCATCGGCCTGATCCTAATGCTGTTCGATCTCGTCCTCTCCAACCCTTTCCTTATCCTCTGGACATAGTTGCTGCTGTTCTCCCTGTCTCTGTCTCTGTCTCTGGCCTCCTTCCTCTCGTCCAGGGAGGCCACGTCGCCGAGAGAGCTCGAGGAAGACGAAGTGGACGATGAAGAGGACGAGGGCGAGAGGGAGGACGAAGCCCTCCGCTTGGTCTTCAGCCTCAGGAGCTCCTTCCACAACACGGTGCACTTGGGCGGCCTCGGCGACGGGTCGTCGTCAAGAAACCAACTTACCCTGTTCTGTTCTTGATCTTGGTCTCTGTTATTACTATTACAGGAGTTCCTGTTGCTCCTCACCTCTTCCTCTTCTCGATCTGGCTCTTGATCTAGACCTCCATCTCCGGCTTCTTCACTGTCTCCGGATTTCGGCTTGAGGGTGATTCTCTTGAGCCTCTGGGATTGCTGCATTTGACAGAAAGGAAGCAGCTTTCCCTCGAAGAAGAGCTCATCCGCACTCATCATCTTGTGGGGACTCATGCTGGCGGCCAAGAACTCGAACTCACCGTTTCTTGGTTTCTTTTCGACGTCCATTGCTGCGGTTTCTTTGGCTTTGGTTTCTTGGTTGTGGAAATGGCCATCTGGGTTAATGGAGATGAAGTCGCTCTCATCAAGAAGATCTGCAGAGAATGAGATCCTGGGGGCTGAGAATGGTGGGTCAATGTTTTCTTGGGAAACCATAATCTTTCCTTTTCCTTCTCTGTTTGGGAAGAGAGAGAGAGAGAGAGAGGTGGATGGGGAGACAGACAAGAGGGAGGGTTTGGAGATGGGATCTTATAAAGGGAAGGAGACCATAAAGGATGGCATTCATTTGTTTATTTTGCTGATTTTATTTTATTTTTTTGGTGGATTATTTTGCTAAATTTGATTTTTCTTTTTTCTCCCCTATTTACTCCGGCGACGAAGAATCAAATTATCATTATATTTCTTCCTTTTTCTACTTCTTCTTCCAAGTGCAGGATAACCCCAAGGGGTTGCGGGTTTTTTTCTACCAATTGGGCTCTCCCTTCACCACCCCCATGGGGATGGTCTACCATCCAATATAAAGACGGTTTTCAGTGTTGGTTATCCAGTTACAGAAGCGACCCCATAGGCTTTCGCTTTCGCGCCTCTCTAAAATTGCAGTGATGGTAAAATCTTTTAAGTTAAAATCTAATTAATTTTTTAATTACAAAAAATCTCTAAACTGGCACGAAAAATTAATTTTTTGACATAAAAATCTCGAATCGATATATTTGTAATAAATTTACTTTCATTAATTTCTGTTGAATCAGAACAATATCACAAAAATCCATAAACGGATATATGCAAATCTCAAATTGATATAGTCATTAATCGCTAAGTGTCATCCAACTCAGCAATTTGATAGTAAAATTTATTAAAAATTAATGGATGATAAATTTGTTACGAGTGTACCGATTCGAGATCTTTTGTGATCAAAAAATTAATTTAATTTATCACGAGGTATTAATTTGAGATTTTTCATTACACTAATTCTATTTCAATATATACATGTGTCCGTCTGAGGTCTGAATTTTGTCGTGATTGAAGTCTCAGTGTCGTCTTTTGGACGGTTGAATAGAAAAATGGAGGTGGTCTGGAGATGCCCAAACATCAGAGCTGAGATGGTGTGTTAGAATATGGGAACAGCACATGGACCTCCTCGGGTGGATACATGACAAATGGCTTGGCCTCTCTCTATCTCCCTGCTGCATGCAAATAGAGACCAGAACACATCATCTTTTTGGTCTTTTCCTTATCGTTTCTGTCCATGTCAATCCGATGTTCTGCATATGTTCACCTCCTTATAATATTTGGGTCGGATTCGATTGATTTTTTATCTAATGGAAAAGTTCACAAGAGAACGAAAACAAGAGAATGCTTTTTTTTTTTTTGTGATAATATTATAGTTTGTATTAGTCATGTATGAACTGTCTACATTTTAGGTGATACCAATATGTTAGTAATTTTTCCAAATATCCTCCTTAATGATCATGGTTTGACTTTGAACGCTATAGTGAATGCTAGACATAAATGAATTTGCATTGATGACCGATTTAATGAGATATAAAATATTTAATTTGTTGTTATTAACTATCGTGATAGTACATATACTACATGTTTAGATTTGAATGGATGACTAATTTAATGAGACATATAATAATTAATTTGTTCTTGATGAGATAAGCCAAGGTTTGCCTCGAAATATTTATTGCTAGGTAGCGGTTCCCTTGAGATATTGCACTCAAAACAAAACGCCAAGGAAGGTTAGTATGTAGCTTCCTTCCTCGCGTGTCTTTGGAAATGACCCTGAACTCTAAAATATATCCTATGCTCCCGGTTCCGAAATTCTAAATCCTGAAACGTACTCGCGACGTTGAAGGGTTGTGTTGTTTGTGTTCCTGGTCCGTGTTTATGAACACAATTTTTTTTTTTTTGTTCCGGGAAATAAAAAAAGAACAAAAACGCGTTTGTTTTTGTTTTTATTTCAAATTTATTTTTTTGTTCCCGGGAACAAAAACAAGAAACAAAAACAATTTGTTTCTTATTCCCGGAACACTTTCGAGAAACAATTTTTCTCTCTTCTATTTTTTCCTTCTCTTCCTTTTCTTCTTCTTTTTTCTTTGGCCGATTGCCAGCCTCGGCCATGGCCGGCGATCGGCCGTTGAGGGCCGGCAACCTCGCCGGAGCATCGCCATGGTTGGGCGAGGCCGCCGGCCCTCGTCGGCCAGTCGCCGGCCATGGCTGAGGCCGGTGACCAGCCAAAAATGAAGGAAAAAGAAAAAAGGAAAAAGGAAAAATAAAATAAAAATATTAAAAAATTAAAAGAAATAAAAAAATCATATAAGTTTACCAAACGTGTTCCTGTTTTTTTTCTATACTAAGAACAAGTTTACCAAACGCGTTCTTCTGTTAAAAAATTGTTCATTGGAATAGAAATAATTTTTTCTATTTCTATTCCTTAAAACAATTTTTGAACAGAAACATTGCCAAACGCACCCTTAGTAACTATCCATCATGTCAGTTCTATATATTTTGTAGGTAATTTTACACACAACTAGATATAACAAGTTAATTAGTTACTTGCAAGGACATGAATAAGTAGAATTTTGGTTGCATGACTTGTTTAACTAATGATTTACAATTTTCTGATGCATACGCACTTCTCAATTATTGGAAATAGAATATTACATACGTTCTTGAATGGTCAAATGAATTTTTAATTGAAATAAAAAGCAACAAAAAAGTCAGTTTTAAAGTTTGTCACAAAAGTTTATAACTGAGTCCTATAAAAAATTATAATTAAATTCTAAATTTTATTAAATTGATACAATCAAATCATTCTATTAACTATATCCATATGAATAAATAAAAAGTCACTTTTGAGAATTGATTGTACTTTTTGAAAATTTTATGACTCCATTGTATTTTCGTGGTAAGTTTTAAAATTTGATAAATAAGTTTTAGAATTTTTGGTATATTTATTTTAAAAAATGAAAAAAAAAAGACTTGAAAGTCCTGTTTTAATCTGAATCATTACACCACGGGATTTCAGCATATGGAAAGAAGAGAACAAAATTAATGATTTAGGGTGAGGAAGCCTAGAGCTATCTTTTAATGTAAGTGGGCAATTGGGGCGCATAATTAAAACCAGGATCAGTCAAAGATAAACTATAATTTCCTTCTTTAATTGCTTTGACTAGGCCTGCATGGATTGTAGCATGAATCGTAGGAGCCCCTAACCATGTGCCCCCATGAGAGTTTAATTTTCTTGCCATGTGGGAGCCAGTGCAAAGCTGAAAACCAATGATAACCATCAGACCCCCTTAATGACCTATTTGCCCCATGACTGATGAAACTTATCCTGGCACAATTTGTAATTTTGTTGTCCCGGGTAGGGGCAATCTTGGGACCCGAATGACCAGTGGTAATTATTATGCAGCTTCTTGGGATACTATCTAGCAGAAAGATTTGGGGGTAGCTCTATAATGATCCAGACAGCTGAATTACGTTGGGCAATGCTAAATCTTTTATTAATTTTTTGTCTGGCACTGTGATTTGATTCTGTAAAATCAGTAACCTAGCATGCTACTATAAAATATATACACATATAGATATATATTATATATGCTGTCTCCGGCTATGTGGGCCTTCCACTGCTCCATCATTGAAGGGGACAAAGTATACTATAATGCTTGAATGGTTAATGTAAAGAAGATAAGGTACAGTAGCTTGATCTGGTCATAAATTGATAGAGGTAAATTGAAAGTCTTCCAATTTGATGGGGGAAAAGTGAGTTTTTGAAAGGATCCATGATCACTCTTTTAATATTAGTGGAGGTAATCTAAAAATATAGTTATTGATTGAGATTACCATCAATTAAGAATTGTCATGTTCAGAGGAATGGGCATCAGTAGCTAGGTCACACCTTGATTGACCATACATTATATTTGTGCCATTACTTTGTATGTGCTTGATGCAAAATACCTTGTTCAGATTTAGCTCTTCAATTGTTGTGATTGTCATATCGTACCATACAACATTCCAATCTATAGAGGCACTATTCCAAAGGATTTTGGACAAGCTGATGCCTATCAGG
The DNA here is from genome assembly GCA_014182395.1 of Eucalyptus sp. ANBG9806169. Taxonomy (NCBI): domain Eukaryota; kingdom Viridiplantae; phylum Streptophyta; class Magnoliopsida; order Myrtales; family Myrtaceae; genus Eucalyptus; species Eucalyptus sp. ANBG9806169. The sequence continues at coordinate 15,213,881 of CM024574.1, read as the reverse complement.
AAACTTTATGATGTAATAAGACAACTTTCAGGAGCATTTTCATTTAAGAGACTAAAATGGGCAATATGTAGTTTCTCCTCTTGTACCTTATTTTTGGATAAGCTTTTTATATCATATAGATCACGAGAAAGTTAATTTTGTTTTGGCCAAGTGCTAGTTGAGAATTTCTTACTTCAAGTAATATTCATAGTATAATTTGAAGCATTGCCAACTCCAAAATGATTCAGTAGGAGAAAAAAAAAATACAAATTTCATATTAGAAAACAAAGGAAAAGCCCCAGAATTTTTCTTCAATTCCCTGGCTTTCCCAAATTGCCATCATCGTTCATCAAACAATTCGAATCATGCTGTCATTTATTGGAGACTCTTCAACCTGAAGATTTAACATATGGCGTGAAGAGAATTAAGAAGTCTGGAAGTGTCTATCAATTAGTCTTGAACAATAATTACCTTGTTGCATAATAAACAACTATAAAATTGCTTACCCACCCGTGGCAACAAAACAACGTACAAACAAGACAAGACACGAGACATCTTGCTTTCCTATTCTTATAACTTTGTTACCCTTTTGATGATTCTATTTCGCTTCATTTAGGAAAGGCTTTCCCTCTAAAGCGCCTTGAGCTAAATTTTAGGTGCCTGGGCAAAAATTTTGAAACGACCTTGAGGAAAAGCGAACCTTTGGAAGGCTGAAAATCTAAAGCATATCTTAGAGTGCCTTGGGCTTTCATCTTTTTTTATATGCTAGTTGTAGGATTTAGTATTATTTTTTTTTCCAAAATTACTCTGACTAATTTTTTGGTTTTCCAATTTTGCCCTAGTTATAATTGTTCATCTTCTCTACATGAAAGCAACTGGTGAGGGGTTGGCATTGGTCGATCTAATACTTAGCTAACTCTTTTATCTTTATGTTCTCATTGATACCTAATTGATAATGAACTCGAATGGCTTTTTTAAGTCTAATTCCATCAATTTTTGTTTAGGCAATTCTTGCTTGTTCATCATCTACTAACTAGCTCTTGATACGTATGACATTCTTGATCCTTCCTTTGACTAGTCTTCACGGTTGCAATCAAAAATAGATTGTCTCCCCTCTAATGATCTTTTCTATAGGTACAACTACCGTGAGCGGTCTGAAGTCTTATTTCTTAAAATTATGTTCATGTACCCAAATTCTGAAAAATCATCAAGAGTCTTCTGGAGGATAATTTAACGCTTATCTCACTAAATCAATGAGAAAGTGCTCCGCGATGGGTTGCGATCGCAAAAAAACGGAAGTTTTTCGCCTTTCCGCTTTAAGGACAGCGTGGAAGAAAAAGGGGTACTAAGTGCGGTGCCTTTGTAGGAGTTCGAACATCTATTTTTGAGTTTTCAAGATGCAATTTCGGATTAGATCTTCAAGTCCTCACTGGATTCACCTGAGTAGATGTTCTCAATCATTTTTTTTTCCCAAAAACCGATGTAATTGTTGGCTCGACAACCCTTATTAAAATGTTCGATTAGGCCTCGCTAAGCCTCAGATATTCTAATTGAAGCAAAACTTCAACGTTACGCCTGGTGGTCTAAATTGTTGGTAAGCTTCCAAAGCTCCTTCCTTTAGCTTGGTGAGCCTTCGCTTTGTAGATCATCTTTTGCCCAATGTGTTACCCTCCCGTTTTGTGGTTCCCACTGGGTTTACCTTATTCAAAGATCAACCCCATGGCAGCAAGAAAAGGCGATCTTGTGCTATACTCCGGTGATCTCTTTCCTATTGAGGCACGCAAACTCCCATCATGTCCCGACAGGCCAGCGAGGGAGGCGACAGTTGTTTGGGGTCGCACAAACTTTGGTAGCCATTAGGGTTGTGTGACACCAGCTGAGGGCTGTTTGGGTTGCACAACCCTAATCGAGGTCTTTGACCCAAGGTGGCCCTTGCTAAGTGTTATTGCGGGCCACTTGAAATCTTATGACCTCAGATGACAGCCATTGGCACCAAATCTGGGGTGACCTGAGCCTTTCTCTAGCTCCAGCAAAAAGTTTGAGTTTTTTTTCTTTTTTTTAATAAATAAACAAGGAAAGCCTTGCAAAAATTATTTTTCTAGACACTATTTTGCCCAAAGTTGCTTTCCCATGGACTTTTAAATTACAATTTAACAAACACCATTTACATTTCAGAAAGTCTTTTACATTTTCTTAAAGGTTTTTTCCAAAAGTCTAACTAAACGCCACTTTTTTCTGCTGAATAATTTTCCTAGCTATGATAACCCGCAAGTATGGGAGACAACTAATCACCGGGGTAATGACTTATTAGGTACGTGTACCTTGTTAGTTGTGACATTCACCTTTGGCACCTTGATGGGGGTGACAATGATGGGGCTGGGCTACTTCTAAAGAATGGGTCATGAGCGGTGCTAAGTGCCAAGTGAAGACCAATCTAGGAATGAGAATATCTTATAGCAGAAGCAGAATCCTTAAAGCAACATCGAGAGAATAACCACGGTGATGGAATCGATATCTGGATTGATTCGGTGAGCCTGAGCCGTCAGAGCACCAACAAAGACCTGGAAGGACCTGAGCGGTCCTGATTTCACAAGTAGCACGTAAGGTCCACGTTTCGGGTGGAGCAGATTTACCAAATCGGTCGTCTCGGATGTTTCTGGACCAATGCGGACTCAAACAGCAACCGATGCGATATGGCCGGTGATCGCCCTCGAGTCTAGTTCCTATCGGCATTTGGCTCATGCATTGATTTAAACTATAGCCTCCAATAAAGCTTTATTTCCGCGACAGTGTTAGACATACGGTCCGACATGTTCTGTTTTAATCATTAAAACTTCACTTCCAGATACTTTTACACCGTCCTTTTTACACACTCAAGATTTCTGTGCCGACATGCTCTCCTCGTTTGCGCAAGACCATGCAACGTGCCTTTATTTTTTCCTTTCTTTTTCCCGTCTTTTGCGCCATTCCCCCGTACTTTTCATCACCCGCTCTCTCCTGCTTTTCTATCGAAGGCTCTCATGAAAGTTTTTTTTTTTTTTTTTTTTTTTTTTGAGACAGAAGGAACCAGCTTACAGCCGACAGCCGCGCCGTAAACCCCCTGGTGACGCTAGCGCATGACCCACCGCCACGGCGTCACACTTAATACCACTAACGATTGCACGCTGGGGTTTGAATCCGTTCCCTTCGTGAGGGGGATGAAAGCCCAAGCCAGCGCGGCTACCACATGGGGTGGTGCTCTCATGAAAGTTTTTGGCTCTTTCCCTACTTGTCCCCAAATCGCCACATTATGCGTCCTCCCTCTATTTCAAGCGGTGGAGAAGACCCTATTTCCCCTCAAAAGATTATCTCATTCACCCCATTCAATCCGCCAGCCAATCTTCCTTCCATTTCTGTGTTGGCCGAGATTGAGCTCTCCGGTCTTCCCTTCCCTTCATTCATTCACTTTCCTTAGCTTACAAATCCTCAGGATCTTTCCTGAACCGACGAATCATTTGATTGGAAAGAAAACCAAACTACATATCGCATCATAACATGCCATTCTCAAATGGAATAATTATACAAATGATACATGAATTTTGACCCAATGTGCTAACTTTTAATTTATATCCTGAACTTTCAATGAATATTCAATCTAGTCCGTAAATTATATGAAAATATCAAAAGTTATCATTACATTTATATTTTAGTTAATAGTGGAAATAAATCCACGTAAGATATTCAACTTAAATCAAGATATAATAATCAACAACATCAAATAACATGGATAACTTGTTTTTTTGTCCACTATTAATATGTACCAGCTTCAAAGCCAAATTAAGAAATCCAAACTTGAATTAATGGAAGGATGATATTGAACATTTTCATATGATACAAAGACTAAATTGAACATATATAAAAAGTTCATAGATTCCATTAAATAAATAAAAAAATTTACATATGATATTGTGCATTAAGTTAAAGTTTAGGGACCCCAATTGAACAAATTAAAAATTCATAAACTAATTATACTTGCTTTATTTCCACCCCTTATTGGCTCTTGACATTCCCATTACATTGAATTGACTATATTATCCCTTACGAATCATACTCTCAATTAAAAGATTATTTCTTACCTCTATGCTTCTTTTTCTTTTGTTTTAATTTTTATTAAAAGGCAACGCTGCCCACATCCCTTTAAACAACTTTTTTGACTCTAACCATTTCTTCCACACACATTACATTTCAATGTTTCATTCATGTTTGTCTTTTTCTAAGTTTGTTCTGCCAAGTAATAACTTTATTTCCCTCGATAATCCCAATGATCGTAAATTTTTCAACTTTAATTTGCAGTACAAATTTACGAGAATTTACTCAAAGATAGAATATTGTGGTTGACCCATGCATTATACCTAATTTATTCATCTTTCATTATAATTTTTTTTTGGTAGTGTAGCCACTGTGGATGATACTATTGAAGAGGACCCAAATCGCTTAAATTAATTTATTAATGATGAAATTGCGAATGGAGAATAGTAATCAATCGTGTCCTCAAGTTCATTTGGAGCTTCCCACACTAAACATTGAAAATTATTCCTTCATATATATTTGTAGTGGATAATGACTCTCTTAATGATGTAATTGAAATATTTAATCGTTTGATTCCAGCGAAATATTTCTTTGACAGAGCAACCTTTTGTAGGGGAGTCAATCAACTTAATAGACAATATCTTTTGTTAAGTTGCATATGCAACTTATTATTGCAGTTCATTTTTACGTTGAGGATAATTTTCTTTTCCATTGATTATTATATAAAAATTCTAAAGCATTTATTATTGATAAAAAAAAAATGTGTTTGCAAATGGTTCAAACGTGTTGTCTTATAATGTAATTCAATTACCATAATTTCTTGTCAACAGCTAATTATATCATGTAAACAAGGCATAGATAGTATTTTATGTAATAATATTTTAGAGAGAAATTTCATTTGCATTTGCTTGATAATAATGGAAATTTAGAATTTTTTATATCCTTAGCTTTGCCATATATTCTTAATTTTTTTTAAAGTATCTAAAGTAAATTGAAAGTTGAGCAATTAAAACAACAAACTACAGCATAATAGCTAATATAAAACTTATAATTAAAAAAAAAAATGCATACTAAAACTGGTAAATGGTTCTTCTCACTCTTACTTGTGCTTAGTTTATTTTTAAATAATAGTTTCCTAGTATAAAAAAAGAAGAAGAAGAGAAATATACAATTCATCAATGCAATATTTAGTAAGCTATTCATCAAGTAAACTATTTTTTAAGGAAAAAACCTCACCAATTATATTCCAAATGGAGAAAGAAAAGGAAAAAAAACCAAAAGAAAAGAAGAAGAAGAAGAAGAAGAAGAAGAAGAAGAAGAAGGCAAGAAATAATCTTAAATTAAGAGTGAGCCCCACATTGAACCTTAATAAATGTTATCGAAAGGAGCATATGTAATTTCGTCTCTAATAAAAATTGAAACAAAAGAGAAAGGAGAAGGAAAAAATATAAGAAATCATCTTAAATCAAGGATGAGACCTGCAAGGGATAATGTGTCTAATTCAATGTAATAGGGAGTATCGGGAGCCAATAAGGGGATGGAAATAGTGCGAGCCATTATTCATGTTATTTTCCCCTCTAAAATCGATGGAAGAGAAACAACCAAGAGGGAGGGAAAGGTGGCCAACTCAGGCTGAGTTTTACCTAAAGGCCTAGGGCTGAACTTGGATTGGGCTGAGTCTATTTAAATTCAGCACAACAAAAAAAATTGCAAGGGTCGATATCGAGCCGGTTCGCAAAAATTCGTGAGCTTGCCACTTCTTGTAGCAATAAAAATCGTTTCTAATTTATAAATGCATAGGAATGCGTTAAAATTTGAGAATGCAAGAGCATGCACTATTAGTATTTTTATTTAGGGGTCAAAATCTGTCATTGTCGGCGGATTGGATCCCTAAATTTCTTTAAATGTGAAGGTGATTTGTAGAAAAAAATTCATGTCAACAGGTAGCTTGCACAAAGCTATGTAACAGCAAGACAACACTACGCTTCAAATCTAACTAGTTATAATAAGCAGGAAAGCGGATTGACTAAAATCACATCACTCGCAACATGATTTTAATACGTGCATGATCATATCATATGAATACCAAACTCACTCATGTCGTGTTCGATATGTTCCCAAGTCATGTTAGAAATTGTTACTCCTTAACTTAGGATAAGAAATACTCAAAATTACCTATGAGCTAATTAAACAACCTCTTTTAGGCTCTGTTTATTTCACAAAATATGAATAATTTGGAAAATATTTTCTAAAAGTAATCGCATATATAGCTTAAAATAATTAATCAATGAAATTCTTTTTAGTACTAACAACAATTTATGTTGAGACATTTTCATGGATGATAAAAATATTTTTCATATTTCTTTTTTAATCAATATAAGTGATCACTTTTAGGAAAATATTTTACAAATCATTTATTTTCTACAAATAAATGGAGCCTTAATGTCCTTTGGAGAAATAATTCTCAAATGAGTCTCAAATGAGTAGAGATGGAAAGAAATATGAGCCATATTCGGAAAAGTATTGCGAGAACAAAAACTGAAATAAAATAAAATAAAGAAAACAAAGGAGTAGTATCATGTTTTGCTGGTCTTTGTGAGATGTAAAAGAGATTGGGACAAGAGTCAAACGTAATTTAACTAGGTCATTCATGCCAACCTCTTTGGAGAGGGAAAATCTTTCGCATTAATCATTAATGGCAGTAATTTTCTTCATCTATCCACGAAAAGGAAAAGAAAATTAAACTAAAAAAATAAATAAAGGACAAACATCTGTGGACGTAAATGCATAGACCTATTCCTAAGGGACAACCTTAAAATTATATCCACAAATATGTCGATAACAATTTCTTGTTGCCTCCGCATTTAGTTAAATGAAGTTTTCTTCCTCTATAAAATGCGATGAGCAATCAAAGGAAGTGAAACTCTCTCTCCCCCTCTCCCCCTCTCTCCCTCTCTCTCGCCCTTTTAGCTCCTTGATAACTCCATTTCTCTTCAGCTCTTGTACTTTTCCTCTCCTCCATTTATGCCAATTTATCTTTTGTCCTTCCATTCATTGATTTTTGAGGAGTTTCTTTTCAAGGAGAGGTCAAAATGCCGGCTGCTATAGTAAGTAGTCACGGCGGCGATGTCCCGGAGTTTGACGGCAAGATCACGGTCTACGTGATCATCTGCGTGATCATCGCCGCCTTTGGAGGGCTTATGTTCGGTTATGACATCGGAATTTCAGGTTTAACTTATTTTTTTCCCCAATTATTTCATTTGAATTTTTGTTCCTCTCTAGAAAAATATTTAAATTGGCGATCTGAAAAGATTGGTCACAAGGATTTGCTCATGTAACGGATATAGAGTGCACCTGTTTTTAGCGTTGACCCTCTAAAAAATATTGTTTTAAAGTACTAGAAACGTCTCTTTTAGCTGGTAAACTAGTCCTATGTTGCTTACAAAGAAATAACCGTATTACTGTAATCTTTTCGGAGGGAAAAGTTTATTACGTGATTTTCAGAATATGACTTCTAGTAATTGAAAACTTCAATATCTTAAAATATTTATTAGAAAATGATAAAGCGCATTCGTCTTTCTTTAATCAAACACAGGAGGTGTGACATCCATGGATGACTTCCTGAAGAAGTTCTTTATAAAAGTGTACGAGAAGAAGCAGCATGTCCAAGAGAACAACTACTGCAAATACAACGACACGCTTCTGCAGCTCTTCACGTCGTCGCTCTACATCGCTGCTCTCTTGGCCAGCTTCGTCGCCTCATGGGTGTGCACAAAGATGGGCCGGAAGCCGACTATGCAGATCGCGTCGGTCCTCTTCCTCATCGGGGTCGGGTTTCAGGCTGGCGGCGTCAACAAAGAGATGATTGTGTGCGGACGACTCGTGCTCGGAATTGGCGTCGGTTTCGCCAATCAGGTAAATGCTGTGCAGCAATAACAGTAAAGCTCTGGTTAGCCTTCACATATGGTTTCTAAGATTTAACCATGTATGTTTCTGATTCTTTTGCAGGCAGTGCCTCTATTTCTATCAGAAATAGCACCAGCCAAGATGAGAGGAGCGCTCAACATTTGCTTCCAGCTCTTCATCACCATCGGGATCTTGGTCGCCGGCCTCATTAACTACTTCACCTCCAAAATCCACCCCCATGGGTGGCGCATCTCCCTTGGCCTCGCCGTGGTCCCTGCCATCATCCTCCTCGTCGGGTCCTTTGCCATCTGCGAGACCCCAACGAGCCTCATCGAGCGCAAGATTCTCGGCGAGGGCAGCGCCACCCTCAAGAAGATCCGGGGCACCGATGACGTCACCGCCGAGTTCGAGTCCATTGTGGCTGCGAGCGAGATAGCCCGCCAGGTCAAGAACCCCTACAGCAAGCTCATGCAGCCCTCGAGCCGCCCCCCGCTCGTGATCGCGATCCTGCTCCAGGTGTTCCAGCAGTTCACCGGGATCAACGCCATCATGTTCTACGCGCCCGTCCTCTTCCAGACGGTCGGGTTCGGCAGCAACGCGTCGCTGCTCTCGACAGTCATCACGGGTCTTGTCAACGTGTTCAGCACGCTAGTCTCTATCTACACGGTCGACTGGGCGGGAAGGAGGATCTTGCTCCTCGAAGCTTGTGTCCAGATGTTCCTCACTCAGGTGAAGAAAATCCTACAAGTGATTTATTTCAGTCCTGTGCTCGTTCGAGTAGTCTCACGATACCACAGCTGACCGTGACATTGTGCTATGATGCTGCAGATTGTGATTGGCTTGATCCTCCTGATAGACCTGAAGACCACAGGCTCATTGAACCACACGGAAGCCCTAATCGTGGTCTCCCTGGTGTGCATATTCGTGGGGGGATTCGCGTGGTCGTGGGGCCCGCTAGGGTGGCTCATCCCGAGCGAGACGTTCCCCCTCGAGACCCGGACCGCCGGGTTCGCGTTCGCCGTGAGCTCCAACATGCTCATGACCTTCATCATCGCGCAGGCCTTCCTGTCGATGCTGTGCCACATGAGGGCTGGGATCTTCTTCTTCTTTGCCGCTTGGATCTTGGTCATGGGGCTGTTCACGCTCTTCTTCTTGCCGGAAACGAAGGGCGTCCCCATCGACTCGATGGTGGAGAAGGTATGGAAGCAGCACTGGTTTTGGAAACGGTACATGGTCAATGTGAAAGACGAAGAAATGAAGGAGCAAGTGCATCCGCATGTGAAGTAAGCTGCACAAGAGGATTCGCGTGACCATGGGACGGGACAGGACGGGAGGCGAAGTTATACGCATCCGACCGTATGTGAAGACTGAACGTACATAGTTGTTGATCTAAAGCTTGTTAGAATATTTAGATACTAAACCACACATTTACCCGCAAGCTTAACTTTTAGAACAGGTTCAAGCTCCTATTTGCCTCCTCAATTACATATTTTCACACATTGATCTTAGATCAAAGACTAGGTTAAACGTAGGGGAGAGTATAATTAACCTACTTCGGTTAATGCAATTTCTTTCGGATGAAAATAGATCCACATAGCTATACAAAAGTGAGGTTTGTCTCAATTTTGCCACATTTCAAGAGTACCCAAAAATTAGAAATGATTGAACAACGGCTCATTTCTGTCATTTAACTAGATTTTTTCTTCTCAGTATTAATTTATTCAAACCGAACAGACGCTCCTATTTATTCAAACACCAACCAGGACTCACTAATATGCATATTTTTAATTGGTAATCCATTAATATGAGATGTCATATAAGAGAAAAAAAATGAAATTTTTATAGCGATAATGTATTATAATTTTAAAGGAGAATATCGTACTGATGCTATAATGTTAATTTTTCTAAGCAAATAAAAAATATATATATATATATATATATATATATATATATATATATATTTAGTGTACAATAATCAAAGCTATATCTAAAATATTTCTGTTCAAAAGGTGAAAAATAAAATTAAGTAAAATATAATGACGTATGTTTTAGCTAAGTTGCAATTTAATGTTTTCTGTTAAAAGAATTTATTGCGAGTTTGAAGATTTCAAATAATCTCAATGCTTTATTAACATTAAAGTAACCGGAGTCAGTTATTCCCTTTAATCTCATTATGGTTAAAAGAAAATTTTCATAAATCATATCATCAGTAAATAACATATAAAAATTCTTTTTACTCTATGACGTTACCTTCTCAGTGTATCTTTTTATTACACTAAATCAAATTACTCAAACAAAATCATTTATGCTTTAATTAGCAATAATATATTTTATTAGTAACATGTATATTTATAGGGGATTTGAATGTTTGTTCTTATTTTCCTAGATTAACTTTTTTTCTTTAACTAATTTGATTACAATATATATCAAGTGAAAATTATTTATGTTATTAAATTATCTATACTAAAATTTATTTATTTTTTAAAAAGAATTAATGAATTTTTTTAATTGAGATAGATGAAAAAGAAATATGCTATATTTAACATCCTTAATGTGATACTTTTAAATGACTGAAATTTATTTCTTTTATAAGAGATGACATTAGTTATAGTTTTGAATTAAAAATAATATTTTTATGAAATGTGGCATAATATTTCAAAGGGGCATATGTAGAGGTGTCAAACGGGTGGGTTGGGTCGGGTTTGGGTCGGGTCATTAATAGGTCGACCCAAATTGACCCATTAACCCATTTATGACCCATTTAAGCCTAATGTAAGTTTTTCGACCCATACCCGACCCGACCCATTTAATAAAATATTTTCATATTTAACCAAATTTAGGAAAATTTATTATTATGTTTTTTTAATTATATTACTAAAAAACTTCCAATTAATACAAATCCAATCAATAATTTTTCAATTTTTTATAATTTTTCAAAAAATATATATTTTTCTTTTTCTTTCTTTTCCTTTTTTTTTCTTCGCATCCGAGAGAGGTTCGCTGGCCAACCTATTTAAAACCCATTAAATCGCTAAGCATCCACCGACCAAAAATAAAATAAAATGCTAAGCAACCCATTTATGACCCATGCTCATCAATTCTAGTCTTCAAAACCTTTCGCCTCTTCAATAAGGTTTGTCACTTTATTATTTACATCCTTGGAGGAACCATGAAAAAGTGTATAGAGTTTGTACACTGCTTGCACAAATTCTCGGTGATTGCATCCTGGCTAAAAAGCTCCTCTGCCTGCACAAATTCAACATTCCAAAGTGCAACTGGATCCTTTGGAATGCAAGTTTACACACTATAGACTTGAACTGAGCATTCATCGTCAAATTCTTCCTTGGCTTCTGCATACGCATCAAGCAAAGTAAATATCCCTTATGGACTAAATAAAAATAATAATTAATAAAGCCATGAAATTTCTAGGAATATACATTTAATGATGATCGAATTTAAGGCTAAAGTAGAATGCTCATAAAAAAAAATGAGGGAGACAAGTACCTCCTAATATTGTTGCAAGAGGCCTTGATATAAAGAGTATGGAACCCTGCAATGACTGAGAAAAGGAAAAGCGTCAACTTTGATTATAAGTTGTAGCACCACAAAGTATACCAAGAATACATCATTATGAAGACAAGTGTATTAAATCATATGAACAAACGAAAAGAATTAGATGAAAAAAGTACCTAATGCAAATAGTCTTGAAAGTCAATGATGAGAGACTCTTCATCCAAATCTTCCTCAGAAGAAACTCCAAATAACCAATTTCTAGTGCACAGCTCAGCCTCTACGCCTTCAGGGGAAAGGGAACTATGATATATATTTAAAATGCGTCCTCCAATGCTGAAGGCTGATTCTGAGGCAACGGTAGTGATAGGAATGCTCAATATATCACGTGCCATAAGGGATAACTCGGGATACCAATGAGAATGAGTCTTCCAATAATCAAGGACATTGAGATCCAGGAACTTCTCCTCCAAATACAAATCCAATTGTGACTTAGTAGATTGTGATCCAAAGTGTTCACTCTCAAATGCATCATATGTTGGAGAAAACTTCCTTATTTGTTTTGAAGTTGACAAAACGTTTCCATTAGTCTAGTCTGAAGACTCATAGACTCTATCGTCAAAGTCTGAAGACCTCCAGACTCAAGATTCAAAGTCTACCCTCATTGATAGTTTCCAGACCGACGAAGAGAAGACTTATCTAGATGCAAGTATATTCTTAAGGATTTGGTTCGTATGGTTGAAGATCTCACAGTTGGAGATAGCACTTCGTGATCAATTATTCTCATTGAAATCAATTGGATAATTAGATCTGGTGATTGACGAAGTATACTTGGAAAGTTCTACTTATGGAAACCTAGATCCTGATTGTATGGGCGAACATGATTGGTGGGCTATCATCACATCCCTTAAATAAACTCGAGATCTCCCTAATTGATTATGTCCAATGGTAGATTGGAAGAACTCCTTTGGAAGGTGCCAACGGATATTAAGGCATGGAGGAGTATATCAGGAAGACGCTCAAGTTATTCGAATGTGTGCGTGATAGAATAATTCTAAAGTTTGAAACTCTTAGTTCTTTGTTATTTCATTCGCTAAGCTTATACTGTATTTGAAAGAAAAATAAATACTTGTGAGACCTGGAGGAAGTGTAGTAGAGTCTCTACACTGTGGAATCAAGGACGTGAAACTATAATATCTCTTTTGGTTCTTAGTAAAATCCAGCCGGCGGGCTGTCAGTGCGGGAGAGTAGACGTAGGTTTAATCTAAGCCGAACTATTATAAATTATGTGTTTCAATTCTCTTTCCCTAAACTCTTTACTTTATCTTATAGTCTTATATATCTATTCATTGTCTTTTATTATCATCAAAAGATGAATTAAGCTGTTAAGTTTTTGTAAAAATTGCCTTAACACCTATTCACCCCCCTCTGGGTGTCCTTACTCGCCCTATCAGTTGGTATCAAAGCTTGTGTACTCATTTAATTGAAGTGGTTTTACTTCTAAGTTAAAGATCTATGGCTAGTATGCTGGCTCCAGGTTTGGTTGAAAGCCAAAGCAACACCAGACCACCTTACTTCGATGGAAAGGAATACAACATATGGAAAAACAATATGAAAGCATTCCTAAGATCGAAAGATCCTCTTAAATTGGATATGGTAGAAAAATGAATCATTCCTAAAGCTGCATCAGTTTCAAAAAGAGGAAAAGAAGTTGCAGTTGCTAGCGAGATGACTCAAGAAGAGATAACCAAGAGACAAGCTCTTGATGCTAAAGCAATTTACTCCTTATATTGTGCATTATCTCCTACTGAGTATAACATAATATCTTCTTGTGAAATAGCTAAAGAAGTCTGGGATAGGCTGCACATTACCTATGAAGGAACTAATTGAGTGAAAGAAACAAGGATTAATATTCTACTCGGACATTATGAAGCCTTCAAGATGAAATCAAGAGAACCTATCACTGATATGTTTAGTCGTTCTACTGAAATAGTAAATGGTCTAGAGTATCAAGGACAGCCAATCTCAGAACCAATGAAGGTCAACAAATTGCTACGTGGACTCTCCAAAGACTGGAATCACATAAAGACTTCAATAAGGGAAACACAAAAGATCATGCCGCTTTCTGTAAACGAACTAGTTGGCACACTTCAGTCCTATGAGTGGAGAAAATCAATGAGGAGGAAGATCCTAAAGGTAAGAAATCAATTACTTTGAAATCTAACGATGATTCTAATGTTACATATTCTAAAGATGATATGGATGATAAAGAGTTAGCTCTTATGATAAAGATGTTCAGGAAACTGAATGAAAAGGGAAGAATGTTCAATTGGAAGAAACAAAGCACCCAAAATTTTCAAAACAAATCTACTGAGGATGATGAAGTCAATAAAGATGTGATGTGTTTTGAATGCAAGAAAATGGGACACATTAGACCCAATTGTCCTATGTTGAAGAAAAAGAAGGGAAAAGCTGAGAAATACAAGAAGGCTCTCAAAGCAGAGACATTGAGTGATATTGAATGTGAAGAAAGTGATGAAGATTCTGCCAACATTTGTTTAATAGCAAAATCAAAATCAGACTCAGACTCTGAGATAGATACAGACTCAGACTCAGATAGTGAAATCAAGGTAAGCAATCTAAAGATTCCTATCAAAGTCTCGAAATACATTAATGAGCTTTGTCTTAGTCTCAAAACCTCTCTTAAGAGGATTTCCGAGCTAAAAATGGAGAATTCTACACTAAAGCAGCAGGAAAACTCTTGGAAAGAAAAGTTTGAAAATTTAGACAAAAACTTTGTTGTTTTAAAAGAAAATGCATACTCTCTTTCAAAAGAAAATATTCTTTTAAAAATTGACATTTCAAGTATTTCAAAAATATTTTCTATAGGATCTGAAAAGCTGGAAAAGATTCTTTCAGTACAAAGATCTTACTTCAACAAGTCAGGCTTGGGAATGACTTCGGAAATTGCCTCTAATCGATTTTCCAAAAGTGAAGAAACGAATCAAACAAAGACCAACAAAGACTTTTTACAGGAATCATTTTCAAAAGTTTTTATAAAACTTGTTGGTTGAAGTGCTCTTAAATGTTCAAAGTGCAACAGTTCAGAATATTTTGAGAAAGAATGTCCTATAGTTTAGAGAACTGTTAAGAAGAAATGGGCAAAAACTGCATATTGCACTAACTCTTCTAGACCCAAGAAAATATGGGTACCAAAGAAAGCTTGAGTTTCTTTTTTAATTGCAAGTCACAATCAAGAAAAAAGTTAAATTGTATTTGGATAGTGGTTGCTCAAGACATATGACTGGAGATTCATGTTGTTTTATAAAACTTGTTCAAAAGAATGGTGGAGAAAGTATCTTTTGGTGGAAATAGCAAATGAAGAATTGTTGGATGTGGAACTGTAAAAGTTGGAAGTCTCACAATCAACAATGTCTCATTGGTGGAATGACTAAATTACAATCTACTCAGCATTAGCCAACTGTGCGACACTAGATTCAAAATCAATTTTCAAGAAGGAGTATGTTCGGGAACTAGTAAAGATTTTTCTCAATCTTTTACTGGACGAAGACATGGGAACATTTATCTTCTGGATATAAAACTAGAAAAATCTCAATGTATAATTTCAATTCAAGATGAAGCAAATCTTTGGCATCAAAAGCTTGGCCATGTAAATATGAAACAAATTGCCAAGATCTCTTCCAAAAATCTTGTTCATGGACTCTACCCAACCTGAAATATCAAAATTCTGACTTATGCACACCATGTGTGTTGGGAAAACAGGTTAGAAGTTCTTTTAAACCAATAAATCAAGTTTCTACTAATCGTGTTTTGCAGCTTCTGCATATGGATCTCTTTGGACCAACCAGAACTCAAAGCATTGGTGGAAAGAGATATTGCCTAGTAATTGTAGATGATTATTATCGATTTACTTAGGTCTACTTTCTGGCAAGTAAGTCTGAAACATTCTCTCTTTTTAAAGTTTGCCAATAAAGTTCAAAATGAGAAAGGATATATTATTTCAAGCATACGGACAGACCATGGAGGTGAGTTCGAAAGTCAAGATTTTGCAAAATTTTGTGACGATTCAGGTTTTCAGCATGTTTTTTATTCTCCATACATTCCAGAACAGAATGGAGTTGCGGAAAGAAAGAATAGATCTCTGCAAGAGATGACAAGAACTCTTTTAATATAAAGTAATATTTCTTCTCGTTTTTGAGCTGAAGTAGTTTCTACAGCCTGCTATATTATTAATAGAGTATTTTTAAGACCTATTCTAGAAAAAACTCCCTATAAGTTATTCAAAAGAAAAAAGCCAATTGTTTCTTATTTTCATGCGTTTGGTTGCAAATGTTTTGTTTTGAAAAATGCAAATGATCGAATTGGTAAGTTTGAAGAAAAATCAGATGAATGAATCTTCCTTAGCTACTCAACCTCAAGCAAAACTTATAGAGTATTCAACAAGAATACTCAGACCGTGGAATAACCTATGAATGTTAAATTTCAAGACGCTCTACAAAATGAACTGATTCAGACTCAACCTAAAGAATCTAAATCTACTTTACAACTTACAAAGTCTAATTCCCCTGAAGTGGATCAGACTTCTAAAGATCATCAACAAACTGAAGTTGAAGAATCAACTGAAGATCAGCAATTTGTCAAACCAACCAGCAACTGTAAGCACAAGTCTAGTCATCCCAAAGAACTTATCATTGGTGATGTTAATGAAGAGATTCGCACCAGATCCAAAAAGCAAGAAGAGTCTAGCGCCGTGGCATTTATTTCTGAAATAGAACCCAGAAGCATAGAAAATGATTTAGCTAATAAAAACTAGATTGAAGTAATGCAATAAGAACTTAGACAGTTCAGCATTAATGATGTTTGGGAATTAACACCTAAACCAAAAGACAAATCCATCATTGGAGCTAAATGGGTTTTCAGGAACAAGATAAACAAAAAAGGAAAAGTGGTAAGGAACAAAGCAAGACTCGTGGTCAAAAGATATACACAGGAAGAAGGGATAGACTATGATGAAACTTGCGCACCAGTAGCCAGGTTAGAAGCAATTAGATTATTACTTGATTTTGCCTGTTATAAAAATTTTAGGTTATTTCAAATGGACGTCAAGAGTGCATTCTTAAATGGATTTATCCAAGAAGAAGTCTATGTGGAACAACCTCCTGGATTTGAAGATCCAAAGAAACTAGACTCAGTATTCAGACTAAAAAAGGCCTTATATGGATTAAAGCAAGCACCTCGAGCATGGTATGACAAGTTAAGTAAGTTTCTAATTCAAAATAGTTTTAACAAAGGGAAAGTGGATACTACATTGTTTATTAAAAGTGAATGTAAAAACTTTCTACTTGTTCAAATCTATGTCGATGATATTATATTTGGATTACCTAACGAAAGCTTGTACAAGAAGTTTTCTAAGACTATGCAGGATGAATTTGAGATGAGCATGATGGGTGAACTCTCCTTCTTTCTCGGATTACAAGTGAAACAATTGAAGGAAATAATTTTTATTCACCAAGAAAAATATGCAAAAGAACTCGTCAAAAAGTTTGGTTTGGAGAATTGCAAAAAGACTGAGATATCAATGTCAAGTTCTTCGAAGTTGGACAAAGATGAAGGAGGAAAGAAAGTTGACCAGAAGCTCTACAGGAGTATTATTGGTTCACTTCTTTAAATTATTGTTTCTAGACCTGACATTTTGTTTAGTGTTTACATTTGTGTTAGATTTCAATCCAATCCCAAAGAATCTCATCTAAGTGCTACAAAACGCATCATCAAATACGTTGCAGCTATCTCAAAGTTAGGTCTGTGGTATCCCAAAGAATGAGATTTTACTCTCCTTGGATATTCAGACGCAGATCTAGCAAGTTACAGAGTTGATAGAAAGAGTACATCAGGTACTTGTTAATTGCTGGGAAACGTGATAGTATCTTGGTTCTCAAAGAAGTAAAGCACTGTGGCTCTTTCAACAACAAAAGCAGAATATGTGGCCCTTGGAAGTTGTTGTTCTCAAATCTTATGAATAAAACAACAACTGAGAGACTTTGGAATTGAAGATTCATGCACTGAGATCAAATGCGACAACACCAGCGCAATTAATCTTACAAAGAATCCAATTCTTCATTCAAGAGCAAAGCATATAGAAATCCGACATCACTTTATTAGAGATCATGTTCAAAATGGAGAAGTTATGATCCAATTCATTGATTCAAAGAATCAACTGGCGGACATATTTACAAAGCCACTGGAGAAAAGCCTATTCAAGTCTATACGCACCAGACTGAACATCACATCCTTTAACCATTAAAGTCTGAATATGCTCAAACTCAGAAGTAAAGTCTGAAGGTGCTCATACTCAGTTGGCCAAGAGTAACGACTGTAAGTTATTTTTGGTTCTAGTAATTTAATTTCTTGGAAATGTACGTTTACTTATCGTTAATTGATTGAAATTATCTTTCCAAGTTTTGTTCTTGAATTAATAACACTTATTCATTTTCAAAAATGCAATTATTCAAAAAGGCAGTTATCTTTTCAAAAAGGCAGTTATTCATTTTCGAAAAAGGAAGTTATTATTTTCAAAAAGGCATTTCTATTTTTCCTTTTCGTGATGTTTCATTTACCTCGCTTCACTTGCTTTATATACTGTAGAAATCCTTCTTCTTCGTTTTTCACTCGCAAACCCTAACTTACTCCCACTTGCTCTCACTTTCTCTATTGTTTAATCCAAAAAATTTTCATCTTTTCGAGCAAAGTTGTGAAATTCTCCATTGAATAGACAATGTCTTCAAGAAAGTCTTCAAGAATCGCAAGCAGGGGACCACGCCACATGCCTAAGGGTTCACCCATTTCGACTTAACCGAGGAAGAAGATTATTCTCCTCCACAGCAACCAAGTTAGCAACAACATTCTCAACAGCGTCAAACTCCTCCACCGACTCAACCAGAAGAAGAAATTGTGGAAGAAATTGAACCTGTAAGGACTCTTACTCCTAAGGTTGTTTTCAAGCTTTACTCTTGTTTGAAAAAGGGAGGTACTGCTATGTCATTGATTAATGAATTTTTAAGAGAGAGAGAGGATACAGAAATGAAACCATGTTCTTGCGTGACATGAAAAAGATGGGAATTGCTGAAAAATGGTCGGTTAAAAAAGCATTTGCTAACTTTCCTAGCGACCCGCGTTTTGGTACGGCTAATTAACCCGAAGGGCAAAATGATGATGAATGAATGTTTACACATTTCCAACCTAGATCAGGTGTGGCTGTAAAATGTTGCGGGTGACAGTTCAAGTCTTTTCAGATCAAAGAATCACAAAAGGGTTTATTTGGACCTAATGAAGAGCGGGGTCATGAACCCTAGGAGTGTTGATTTTGATTTTCTTGGTTCGGTGAAAGTCAATCTGCGAGAGAAGTTTGCTCTGTTGCAATTGGAGCACTTTTGTTCTGAATCTATTGTTGTCTATCCATAACTTATAGCCTATTTATATTCGAATTTATCTTTTGTGGATGCAAACAATTTTTCTTTCACTATGAGAGATAAGGAGTTCGTGGTGAACATGGATACCTTGGCTGACCTAATTGGGGTGAAAATAGGGTGTTTCCAACCAATTAGTGTATCTGTTGCTCATGCTACTCTGTCATTGGTGCAAGACAGGATTCTTGAAGGCAAAATATCATACTCTAGGATGAATGCTACCAATATCTTACTGCACAAGATCGTGATAAACTGCATCAGGCCAAAATCGACATCCAAGACTGATGTGTCCCGGTCTAAAGCAAAATTGATGCATGTCATCAATGTCGGTTACAATTCTCTCTGCCTCACACCATCTTGTTTCACATGTATAGGACAGTGGTGAAAGATAAGGGACAACTCCCTTATTCTACTATCATCACGTGCCTTTTTAGGCATTTCCACATTCACATTCCCGCACCTTTGTGTTTGACTAGCATTACTTCAATGGTAATTGGATTCAAAATGATCACCAAGATGCGACTGAAAAAACTTAACAAGGTGTTAGAGCGTATGAAGGAGAAGTCTATAACTAAGGCAAAATCAGTTTCTACAGGGGCTAAAACGAAAGGCAAGGAGCCCATTGGTACTTTAGCAAAGAAGAAGAGAACTCTCATCTTGCAGGATGAAGAAGATGAGGATGAAATGACCCTTTCTGCCTTGAGGAACTTGAAAAGTTTCGTCAGTTTTCGCAAGACTAGAGAAGGGATTGAGAAAAGAGATGCAAACAGAAGAGAAGGAGAAGAAGTAGAAGAAAGAAGAGAAGCAGAGAAGGAAGACGAAAGAAGAGAAGCAGAGGAGGAAGAAGAAAGAAGAGAAGGAGAAGAGGAAAAATGAAAAGAGGAAGGAAGAGAGGAAGAAGTGGCTCGAGATGAATCTTTTGAGCCTACTTTGGCTGTATCCCTGTCAAGCAATTCTGGAAAGACGAAGAGTGGAATTGCTGGTGAGCAAGCTCAAGAAAAAAATCAATCCCTTGTTGACGCAGAACAAGAAGAAGAATCCATCTCTCCTCCCAAAGGCACTCATTCAGGGGGAGATGCGGTTAGACAATGTGGATCAACACCTAGACTTGATTTAGCTAGACCTAGTTTTGCCACAGCACATTCAGCAAATTTTTCGTGACTGCTAGAAATTCTACTAGATGTTAGGAAAGAGCAATATGCTATGAGTTATGAAATGCAAGTTTTCAAGAATGTTTTCATGTCCACTTTGGTGTCTCTACACGATCAGTTAAATGCCTTGAAGACACAAGTGCAAGATCATGTGAAGGGTGAAGATTTACAACCGCTGAAGGAGACTATTGAAAAGCTTGAGAAGACAGTAAATTCAATGGGAGAATTCCAGCTTGTTCGCATGCCCAAACAGCTTTGACTCTCTTCATTTTTAAACAACTTTTTTATTTGTTCTCCACTTTTTACTGTTGACAAAAAGGGGGAGAAGTTTGATGCAAATTTGATATTTGTTTGCTTTTGCTTTTGACTTTGGATTTCTGGATTTGTTTGGTTGTAGACTGTTTTGATTTGATCTTTTGATGTCTGCAGTTACTTAGGCTTTGTTAATGATTATGGAAGAATAGTTGATTTGTAGGACTAACATGTTATCTGTGGTTGCAGAATCGTTGCTATTCATATCCTAATTCACTTATCTTTTATGAGATATCTTGTTTTGCTTAAGTGTTGTTTTGCAAGATAAAAGTGTTTAAATCTGCAGGAAAGTTTTGTCACCATAAAAAAGGGGGAGATTGTTGGAGAAAACTTCTTTATTTGTTTTGAAGTTGACAAAACGTTTCCATCAGTCTAGTCTGAAGACTCATAGACTCTATCGTCAAAGTCTGAAGACCTCCAAACTCAAGATTGAAAGTCTACCATCATTGATAGTTTCCAGACCGACGAAGAGAAGACTTATCCAAATGCAAGTATATTCTTAAGGATTTGGTTTGTACAGTTGAAGAAGATCTCACGGCTGGAGATAGCACTTCGTGATCAATTATTCTCATTGAAATCAATTTGGATAATTAAATCTGATGATTGACGAAGTATACTTAAAAGGTTCTACTTATGGAAACCTAGATCCTGATTGTATGAACGAGCAGGATTGGTAGGCTATCATCACATCCCTTAAATAAACTCGAGATCTCCCTAATTGATTATGTCCAACGGTAGATTGGAAGAACTCCTTTGGAATGTGCCAACGGATATTAAGGCATGGAGGAGTATATAAGGAAGACGCTCAAGTTATTTGAGTGTGTGTGTGTGATAGAAGAATTCTAAAGTTTGAAGCTCCTAGTTCTTTGTTATTTCATCCGTTAAGCTTATACTGTATTCGAAAGAGAGATAAATACTTGTGAGACCTTGAGGAAGTGTAGTAGAGTCTCTACACTGTGGAATCAAGGAAGTGAGATTGTAATATCTCTTTTGGTTCTTAGTGAAATCCAGCCAGTGGGCTGTCAGTGCGGGAGAGTGAACATAGGCTTGGTCTAGGCCGAACCACTATAAACTTTGTGTTTCAATTCTCTTTCCCTAAACTCTTTACTTTATCTTATAGTCTTATATATCTGTTCACTATCTTTTATATCTTCAATCTATTATTATCAAAAGATGAATTAAACTGTTAAGTTTTTGTAAAAATCACCTTAACACCTATTCACTCCCCTCTAGGTGTCCTTACTAGCCCTATCATGATACCCATCAATGTCATCCCCAATGTTCTCATCGATGCCCTTAACTAAAATGTTACCTTGACTAGTTGAAGAAGTAAAGTGATCATCTCTAAACATAGAGGTCACATATTCATCAAAAAGTGTATAGAGTTTTTCTCGAATGCCCCGTACAAATTTCACATGATCATCCATATCCAACTTTGAGTAGCAAAACTCCAAGAAGTACAACTTATAGCGAGGATCCAATATAACAGTAAATGATAAGACAACACTATAACACTTTCAATATTTTTCAAACTTTTTGAGCATTGCCTTAGCCATAGAACTAATAGCCTCATCCTCAGTATCCCTTGCCTGTATTAAACAAAGCTAAATCTACCGTACTCCATAAAAATATAAATTCGCCATGGGATATCTAACTCCAGAGAACATAGTAGAAATATCATAAAAGGGTTTTAACAAGAAAGCAATTTTCTTTCCTCTAACCCAATCTTCAGAAGATGGACATGTGATAAAGTTACGGTCAATTAACTTCAAATGTGAAAATGCACATTCAAAGAAAATGGCACCCTCAAGCATTATGTACGTAGAATTCCATCTGGTAGCTACATCTTGACGTACCTTTTTATTGGTCTTTAAGCACGACCGCGATATACATTCGGCAAATTTTACTCTCCTCCCTTGTGTAGTAGCTCTTACATACTTGACAGCTTCTCTAATATTATGTAAGGATCTATCAATAACCTTTAAACAATGAGATTTAAAACATGTGCACCACAATGCACATGAAAAAATTGTCCATCACATAACAAAGAGGATCTCACAGAAGGTGTATTTCTCCAAATATCAATCATACTGTCATTGTATGATGCATTATCTAAAGTGATGCTGAAGATCTTTCTCTCAATGCCCCATCCTCTCAACAAAGTCAGCAATTTTTCTAAAAGTATGACACCACTATATGGAGGTGGCACATAGGAGAAACACAAGACTTTTGATTGCAATTCCCAATTCTCATCAATATAATGGGCAGTGACGGTCATATAATGATCCGTAGTAATAGAAGTCCATAGGTCGGAAGTCAAACATATTCGGCTCGAAAGAGACAATAATTTGGATTTCAAAATTCCCTTCTCTTTCTCATAAACTTTTACCACATCACTTCTTGCTGTATTCCTTGATATGTGCTTCACATTAGGGTTGAGGTAACTAAACAATTCTCTTGTTGCCTCATGCTCTACAAAAGAGTATGTATAATCGTGTTTGATTATCGCTCTTGCAAGCATATCTCTAAACACACCTTGGTCGAATTGTACTACAAAACCATCAATATTATCCTCTCGGTTGGGACAAGTATTTAAATGACGCAACAAGTTTTTTGTCCCGTGGCTAGCCATGTAAGTTACTTCACACCACTTACATTTAGCCTTACTCATGCCATCACCATCTGTGAATTTTTCGAATTCAGACCATACAATCGAAGTGTATTTTCTTGAACGCTTAGAGCAAGTAGAGTTATCTTCCTCGTCCTCATGGACTAAGGATGTAACTCTACTTCTCTTGGATCGTTTGGTAGTTGAATATTCTCCTTGATCCTCGTTATGTCTTGACATGTCAATTAAGAAATCTTAAATCATAAGATGAGTGTACCCCACCTCAATATTTGGGCGAACAACACGAACAAGCTCCCCCACAAACTCGTAATGCTTCTGCTGTGACTTTGTAATATCTCTCGCCAACAGCAGATAAAACAAGGGAGGAAAGCGCCTAAAACATCATAATAAAAACAGAGAAAATAAACACCACCAGCTGCAACTGATTTCGTATAAACCCAACTCTTGAGGAAGCAGATAGCATAAACAATTTATATACACAGCAAAGGTAGGAATTATACCTTTATGTAAGGATGGAAAACAGATGACGAATGTGAAGTCAACACCAATCTTGTAAAGATCAAAGCCTCAATTTTCAAAGTGGATCACAAGTTTAAGTTACGTCATGCGTCTGGCCACATGATAGCCATGGAGATAACACGGAGTGCCACATGACAAACATATGTTTGAATTATTTTTCTTTACTGCAGCTTTAACTATAGACGATAGTAAGTATCACCATGTGCAAAAACTTTAAAAAGAAAATTAACAGCTGAGATTAATTATTTTGTGATCCAACGGTCTCAAACCCCTCGAGGAATTGTTCTCCAGGGGATTTATTAAGACCCCGGCATATGATATGACGGACCACACTTAATTAATTAGCAATGAAATATCAACATATCGTTTGATACAAGTTTTGCACGTTAGTCCCTTTTCGTCTACACTTGGAGAGTAACATAAACAAGGATTTTCCTAGCATGTCCCCAAGAAAGAAAAGGATATTAAAATTTGTTTGTGATCCGTGAAAGCTTTTAAACCGAGAGCGGATGATGATCCCCCATACGACTTTGTCTCATCGTTTTCGGAAACTTACATTTGTCCCCACATCAATTTGGACTGAGAATATATGGGACTGAATTTGCTTTGGGATAATGACACAAATAATACATGAGCTTTGGCCTAATATATAATGTAGTCCCTGAACTTTCACCTAATGTGTACTATGTGATCTCTGAACTTTTAATTTATTTAATGTAGTCCCTAAATTTTTTTGTGCATGTTTAAATTAGTCCCTAGACAATATAAGAATGTTCAATGTTATCCTTCTATCACTCCAATCTCATGGATAACGTTAAATATTTTCATATAATCTAGTACTAGATTAAGTATGTATCAAAAGTTTATGATTCATTTTGAATAAATTAAAAAGTTCAAGGATTACAATAAACAAATAAAAGTTTAACGAACACATTACATATTGGACCAAAATTTAAATATCATTTGTGTCAATTTCCCATTTGCTCTTGATGGTTGCATTTAAGGCAGATTTTACTTGTGAAATTCATCAAGATTCTCCATTTATAATGGAGACAAACCTCATTCAGGGTCTATTCGTTTTGTGGAAAATATCACGTTTTCGGAAAATGTTTTATAGGAAGTCATTTTTCAAGAAATTGACTATATTTTTCCTTATTCAATTGAAACCTGAAATTTGAATGGAAAATATTTTCCACCGTTCCATACTAATTTGATTTTTTTTGGGAAAAATTACCAAAAAAAAATGAATTTTAATATTTTTAATTGACCAATTTTAATTTTAATTTTAATTTTATATTTTTAAAAAATGAATTTTTAATTATTTTTATTTTTAAAATTTGAATGTTTATTTTTTTCTTTATTTTTATTTTCCTTCCTCCTTCTTCCTCCTTCTATCTTTGCCGTCATGTGCTTCAACGATGGCCGACTACCCAACGGCTAACCAAGACTCAATCACCAAATTTGACGAGCTCAAGGCTTGGCCAATCCAAGTGAGTCGCGAGCTCCCCAGCTAGTGGATGCGGCTTGCCTAGCTTAGGCAAGTTGTGAGCTCGTTGACTCGATCAAGGCAAACCCAAGCTCCACCAAGGCCAGCAAGCTTAAGGCTCGACCAATCCAAGCAAGCCCAAGCTCCACCAAGGCCGGCAAGCTCATGGCTCGCTAGAAGCAAGCTCAAGCCTCACCCTCATCAAATTTGGCCTTGGGTGAGGCTGGAGTTGGCTTTTGACCAGTTGCCGGCTACCACCATTATTAGCGATTGGCCAAAAAGGAAGAAGAAAAAGAAAAATAAATTAAAAACTCAATTTAAAAAAAAAACAAAAACATAAAAATAAAGAAGAAGAGGGAAAATAAAAAAAATAATTGGACTTAAAAAAAAAAGGAGGAGGAGGAGGAAGTGAGGGCTTGCAAGGGTGTGATATAAGAGAGACCAAATGAGGAAAATGTTTTATATTTTTCAAAAGTGGAAAATATTTTCCCCTGATTTAGAAGACTTTTTTCCCTTCATAAAAATGTTTTTCCAAGCAAATCATTTTCAGTTAAACAAACGGAGCCTTAATAATAAGATTGCAATCATCCCACTTCATACACCTCCTCTTGTAGTGAATCGTATTCATACCAAGTGCCTGCAAAATCTGGTGATAAGGCAAAAAAAATAGAAGGGTTAATATTATGAAAATTTTCAAATTAATATATTTATGATAGATTTACTTAAATTAATTTTTTAACCATTAAAAATCTCAAATTAGTACACCTGTAATAAATCTACCCTCCATTAATTTCCGTTAAATTTTACCATGAAATTGTTGAGTTAAATAACAAGTAAAAGTTGATGGGTGCACCAATTTGCGGTTGTATCCTTCATTTATCACATGTGTATTAGTTTCTAGTTTTTCGTGGTATCAATCCAATTTAACGGAAACTAACGGAGAGTAAATTTATCACAAATGTACCAATTTAAGGTTTTCGATAGTCAAAAAATTAGTTTCGGGGAAATTTGTTATAGATATACCAATTTGAAATTTTTGATAATCAAAAGAATGAGTTCGGAGTAAATTTGCCACAAATATATAAATTTAGGGTTCTTCGTCCAATTAATCTGAAGAATAAAAAAAAAGCCAAAGATGATGAATGTTGACATGGGGACTTCCAGTGGAACATCACACTCTACGCTGTTGTCTGTTGGGTTCTTGCTGCTCATGGTGGTCTCATGTTCGGCTATAACATTGGATTCTCAGGTACACCTGTAATATATGGGCTCTCTAAAACAAGAAAAGAAAAATAAAGGGTTGAAAAGTCAAAAAAAGAAGGCTGAGGGAGAGATGTGGAAGCTTCGGCTGGGTTAATAAAAGAGAGAAAGAGGCATTCGACAGAAGCAGGGCAGAAACGAAAAACAGGGGAGAAGAGAGAAAGAAAAGAAAAGAAAAAAGAAAAAGGGGAAAAATTTTGGCGCGCTCGTGATCCGAACGCCTCATCAAGCCGACTCAAGTGTGCTTTGCAACGCCGGTAAGGAATCGAAGCTTTTAATCACCTACTTCAAGCACTTGCCGCAATTAGGGCTCGAAGTTCGGATTTCTTGGAGATTTGTGTGGCGAAGCCCGATTTTTGAGTCGTTAAGCTGTATATATTTATAGAAATGGTACTTTGGGACGTTGTGAAGCTATAGCATCTTACGGATCGTGATTTGAGCTTGTGGTTTGTCCGGAACGGAATTTTGAAGTTGGGGACGCAGTCTGGTACTGTAGCGGCAGTAGCTTCGAGCCTCTTTTTTTGTCGTTTTCGGTTCTGTTTTGGGGCAGCTGAGTTGGGGTTGTTGTTGTACGTTAAAAGAGCTTTCTAAAGACTGCAAGATGGCTTGAAACGGAAATTTGTGGAGGGAGTTATGGCGTGACGAAGTTGGCGCATGGACCGCGCCTAGCTGAAATTGTTGGGTTTCTGCTTTTTGTGTGCTTTTGTGGCGCGTAGGTGTCGTTTTATCGACTGATAGGCCTAGTTTAGGCGAGTCGTTGTAAGAATATTCCTTTTTACTCGGCCTTTTGATATTGCTTTTCCGTTAATTGTTAGGGATCCGAGTGCGTGATTCGAGTGAGCGTCGTATTTGATTTTTGGCTTTTCCCCGGTGAGTGACACTATTTCTTCTTTGTATTTTAAACTCATATTTTGATAATCATGGTGGATTATATAATCCGTGAGTTGATAAAAAGCATATCTTGTTGCATAAAACAGGATCGAGCTATTACTACAATCTTTGCTATTTGAAAGGGGTTATATTTCGATTTCGATTGGAATGGTTATTTGAAAATAGTTTGTGAAATTCTTTATGAAAGAATCGAAGAATGCTTTGATATTTATTTATCAAATTTTGAGTTGTGACATAGCTTCCTTTCTGATGTTGAATTGCTGGATATTGTGATTGGTGGTTGGTGCTCAATGTCTCTGTGGACCCTGAGGGGTGTTGGTATGCGCATACTTAATCTAGGATATCCTTGTGGGCCGAGCCACCGGCTAATAATAGGTGGAGACCTTGCCAAGGGGGAATCTTGGTCGTCTCGTCACGGGCGTTACGCGTGACCATGGTTAGACATTTGAGCATGAATTGGTCAATGGAGTAGACCATTGACGTGTGATTTGAGTTTAGTCGATGGAATGGACCATCGATGTGATTTGATGAGATTAATCAATGGAATAGACCATTGATACGTGTTTTATGAGATTGACTAATGGACTCGACCATTGGTACTTTCGGTATTTGAGTTATGTTTGTGTTTTTAAAATGTGCATAGTGATTTCTCGATCCGCTTAGAAGAAATGTGTTACTCATGAGCCGTGGTAGCTCACTCCTCTCATCTACTTGCTTTTCGGGTTCTTCAACGAGTCGCGAGTAGGCGTGAGCGTTCGTTCGGGAGGACTTTTGTGGTGAAATTTTTGGGTATGACTTGTGCATAGTTAAAAGGTTTTTGTTTTCATCTTTTGTGGATTATAGATATACTCGATATTGTAACCAAATACCCTTTTTGTTATACATATATATGTGGATGTATATATGTTGTATTTTGGTTATGTTGAGGCTGCGTCCTTTGGAAAAAAGGACGGCCGTGTCATGCCCCTTTTTCTTGTGAATTGGGGTGTGACAACACCAATCCACTAAATCACTCAAATATGCCGTCGAACTTGACCTACTTCGAGAAATTTATGAGCTCTTTATTTGTTCTGCTGAATCAGTTTAAGTGGGTTTCATCGAACAAGAAGCAGACTCCTGTAATGTAATCAGAATTCAGTACCCTGTAAATTGAGTATAGTCAGTTCAAATTGCCTTTACTTTTTATACTCTCGAAGGAAAATTACGTACCCTTATCATTGCACGAAATTGACAGCATGTTGTGATGCATTTTGGTTCATGTAAAGTGGTACATCAAAGCACATGATATACCGTAACTTAATGTGCTTGTTGCTCTCTTCATAGACATTGCTAAGTGAAATTTCAGTTTGCATCTGCCTAATTAAGCGGATGATTCACTTATTGTTCTTCCTGGTCATACTTGCAAACCCGCCGTTCATGAGGGGAAGCTCCATGCCAAGGAAGGCAATTACTGCAAGTACGATAATCAGTAACGACAGCTTTTCACATCCTCCTTGTACCTTGCGGCTTTTGTTTCGAGTTTTGTTTCATCCGAGTTCTGCACTAGAAGGGGACTGAAGCCCACCATTCTCATTGTGTCCTCGTTCTTCCTGTGCAGAGCCGGCTGGAGTGGTGGCGCTCAATGAATTTAATTGCTGATTGTCGCACGCATTCTTCTAGGCATCGGAGTTGGTTTCGGCAACGAGGTATGGCAATGTGAGTCCTGCTCCATTGATTAGCATTTAAGAGTTATAATTACTGTTGTGAACAAATTTCGCATTCTAACCTCATGAAAGGTGAATTTGATTCACTTTGTGCTTCAATCCTACAAATTTTGCATTTTAAATGCAATGTAAATCCTACAACTTATTCTTCGTAAGGTTTGCCTTAATTTGTATCCTGAAAACAAAGAAAATTAGGAGTGCAAGAAACGGAGATTTCTTTTGGAGCAGAGGGAAGATCCGTGTAACTTAGCCAAACTGCAAAAAGTTCACCTAAATTTCTCACCTAGCTATTTAAGTACTGTAAGTTGATTGAGATTCGATGTGCATAAATCATGGGAATTCCCAAAATGTGCTGCACTTTCCAATTTCTTTGGTAATAATCATTCAAGCTGTGCCTTTGTTCTTGTCAGAGATTGCTCCTGTTCAACACAGAGGAGCTGTGAACATTCTCTTCCAACTCTCTCACTATTGGCGTCCTAGTTGCGAACCAAGTAAACTACTGTTCTTCGAAGATGTATCCGCAAGGATGGCTGAGTGTCCTTAGGACTTGCAGGCGTCCCTGCAATGTTCCTGTTCTTAGGATTGCTAGTCATCACCGAGACACTGACTAGCCTAGTCGAGCACGGGAAGGAAGAGTCTGGAAGAAAGAAAGACTGGAGAGAATATCAGGGGTGTAAAAAAGGGTCGACACCAAGCTTGAGTAGATGAAAGCAGCCTGCGATTTGGCCAGCCAAGTCCCGTTCAGGAAGCTCCTGATGAGAGCGAGCTTGCCCCCCAAATTTGGGGTCTCATTACAAGTGTTCCAGCAATTCACCAGCATCAACGACCTTGATGTTTTATGTGCTGGTCCTCTTCCAGACAGCTTCAAGAACAACACATCATTGTTGTCCTTTGTGATCACCGGGATTGTGAACGTTGCGAGTACATTGGGGTCGATCTATGCTGTCGATAAGAGTGGGGAGGAGAAAGCTGCTCCTCCAAGCCTGCATCCGAATGTTCATCAGTCAGGTGTCTCTCTCTCTCTGTCTCCGTGCCAAATTTTTCGTACTGCTATATCTTGATTTGATGATGAGAAAGCCTGTGACTTAGGCTGCTATTGGAGCAATTCTATTAAGTTTGCTTGAAAGCCACAAACTCACTAGACAAAAGAGGCTGTGATCCTGGTTGTGCTTGTTCGTCATGTCATTTGCATGGTCTTCGGGCCTGCTCGGTTGACTGATACCAAGCGAGACATTCCCAGTCGAGACCAGGACCGCAGGGTTCGCATTTGCAGTCGGCTCCAACATGCTGCTCACGTTCCTCAAGCCCAAGGCTTGCTCTTGATGATGTGCCCCATGCGTGCCTACGCTTTCTTCTTCGCAGGCTGGATCTTCCTGATGGAGCTGCTCCTGCTGTCTGAGACAAAAACCGTGCCAATGGGTGCGATCGTTGACGAGGTGCAGAAGCAGCACCCAGTTTGGAAGAAATTCATGGATTGAAGATCATGAAAGATTGAATCTTTGTAGTGTCACTCAACAACAAGGGCATGTATACGTTGGAGCATTTCACTTGAACACTTGTGACAGCATTATGAAGCAACATAAAAAGTACTCGGGTAAGATTTTTCCATTTCAAGCAATCGCGATAACAAGATCGATTTCACATTGGACATCATGCTCGGAGATGACATAGACTCTGCAACTCAATACAGTAAACATGGAGTCACCCTGAAGATGGTTCGTACTAGCATATGTATCATCACTATATCTTGATGAGTACTAAAAATTTACAGCTGCGAAGCTGAATTACAGTCCATTCTTGGAGGCGCCCTTGCCGTTCACCACTGGAATTTCGTCGTCCATGAACCGTTTCCATAGCCAATGCTGCATCCATACTTTCTCGGTCATCTCCTCGATGGGGACGTTCTTCGTCTCCGGGAGAAGAAACAGGACAAACAGCGACATGACCAAGACCCACCCGGAGAAGAAGAGGAAGATGCCAAACTTGAAGTGGCACAGCATCGAGAGGAAGGCCTGCGCGATCACGAAGGTGAAGAGCAGGTTGATGCAGACCGTCACACTCTGCCCCGCCGAGCGCGTTTCCAGGGGGAACGTCTCGCTCGGGATCAGCCACCCGAGGGGTCCCCACGACCACGCGAAGGCCGAGATGAACGTGCAGACCAGGACGACCACGAAGATCGCGAACCCGTGACTGAGATTCTCCGAGTGGTCCTTGACCTTGATCCCGAGTACAACGGCGATCGCGGTCTGGGACAAGAACATCTGCACGCCGGCCTCCAGCAACAGCATCCGGCGACCGACCTTGTCGACCGAGTAAATGGACACG
The DNA here is from genome assembly GCA_014182395.1 of Eucalyptus sp. ANBG9806169. Classification (NCBI taxonomy): domain Eukaryota; kingdom Viridiplantae; phylum Streptophyta; class Magnoliopsida; order Myrtales; family Myrtaceae; genus Eucalyptus; species Eucalyptus sp. ANBG9806169. The sequence continues at coordinate 15,182,658 of CM024574.1, read as the reverse complement.
CAGGTGGATAGGACATTGACAGCCCCGATGATGACGGCCGAGTAGAGCGAAGCGTCGCCCCCGAATCCCACCGTGCTGAAGAGGACCGGCGCGTAGAACATGATGGCGTTGATGCCGGTGCACTGCTGGAACAGCTGTTGCAATGCAAGAGAAATGTCCTTTGTAAGAAATCGAAAAACTTCTATCATCACTGGACGATTGCCCCTTTTATAAGCAAGCTATAATGCACGATCTTGAGATCAAATTGGGTTACCTGCAAGGACATGGCAATGACTAGCTGAGGCCTGTTCCTCCTCTGGAGCAGGTTTCGGAACGGGTGCTTCACTTCTTTCGCGATCCGGCTCGCCTCGACGAGCTCCAGGAACTCGGGCTCGATGTTGTCGGTCCCTCTAATCTTCCGGAGGACGGCTTTGCCTTCTTCATGGCGGCCGCGCTCGATGAGACTGTTGGGAGTGTCGACCACCATGAGAGCCCCCACCGTTAGGAGAACGGCCGGAATGCCGGCTAGTCCCAGGGACAGCCTCCAACCCCATCCCCCTTTGATCCTGTCACATAGTTTTCACACGGTTATGTTAGGACAATCGAATCGAATCGAACCGAATCAGTTTAATGGAACGATTAGAAGTTCGATTGATTGAGATATCAACTCAGAATGCCTTGCATCAAATCAAGAAGTAGAGAAGAACAAGTTATCAGGAGTAAACAAGCTAGAGATCACTGTGGTTAATTGATTATTGGCAAAAATAGAGTAATCTGCACCAAAACCTCTGGCAATTTGGTTCAAATTTAATCCTTTGGTTCCTAAATATCGTCACCTATTAGTAAGACTTGTCATAGGCTGATAAAGAGAAAGAATAAATCCATATAATATTACGCCGTTACTGTTCTAATAACGGTCGATCCAATCTGATCTCCTATTAACAAAGGAAGTAAACCTTTCATTGGCTTATTTAATGCTAGAGAGTCATTTACATCACAGGATTGAAGTACTCAATTTGCCGAGCAATCTGCATATGAGTTTTCTTTTTATTAAAAGTATTTACAATATTAATCCGTTGGAAATATTCTAACAATTTCTAATCCAAGAATGGAGAAATGACTGAGGGTAGGAAAATTATCAAACTCACTAGTAACACACACTAAATGTTCAGGCCCAATATTTATGAAAAAGCCCATTAACGCCAAAAGCCCTAAAAGCTTTCATTTCTCACTTTCATATAGACAGAAAATAAATGCCGAAAATTATATCTATTCAGTACTAAATGAAATGAAAAAAAAAGCACGCTCAGCAAGTACAACTGGTTTTAAATTAAAAGATTTAACTAATTCAAGAAATCACTAAATTAGCTAAGTAAGGATGGATTTACTTGAATCATTTAAATAGAAAAGACATCCAAATTAAACATAGAATCTCGCTGTTATATTGCTTAAAGCCTAAAACTTACCAATAATATTCACGATTCTATATTCTGCAAGAAAAAAATAATGAAACAATACTTGATATTTAGCTTTATCAACTATTATATTTAAATCTTTAGCACTTAAAATGGTCGACATGCATCATATATTTGGAGAAAATCTCACCTACCTCTTTACAAAATCGGTGCAATTTATGCTTGCCACCTCCATGGAACGACTCTATTCTATTTCAATCATCCGATATCCAGAATTTATTATCTGGAAACTTTATTATAAACAAAGAAGATCACTTTGTTCTTTATTATTTCTTTGGTTCTAAATTATTAATATTTCTTCTTTTTAGGTAGCTTGGTCCGTTGCGTGTCGAATCAATCAACAGTGTCAACCCCACACTATCAATTTCAGCATCTTAGCAAAGACGACGTGTGGGGTGCACTTTCTATTCACACTTAAAAGAAGGAATTTAAAAAAAAAAAAAAAAAAAACTCGATTTAATAAAAAAAAAATGGAGGGCGCTTTAGCAGGATCAACAGGTGTCATTCAGAAGATCTGAATTTTTTTAAAAAAGATATATAATAAAAAAAGAGAAAGAAAAATATATATTCAGTTAGCAATTATAGGGGGAATTGACTTACTTATTGGTGCCGTAGTTGACTAGATTTGCGAAGAGAATGCCGATGGTTACGTTGAGCTGGAACAGTATGTTGAGCCCTCCTCGGATCCTCGTCGGCGCGATCTCCGATAGAAACAAGGGGACCGCCTTAAAAAAAAAATTATCGCATTCACATGTTTGGTAAGTACAAGGAATCAATTCCTAGCCAAAAAAAAAAAAAAAAAAAAAAGGTACGAGGAATCAAGGCAAAAATTGTAAAAATTTACTATTTTTCCCATTAGTTTTCTCAGCTTTACCCTTACTCGGAATAATCCAAAAATTTCAGTAATAACACAAATATTTTGGACGTTACGTGCTCGAAAATCAAATCCAAAATTTGGATTTTTCAATACTCCTCGCAAGGACAAACCAAATTAAGAACAACACGTGAATTTAGATATACTAAAAGATGACACGTAGAATTTAACGAACCAAATGAAAACATATATCATTTTAGAAGATTTGACTCGAAGGTTTGATACCAGATGAAGAGATATGTCGTATATATAAATAATTTTGAATCTCATAATTAAGCGACATGGATATTTTAATACATGAAACTTAATCAATGCGAACTGAAGAAAACCTTTTTAAGGTGATTAATTAATTAATAAGTATGCCAAGTGTTATCTTTGATGTTTATTTCCAACCCCAAATACCTGGGAACCACATTGCGTGGTCTAATTGGAACTCACCGCGTCGTTTTTCATTAGATTAAATAATTTATATTTGTTCTTGACTCGCATGGCGTGCAAGGTTAAACAAGTTTATCCTAGAAGTAGGAGAAGAAATTCTTCGGGGGCAGTTGAAATTTGAATTTTAATTTAAGTGAAAAGATGCTAAAGACAAAATAAAAAGAATTTTTTAATAAGGAGCATTGAACATTAGATTGGACTCAAAAGATGCACAAGAAGGAAGTTTCACAATAACCACTCTAATTCAGAAAAAAAAAAAAAAAAAAAAAGGCTAAAAGACTTGTCGAAAGGCCAAGTGGTGCAAGAAGCATATATTAATGGGGTGTTGTCGGCATCATCGGGATGACTCCAAAATGGATGATGTCGAACATGATTTTATCTTTGAACCATCAACCAGAAAATGATACCTATATGAGATGTCGCAATCACATGGAACAAACTGCCAATTAACAGAATATATCTCCATCTTTATGAAATTATTGGCGAGTTAAGTTTAAAGAACTAGTCATCAGGATTACGGTATCTGTTATAATATTTAAATATTAAATCAAGCTTCACAGATCTCTTATTCAAAAAGGGTGATTAAGATTTTGAGGAAGGTAGGCGCTTAATTTTAATGTAACCCACTTTAGTTTTCAATAATTCGGAAAGCTACTGAAAAATAAATTTAATTTATATAAATGTTAGAAACTAGTAACTTTATTTCCAAACGAAATTAAGAAAAGAAGTGGAATAATTGAGGTACTCCATGTTAACGTGGCCCAAAAATTAGGTGGAGTTTAAGTTATGCTTATCAAGAGTAGAATAATTTCACATGATTGAATGTGCAAGAGCATGTTTTTCTTCTTTTCTTCTTTTCTTCGTTTCAAGGAACTCCTAGAAAAAAACAAAGACCCCTTTTCCTTACCGGATGGTCAAATCTCACCTTATGTTCTTCCTTAGTTAGAAGACAAGCCTGTCCTTATGAACAAATCGTCCTTTGCTCGGCGAGAATCCAATCGCGACAACGAAAGTATCGCATAACGACACCCTCTCCGGACCACATTTCAAAACACAATCGCAACACACATGCTACATACTACGAATTACGATCGTTTTGGTACGCGAGCATGCACGTGTTTTGACGGATTACCTGATTGGCGAAGCCGACGCCGCACCCGAGCAAGATCCGCCCGATGATGAGCATGGCCAGGTTCTGGGCGGCGACGTTGAACACGACCCCGAGGATGAAGAAGACCCCGGCGATGAGCATGGTGAGCCTCCTCCCGAGCCGCCTCGTGGTGTAGGACGCGAAGAACGTCGCGGTCAGCCCGGCGAGGTACAGCGACGACGTGAAGAGCTGGAGCCCTTGGTTGTCGTACTTGCAGTAGTTGCTGTCGAGGTTCTTCTCCTGGGTCCTCCGGTACACCACCGGGAAGAACTTCTTCAGGAAATCGGGCATCGATGTGACTCCTCCTGCGTAAAATTAGTAAGATAAATTCCATTAGCAATACAGAAAGGTAACAAGTTGCACATCACGTGACCCAAAAATGTCATCAAAAAGAGAAAAATCACATAAAATAAGGGGAAAAATTATGATTTTCGTCGCTCAAAAAGACAAGTTATTCGCTAATTTATCGATTAAAATTAACGTGAAAAAGTTGACTAATGACGAGAGAAAATCAAAATTAATGAGTTCTAATTCTAATTTTTCATGGTGATGCGTCAGTGGTTGGTTGGAAGGGACCGGCAACTGCCCCCTCCATCACAACCCACCTAACGAACGCTCTCTGTTTCTCTCTAACTCGTGAAGTTTTCGTGTAGATTACTTCGATCTGAACTCTCCCTCCCACCCTCCCTCTCCCTCTCTCTCTCTCTCTCTCTCTCTCTCTCTCTCTCTCTCTCTAAGATCGACGGAGTCGAACTAGACCGACCGGAACAAGACCGGCGTCGCCGGACGAACAGTCGCAGCCTGTGGGAACATGAACTTCTCCACACACGCACAGGTTGCTGTTTGGCTATTATCGATGAACGAACGAATGGTATGTTTACCTGAAACCCCAACGTCGTAGCCGAACATGAGGCCGCCGGTCGCGGCCATTATGCAGGAAATGATGACGATCGGCGTTATCTTCGCCTCGAACTGGCTCGCCCCCGGCGCCGCCACCGCGAAGCCTCCCCCTGCCATCTTGTTCTCTGACGGTCACAGAGCTGATTCTTCTGTGAACAACAAGTAATGATCAAACTCGGAGCTCTCTTGTGCTTTGAGGACGAAGAAGAAGAAGAAGATAGAGGGTGAGAGGTTATGTGATCATTGTACTTCCATAATAGAGCCGGGGAGATATTATATATATAGTACTTGGGACATAAAGTAATGTTAAATGCAGTGCACTTGTGGGGACACATAATACAAACTTTAAATTCCGAGATTTGGAGGACATCCAAATTTAATTATATGCAATTATTGGTTGGTCCATGTTGCTCAAGTGATTCATTCCTGACACAAAAACTTGAATATTTTGTGTGATTTCATGCCAAAAAAAAAAAAAAAAAAAAAAAAAAAGGAAAAAATCACCAAAAATCTCAAATTTTGCCCAAAATGACAAATTTACCCCAAACTTTTTTTGTGACATGAAAAACCCCAAATTTTGCAAACCGTGACACATTTACCCCATTAAGGGTATTTTCATCTTATTTTTTCTTTTCTTTTTTCTCTTTTTAATTTTTTTTTTCTTCTCTCTTCCCTCCACCGGCCATGGCGGAGCCCTCACCCGATGCCGGCGAGGGCGGCCCTTGCTGGATGCTGGCGGAGGGAAGAAAAAACAAATAAAAAATAAAAGTATTAAAAGTATTTTAAAAAAAAGTAAAAAGACCAAAATACCCCTATGATTTGGGGTAAATATGTCACACAAATGAAAGTTCAGGATTTTTTGTGTCACAAATAAAATTTTGGGGTAAATGTGTCATGGTTAGCAAACCTCAGGGTTTTTCATGTCACAAAAAAAAAGTTTAGGGTAAATTTGTCACTTTGGGCAAAGTTTGGGGTTTAAAATGAAATAACGCTCATCCTACCCTCTTTTTAAAAGTAATTCAATCAAAGCTTCTCGAATTATCTTAATCTGCAGGACGAATTCTCTAATTCTTCGATTTCGATGGAATCAATATGGCATCCCTTAGTCATTCTATTCATATATTTTTCATTCAATTTAATTATTGGCAACAAATTATTTGTTAGGTGCGTTGTCCTATTGATGCACTTCGGATAAAGTTAGATTTGATGGAGTCCTCAACTTGTGAGTCCACATGAGATGCATAAAATCTTACGGTCCAAATATATTTCAACGTGGGATACACTTGATAAAGTATGAGTAAGTGTTTATTTGGTAATTATCCAAACAGTGTCTGATTCTAATTTTTTGTTCCCGTGAGCAGTTTGGGAATAAAATTGCGTTTGGTAAAAATTTTGTTCCCTAACAAATTTCTATTTTTTTGTTCCTGCAAATTAGATTTGGAATAGAATCAAAAATAAAAATAAAAATAAAAAGTTAATTCTTGTTCCGAGAACAAATCTAATAATCAAAACCAATTGTTCTTCTTCTTCTTCTCTTTTCTTCTTCTTCATCGACCGCCATCCCGTAGTTGCCGTCCACCACCGTCCACCGCCACCCGCCGCCGCCCGTCGCCGTCCACCGGCAACCAGTCCGGCAAGCTCGCCGGTGGCCAAGCGGGCCTCGCCTAGTCCTATCAATGGCCAGGCAGGCCTTGCCCAGCCCCGGCAAGGCTCGACCAACGAGGGCCAGCCTCGCCGAGGGCCGGCAACGCTCCAGTGAGGTCACCGGCCCGGACCGGCAACAAGCCACAAGAAGAAGAAGAAGAATAGGAAGAAAAAGGAAAAAAAGAAAAGAAAAAAAGTAAAAAAATTATTTAAAAATTAAAAGAAATGATTTGGAATAGAATCAATGAAAGACAAGATCAACACAATTTTATTCCAGAATCAGAAATTTTGAACAGTTACCAAACGGCTTAAAATGTTTTGAAATTGTTCTCGAGAACATAATCAAAAAGAATAATTTCTTATCGAATGCATTAAGAAACGTAAATCGTTACCAAACATGTCCTAAACTGCTCTAAATCAAAATTAGTTGCAAAAGTCAACGAACTGAGCTTAATTGATTTATGAGGTTTGCAAGATAGATGACTTGGCCACCACCATCGGATGTCTTTTAATTAATAAAAAAGAAGAGACATCATTATTCCCGGTTTCAAATAGATGCTGGCTTATCTTATTACCAAGTCAATTAAAACCTTAGCCCCATCATTGTCGCTCTTTCTCCTTTTCGCTTTGAACTTTCGACCTACGCAGATTCCAAATGAAAGCGTCGCACGTGTCGAATGTCGTTTCGATCAAGCAAATGGTCTCGTGGAATTTCATGTAACTCTGTCACTTTCTTCGCGAATAGGAAAGGGAATTCCACGGGGTTTGAATTTGGCGAATTACAAGATAAGCGTCTGCGTCAGCTACAAGATTTGAGAGGTGCCACGTTACGATATTGCGCATGGAAATTCGTCGGGATTCATGTGCAAGGTCAAACTGGGTGGGAGGGAAGATTTATGTAAATTAGATAAGGCGTCCGGACAACGTCCGAGGTCGGCCTTCAGATTCGGTTTTCAGATTCGTGGTGGTGGGGAAGTTGAAAGCCTGTAACACTGGTGCGATTCGGTGTATGCAGTAGATGGATTTTGACTTAGCTACAACCTAGCTTGATTTCTAGAGAGGATTGAGTATGTGTCAACGTAAATGGTCATCCGGGTAAACCTTTTGACGTGGTAGAGATGATGAAAACGAGAATAATCCAATCGCACAAATGCACGGGAAATTAACCCTAAGCAACGAAGAAACTTTGAAAATAATTAGTGGATTAAATTAGTGCAGAAAATAGACCAAAAAAATTCAAAGGTGGCTTCAAACCTGTGAAAATAGTGCAGAAAATAGACCTTTTTAGGCAAAGCATAGTGCTTGGAACGAATATTCCAGATTGGTATTACGGGCCTAATCAAGAGTTGCGATCCTAGTGGACACTACGCAAATTCTTGGTGTGATCCCTTCTTTTAATTTCCTACTTATCCAAATGCTCCGGAAAGTCCAACAATAGTCTTAAAGATAAATAGAGCTCGAACTCATGAAATTTCCCACTAACCTCATCCTCGAAACAAGATACGAGGATCGATAACCTATAAGTCAATTAGGATAACCACTGGGGGTCCGCCCCAGTGGCCACTCTTCCATCTTGGAAGGGGGGGTTGGGGGTTTAAATCCCCACATTCTCGGGGGTATTGGGAGTGGGGAAAATTTCATTTCAGGAGTGGGTTTCGACTCCCACATCCTGCAAGGAAGCAGGACAAAAGTCTGAGAGTGAGTGTTAGAGTAGGATTAGCGTAGGACTGACAAAAAAAAAATTAGGATATCTAGACACTCTCACGTTCTCCGGTGAAAATGGCCCAGTGCACCTATATTTTAAACCAAAGTCCATGTGCGCATCATATTGACAAAAGTGGCCCTTCAATGTAACTTATGTGTTAAGTCATTACGTGACATAAAATATCATCAAAACCCTAGATTTTGGAGAGGTCATAAGTTTAACTAGTTAAAACATTTAAAATACATTTTTACAAATTCCGTTTAAATTTTTTTTTTTAATAAACTTTAATTAGAGATAGCTCGAGGTTGCATAAGAATGGAAATTTATCCATACCTCCGGTGGGAGGGAATATCTAAGTGCTCTCTTCTTTCTTTTTTCTTTTTATAGAATGCTTTTTGTTTCCGTCGCTAAATTAGAAAATGTCACGAAAATGGATCAACTACAGACTCTCATCTTTGACGCTTGTAATTCGAGAGGTATAAAAAATATATATATTAAAAAAGTATATCAGGACGAATTTCGAAAAGTTTGAGGATAAGAGATGTGATGTGGCGTCACGTCACGGCGGCTTCGGAGTTTAGATCGTGATACTATAGTAATTATAACCAGAAGAACATGGAAAATTAGACAAGCTGGTCCGCCCCCCAAAGCAAAAGAGAAACGATTAATAATAAATAAAAAAATAATGCAAAGGAGAGAAGAGATTGATGTGTGGGAAAAAGGATCCCTGGAAAAGATGTGTACAACTTAAATTTCCCACTTGGGCCGTGTGCCGAAAGTAAAGACATTTGAAAGAGATTGGGAATAAGATTCCGGTGGGGAATAGTACGAGATCCCATGACAAAACGTGTCGATCTGGTTCTTCAAACTTTCTATTCACTAGGGAATCGCAAATTTGGATATCATTAATATTTGCTATTTGTTAAGTCTATATATGAATAATATCCGGTTCTTCTTATCCACAATTTATAAAGAGAAAAACATGATTCCCTGCTAATTATAGTCGGAAGTTCGATGGGCCGCTACATAGTCCCTTTTAAGCAATTAAAACTTGTAAAGGTCTCATACGATAATAAATCTGATCGTGGAAGAGGAGATATCGTCACCAAACACTGTATCTATTTCTTACCACGACGTTGCTTACCATCGGTGTAGGCCACGTGACGATCCAACACTTGCTAATATGAAACCCTAGTCCTTTCTCCCTCTCGTTTGCTCAACCTTGCCCAAGACGTGACACCTCCGCCACTATCGCCATTGCTCGCCCATGACATGTTTTGCGACCGGAGTTTGAAACCACATGCAGTGACAACCTCTCTCTCTCTCTCTCTCTAACCTCGGTCGGTCTTGAGGGCAGCCATTGACCTCTAGGATTCTAGCACGGCCATGGCCAATTGCTGGCCAAGGTCAAGTTGAGCCCTAGTCTCATATCTAGGGTTCTAGTCGAGTTATCCACCCAAATAGAGATATAAAGATTAGGCTCAATCCAAACATTTGATCTAGGTTAGTTGGCTCCTCATCTTTGTTTGCGACAAAGCCTCTAGGATTAGTTGTGGACATCTAGGATTAGGTTCATTAGTCTAGTTATTGCAAGCCATCTTGCATGACAAGCCATCATGTTAGCGATTTCCCGAGAAAATTGTCCAAAATGACTATATTGAAATTTCATGCAAAGATTTATGACTCAACTAACGAAACCTAAAAATTTAAGGCTAAATTAACATCCATATAATAAGCTTAAGATTGACTGGACAATTTCCTCAGAAATTTTCTTAAATTCTAGTATTCTCACAAAAATGATTGAGTAAAACATTTCGATTCAATTCCGAGTCAGGGAAAAGAATTGTTACCCATACTCAATATATGCTATTATTAAAGTGTGAAACAGCAATTGTATAGAGGAAGAGGAGCCACCTAAGACCAAGGAAATAATTTGTTGTGCATCACGTTCTCGGCGATGTTATAGTCAAATTATATCTCGTGCCTCTCGTTGGAACTTTATGAATGATATTGACTGAGCATGCTTCATGGAGACATGGACGTTGACCTCTGACACGCCAAACCTTTTATTTTCGAAACCAAAAATTATAAAAACAACTAATCTCTAGCCGACATCTAGCGCGATTGCATTTAGTCTACAATACTCAGAAAAGTTTGGTTCGAAGGCCTAACGTTTTCGTGATGTCTCGGTTACATGTTAGTCCAAAGTGTCTTTTCTTTCTAAGAAAGATCTCACCTTCTAGAAACTGAGTCAATCCAAGTCAGTTGGCACTCACTTAGCAAAAAGAAAAGGGGCATTGCACACTTTTCTCCCAAAAAGAATGAAGCTGGTGGAACCCAAAACCTCTCCTTTCTCATAAGGGGGCCCAAAACAACATGGACAAAATCATTGTGAACACGGAAAAACTCATGTCTGACGCGGAAATTTCCTTTGGACATGCTCCACTAAAGCAGGGCATATCACATCCGACGCAATTTAAGAAGATGACTTGAAGAAATATCGGTATAAATGTGCAGTGGCCACCCTTCCAACATTGAAAGAAGATGTGGAAGGTTCGAATCCTTATCTTCTCGAAAGGGTTGGGGTGGGGGACAAATTAATTTTAGGAGTGGGTTTCGACTCCCACACCTTACCACCTTACAAGGAGGTAAGGCAAAAGTCTGAAAGTGAAAATTAGAATAGGAATAAAATAAGATTGACCAAAAAAAACAAGAGATTATTAAATATGCAAGAGGAAGATGATCGGTCCTTGCATTCCGAAAGAATAACAGTGTAAACTTTCATCATCCGAATGTCAGCAGTTGAGAATGGGGGCAAAAACCCACCCAAAACAATGCTTGCCCCGTCTATAATGGAGATTGCAGAGCCCCGGATTCCTATGGTCGTCCCGTTCCTAGATCTATACAAGCTTTGTAAAAGGACTCCTCTAATTCCCGGAGATCTTCGGGGGGCAACCTATATAGTGACCTATGAAGAGCCGTCACTATAAATCAATAGCTCTAGTTCCGCAGGGGAAAGAAAGAAAATGGGAAATATAAAGGTGGCACTGTATCAACTCGCTTCATCAGACAAATCAGTTTGAGTTCGTTGCTGAGGATGATCTGCTTTTCAAGTCATCGAGCTCCTTTGCTTGCTGTTTCTTCAGATTACCTTGAGCAGTTGAAGTTACTATCTTAATGAAGAAGTTCAGGAGTACAAGCCATACGATGCTGTTCCATATTGAAGCAAATGACAAATCCCATTTCTTCACCTGCAAAGCATACCATTCTGTGAGTTGCAACAAGATGCACGTGCGCGGGAGAGAGAGAGAGAGGAGTTCACAATATTGAATACGTAATTGTTTCTTAGAAAGAGGCCATACCTTTACTTTTGAGGGCACAGGAGGTGCCGTGAGATACTTATCTCTGACAGCATTGAGTTTGGTAATGAGGTTAGTAAGGACCGAAGAAAGACCAGGGATAAAGCTAAGCGCCCAAATCAACTCATTCTCCATCCAATTTAGAAGTTGATTGTTGCAAACTGATATAATGAAAACCGTCTGCAGAAGATAAAGGATCAAAGATAGAATGTCATCTAGTATTAGCGCACAAAGACATTGACGAAATCTGGAAACATTGTGGGTATTGTTCATATCATTATAAGTAGATTGTAGCAAAGATATATATCCACGATATAAAATGCAAAGGATGCCTAAAACTAGAGAAATGTTAGACAGGAAATGAGGAAGTTCTGTTCTTAAAGAAGCATGCATCAGAATGGATAAACAGCCTGAAAGAGCACAGTAAAAAAGATTCTGAATACCTGAATGTGAGTTTTGATAACAGCCTTTCCAATCAACGTAGCAAGAAAGAACTTCCAAAATGGAATCCCAAATTGTCCGCACATGATGCCAGCAAGGTCAAAGAGAGGATTTGGAACCTAAGCCAATATCCAGACAAGCAATATTAAATAGCTGTCACTTACAAAAGAGGGTCATGTCACTACATCAGGTAACGGAGTGGTAATAGCACAAATAAATAGCTTGATGAAGTTGTCAATGCTTGGGAGAAATCCCACTGAAGTAGAGATCATAACAATCAAAAGATGACTTGCTATATATTTCGACAGATCTCGGTTAGGTAATCCTACAGGACACCAACCATTCTCCAGGATTTTCTAAAGGCAAATGCCCATTACTAAACTAGCTACTGAATGTCACAATAATCCCTCTCACTTAACCTGTTAATGTCAGTCATTTATTTGCATTAGGAAAAAAATGCCCCCTCCCCCCTAAATAATCACAAAGGCAAGAATCCTTACTTGAACGGAATGCAAATAAATGTGATCATATAGCAACAACTAGTAACCTAATACACAACTAGAACAGAATACAGATGTGTCAAGTTCAATGAGATACGTACATAGATAGTTCAGATTCCATAATAAAATAGTATTCAAATAGGAGAAATTAACTTTGAACAGTGAAATCACAAGGAGTTCAACTAACCGAGGCAAGCACTAAAATTGTGAAGAAATTCAAGTGTTGAGAATGTGAGAGGAACCATCGTTTGATTCGTCCAAGGTAACGAGCTATAAATCCACCACCTTCACTAGCGGAAACATCCAATTCTTCCATGGCATCTATTCTGCCGCCCGACAGCTGCGCTGCAAACATTATCAAATTTGTTTGAACTCATACTACTATGGTATAATACTTTAAGCACAAGAACAGCTACCATTTGGCCAACCTAACCAAAGGATTAACACTACGGTAGCAAAGGCAAATGGTACATAAGACACATACTATCATCATAATGGAAATTTCATCAAACTTCACGCAAACTGAGGATGATTTTTTACATAATTCAGCAGACTTTTCAAAAGAAAGAATAACAGTAAGTTCTCTACATAATTCAGAGGGTTTCTGTCCTTTCAATCAGTACTGAAAAATTCTGGGAAGCAGAAGTGTTGGAAAAGTCCCCTGTTGCATGCGCAATGAACCATCTCCTAGATTGGTTTTACTCATTCAACAGTAACCACCAAGCAGTTGAGAGCTTCAGGATGACAAGCTTCAAAGCAAAAAATATTGTTTTAGAACTATAAAATTCATGGTTCCACACACCTGCCCTTGATATAAAATATGGAGGAAGCTCTCCAAGTGCAGTACCAATTCCCCACAAGACAGCCTCTATCTGGACCTGTGGTATAATGCTGCTGAGGGGAACCTGCAAACCGTTAACAGGAGTAAACATAGCAGGTCCAAATTCAGAACAATCCTTGTCAAGCCAAGAAGGAGCCCTTTTCAGTTGTATTGTATCGTAAGGAGCAGTTTTCAGATCAACTCTCCCACATTGCATTGCTTTAATGGTGAACAGAGCGATATGAGGACCAAGATATAGGACAAAAGTGTGCAAACCAGATCCTGAAAAAAAATAAATAAATAAAAGGGCGTCATCAGAGATAAGCAGGCAAAATGCACCAGTCATCTTTGTCTGACACGTGAAATGACAATAGTAATGAGAGTTATCAAGCCATAGGATGAGGTATAACCAAGTCATTTATGTTTAATACAGGCACAAAGTAGAACTGATTAGAAAGCTAATCAACAAAAAATGGAATAGCAATGCCCAAATAGGGTCCAAGCAGCAGCAGGTAATTTTGACTATAAAATACATTCCTAAACAACCGCACATTTTGGTTTTAAGATTCTCAAATGAAAAGGTAAAAGCACAATGACCTATCAACAAATGCTTGATCAGATCTTCCCAAATTTGACCTTCGACAAGAAAAAATCCCAGCTGCACTATTGTGGAGATGTACCACCATTGACTAATAAAAAAACAAATGAAACTGACAATCTTAATTGGGTGACATTGGCACCTCGGCGTAGTTGTGCCCTATGGGTACTGCTCCATTTCTTGCGAGTTTCACCCTTATCTACTACATGTCATCTTAATACAGGTCATGGGAAGGGTGAATACCACTCACAAGCCTAGAGTTACACAGATTCTTTTCTAAATCAAACAATGCAGAGCTATTCAGGATCCTTTATAAGGCACACCTCTCAAATTATTAAAAAATCTCAAGACTCATCCATCTTATATCCAGGATACATGGTATAGAAAACACTTGCAGTTATCTGGGATTATTTCATTGAGGATGCGGAAGATAGCTCAAACAGTCTGTTAGAAAGCAGCTGAAACTCTATATCTCCCAATCTTTACCACAACCAACTTAGATTTCTCGTGAAACTCATCCTCTCATCCATTTAGTTCTAAGATAAGACAAGATAATAGCGTTTTTTATTGTGATGCACAAATATAGTGATGATTAAAAGGAATGCTTGAGGACCACTGCTAATATACATCATAAACATGCCACAGCAGGATCAGCTCTTATGACTTCATCACTCATATCAGATCACATCTAATGCATGCATGACTTGATGCTTATTTGAAAAAATAACAATGATAAAATATATGAAACGCCATCAATCACTCAAAAGAAGAACAAGAGAAAATGAAAAGGAGTGGGAGAAAACACATGCAGGAAACTCTCACACATCTCACATATGTAAAAAAATACTAAATGATGAAAAGACAGTGATATCAAATCTTCCACAAAGAACAAACAAACTCCCATAAATTGATGCATATACCGTGACCAAATTAAACACCTAAAACTGTTTTTCCCAAATGTTTCCTTTTCCTTTACGAGGGACTCAGCAACAATGTTCTACATCAGACAAGCTTTCTTTCAGGGTGTTTAAGGGGAACCCAATGTGTTCCATTGCCACCAGTAGCAGCAGTGGATCACATTTTCTCTGAGTAAATTTTCCTTACCCAAACCGATTGAAGATGCTACACCAAGTGCTATCCACCATAAACCAAACTGAATATATTCAGAGAGCTCCTCGACATGCTGCATACACAAAGCAGAAAAACTCAGAACAAAGGAGGTACAACCAAGATATTTAAAAGAATTGATAGTAGCTATCCAGGAAAAATCAAAAGATCTTTAGAAAGCTCCAATCCAATTCCACCCCCCCGGGTGGAAAATAAATATAAAAACAAGGAGAAGGAGAAGAAGAAATTATTACTAAAAATTCGCCGTGCAATTACCAAATTGGTCCAGCATGATGATGGAGAATTCCCGCTGCATAACGTAAAAAGGGGAGAAAAACAAACAGGAGCAGCAAGGGAAGAAAGCTGACACAGGCAGGATTTATATTCTAAAAATGAACTCCAAAATTACTAGTCATGGCACATAATCGATTATAAGATATAAAACCTCGACATGATAGTATTTATCCCAAAGTGAAACACATCAAAGGTGTCTCGTGTTTGAGCCTACCGCCTCTGTATCAAACGTAAGCAGACAAACAGATACACAATGAAATGAACATGACACCACAGATGAACAAACTACAAAGAGATACCTTTTCATGGGGGCCATCAAAAGTCACAAGCAGAACTCCAAGAGCCACTGCCAGAGTACTTAAAAGCATAAGCCAACCACCTCTTCTGAGAAGATAAAACATCGATCTTTGAACACATTGGATTACAGCCAAAATAAAGAATTTCAACGTTTTGAAGGGCTGTGCTGTTAGTGTCAAGTTCTCCAGATCATGCTGATGCTTCTGCTGGAGTCCTGAAAAAAGCATCATTCTTATTTTAATTTGAGAGGCGTCACAGTCTAAAATGTTAGAGCATAGGATATTTTAAAGTACCATTGTTCCAGTATTCACACAATGAAAGAACAAGGAGCTTCAAAACTTCCCACTAAGAGAATTTTGAGGACAAAAAAGCACTACAAACATCCTATTCAACTACAAAGACAATATTCAATGATGTAAGTTAATATTTTCTAATACTTCCAATTGAAAATCTAGTCAAAAAACAATAAAAATGCCTAAGTTTTTGCCCTTTAGTTGATTGATTTATTGCTTACTCAGACATTTTCTAAAATGCCCTCTTCTTTTTGTTTCCTCAATGTATAATCTTCTCAGACACCTTATTAGCTTTAAAAGCACGACTAATGGAAGCACTGAATGATGCATCATCAGTTCTTTCCAAATGACCACTAGAATCTATGAAGTAAAGAAAGGAAAAAGAACGAGCACGACCCGGGTACTTCAGGAAACACAAAACTTCTCCACAAGGATTTTAATTTACTATAAAATTGATCAACACTGACCTGATCCAAAACGAAATACAACCCAAAAATTCACATAAGATCGTCCACCTTGTTCTTTAATTGTTACAATCAATCATTTGACAGTGATAACAGGTTCAATGAGTTCCTGGTTTGTCTTCACCCTTCTAGACCTACAAAGACTAGAAGTCAGTGACTCCTCCAGGTGAAAATGATAACCTTCCACATGTCTTCATAGGCCTCCATTGGCCCTGTATTGCTAAGTCATATTCTCCCACCTGACCACCTTGTGATTGGCACATTACTTCTATGCACTACCTTCAATTTTCTCTTGCCTTAGCTGCAATGAGAGCAACACTAGCCTTTATTCTGAATTCCTTTTTATATACCGTGGCGCCTCCAGAGACCATACAAGCACTAGACTCTACACAAACTAAAACTTCCAAAGCGACAAACAACACCACAAAGTCAACGACACCCATCCCTCTTGCACCTGATCTAAAGATTTCACAAGAACAAGAAGGTTAATAACAAGTGCACAATGATAGAGTGCATTCCCCATATTCCATAGCTAATTCCTAAGCTCAATTATCAAAATATTCAATTACACAGCCTGCCCAAGAATTAGGTCGGCTCTATAATCCAGAGGAAACTAGACGCAATCCGAAACTCCGTTCGTCATCGGAAAACTTGCTCGGCGTACCCAAAGAGTATAGGTCGCGACCGTTCGATTCGCATCAAACCCACGTTAATATTCCGCGAAAAGCACCACCTAATCAATAAAATTAATCTAACTATCCACAGATTCATACACCATTTATACAGGAGATCCAGAAATGCTCGATCCCTAACATTTATTCCGAGCTTAAAGGCTCCCTTCAAAGTTCCCCCATAAAGAACAAAAAACAAAACCCACCCCAGGATTCGGGAAACGAAACAAGAACGCGAATCCCGAAAGCGAACAACATTTGCGAAAATCTAGAAAAGCTCGCCTGCAATGGACGAATCCATGTGCTGAGACGAAGCGCCTCCTCCGCTGGACCCCATTCCACCCGCAACCGCCGCCGCCGCCGCCGCCCGCGATCAACACGGCCCTCGCTCTCACGAATCCGATCGAATATCACGCGCGCGCTCCCCGCCGATGCATCGGCCGCCGGCGCGGCGGAATCGGCAGTCCGACGAGAGCCCGGAAATTTGGGAGGCGACGTGGGTCTTCGGGAGAGGAGCAGGATCGTCGATGGGGTTGTCGTGGGATCTCGCCTAAGGAAGCGGAGGCGTGCGGAGAGGAGGAGGAGGAGGTAGTGAAGATCTGCTGCTGCTAATGGAGTCTCTCTCTCTCTCTCTCTTCGCGTGAAGAATCTCCATTTCAGATTTCTCTCTCTTTCTCTGTTTTTTTTTTTTTTTTGTTTTTTGTTTTACTTTCGTTGTCTTGCCGTTTTCGGTTGTCCACAGCAACGCCCCCGCATTTCCGTCCCCGAGGTCTCGTTTCTCGTTTCCATTTAAAATATTACTCGTTATGTATATCAGACGCTGACACGAAGAGCCCTTAAGTTTAAGTCGAATATGTAATCCAGTCCTTAAACTTTTAATTTATTCGATATAGTCCCTAAATTTTAACCCAACATACAATGTCCTTCCTAAACTCCTTATTTTATTCAGTGTAATCCCTGGGTTTTTGATACATGTCTAATATAGTCATTGATTAATGTGAAAACGTTCAATATTGTTATTTTATTAATTCAAGTTCAGAGATAATATTCATGTTGTTCAGGAATTACATTGAATATGTACAAAACAAATTAAGAACGACATTGCACGTTGGTCTAAAGTTTAATGGCTCCATTAAACAAATTAAAAGTTTAGATATTACATTGTATATTGAATCAAAATTCATGAACTATTCATGTCATTTTCCCTATTTATTCTTACTTTTACTACACTCCCGATTACAATGGTTAATCAAATTTGGCTAACTTGCTTGTGCACACTAAGTTCATGAAAAAAAAATTCAAAATATATCAAATCGATACGTCCCTATTTGCCTTAAATACCAATTACATATTGATATTTCTAAAAATACATATTTATAACCGTCACTTCTATTAAATTGTCCACCTATCTGCAATTTTGCATTTCCGTAATATTAGGGCTTTTGAAAGGTGAATTTTACTTATGCAATAAATATTAAAATTAGGTTAAATGGGTGCGACCTCCGAGCTCAACCTTGCTGTAATGGCCGCGCTAAATATGAGTTAGAGGCATGGTCACTCGAGCTGAGCTCGTGGCCATGGCATCCAAATCTAGATTGAGCAGCAAGAGGGAGGTTGATGGCAGTAACAAAGGGGTGCGACGGTTCCAACGGCGGTGGCGGAGCGGGAAATTGACAGCGACGCCGGAGGTGCTGTATGGCAATACGTGGGCGGCAAAGGATAAGAATTGTGGGAGAATTTTAGGATGGCGATGATTTGCAAAAGAGAGTAATTTGGTGTTTTCTTGATAGGAGCTCTATCTAGAGTTAGCAAACTAATATTCTAAAAGGAAAATGATACTAATAATATCTATACTATGATAAAATATTTGATATAGTCCTTTTATTTGATCGAACAAGAAAGGAAGTCACCGCAAGTCCCTAAATTATTGTTGAATGTGTAATCTAGTCCTTAAGTTATTGTGAAATAAGCAACCTAGTAATTGAACTTTCAATTTAATCTATCGGCTTTTCATTACAATATCAAATAAGCCCTTTGGTGCAATTTACAAGTTTTCATATTTTACTATGGCCTAAATTTTGGAAAGTCTTTTCATTTCAATTCATACCCTAAATCAACAAAAAAAAAAAAAAAAAGTAGGCTTCCTTTCTTTTACAGTTATATATATGGCTTATTATCTCTATAACAATAAAATTATAAGCTTATCTAAAGTTGTACCGGATTGATGTTCCTTCAATTTTAAGATCAAGTGTTTTCATAAGAATCAGAAAACGATGTTAATTCATCTATAGATACTTGTGCTTATGTTAAGCAAAATTTAATTTATTTAAGAAATCAGGAAACATAAAAGTTTAATATATTATTATTTATCCAAAACGTTAAGAGCGAGATAATTTTTTGAGAAAAAAGAAAGAACAAAAGAAAATCCTAGGGGTGTGAGGATAGGGTAGTCTTGAGCAGAGAGATTGAAAAGCCTTGGCAGTGTCCCTTAAATGAAACAAATATGGTTTGATTAGAAAAGTTATGCAATCTCGAGGACGTGATTAGATAAATCTAAAAAATTCAAGGACTTAATTGGAATAAATGTGTAATTTCAATAGCCCAATTTACCAAACGTTATCTTTTGATTTTCCCATTCAAGTCCGAAAAGGAAACAATTGTAGCTCTAAAAGGTCATGAAAAATAAATTACGCCAACGTGAATAATCGGAGGGTTTCATTCTCAGGGACAAAGGAATATCCATTCTCAAAGTTACTGGTCCTCAATCTTTTCAGGATTTAATCTAAGTCCTTGAATTTTTCAATATTTACATATGACAGCCTCCATTAAAGTCAAAATCCAAGAATAGGATTTTTCATAAGTGTAATCATTGCACGCCAACGTGAAACACGGGAAGCTATCGTCCAAGAAAGAGTGGCTATGAGCAAGCATTTATCCATATGCTTCCAAAAGGCTCTGGATATAAGAAAAACTAAAGCATACATCATCAGTATAAGCGAAATTTAAATAAAAGAGAATATAATTTCACTTGATTTATCTATATGCATCCAAAAGGCTTTGGATATAAGGAAAAAAAGCATACATCATCAGCATAAGCGAAATTTAAATAAAAGAGAATATAATTTCACTTGATTTCACACTTCATGCCCAATTTTTTAATAACCCATTAATAATTTACACATTCTTGATCAACAAACCCAAATTCAGATAACAACACAGTGTACCGTTTAGAATAAAGTGAATATTTGGAGGTGTTAAATTGGAAAAGTCAAACAGAATTACTGTAAGGATAAAAAAAAAACATGCAAAGCAGAGAAAAAGCCAAAAATGGTGGAACTCCATGATTGAAATTTAAAGTAGCATTAGGACAAGGAAGGTGGAGTTCGCAATCTTAGGAAGCCCGCTCTCATGTCTTCATCGTTGAAAGCCAAGGTGGTACGTTCTGGTCCAATTCGTATTTTTGTCCTTCGCTTCCTTTGAGAAACATTGCCTTTTTGCTCCTTTCTTATCACGATCTGAAACTCCAAGCCTAACGAATTGAAAGCCGAAAGACAACAAGAGGAATCATGATGCTCTTTATACCAATGCTCTTTTCTGCATTGTTTTGGATTTTTTGTTAGGTTCGCCATTGCATACACCTCCAAGGGTCGGATTGCGAACTTAGCCCGGCGTTCGCACTAGGCCTATTACCGAGTCAATGTTTTAAACATGTTGTTCTCTGAAAATTTAATTTTAACACGAAATCTGATGTTGATGACTCCTCTCGCCTAATTAAATTTCTCGATGATAATTGATGTTTTGTGAAATTCATTTGATCTTGATACTCTCTAGCCAACCTTTACTAGATAGTCAATATATAGTCGTTGACATCAACTTCTCTACAAGGCATTAGTTCTTGGGTATTTGGATTGAAGACAGGGATTGTTTATGGTTTGACAAGAGGATTGACCATGTAAAAGCAAGTCGTCTAATGTCAATGCATGCGATTCTATAATTCTATTGAATATTATTTGTTATTGATGATCATCTCTCCTTCTTTTCCAAGAAAGCCTTCACATTCATTAGGTGATTTTCTTCATAATTTCATGCCTTCTTGGTTGAGTAGCGTATAAACCCTTCAAGAAAGTGCATTGGCTACCACATTGTCTATTTCGACCAGTTCAATCACTCGAGCGCGGGCCAAGCAATTTAGGCAAGCTGTTGGCGTCATAGTTCGTGATCTTTGGCGTAGAAATGACCTTGGATCAAATCTTGAAGAATCTTGGAAATCTTGGCGTAATTTTTGGTGTGAGATGACTTTGGATCGAATCTTGAAGAATCTTAGAAATCTTGGCGCAATTTGATTATCTGGTCACCAAATATTTGACCAAGTCAAAAATAATTATCTTCTTGTTTAGATATTTTTTAGAATATGACGCATTAAATTTCTAGGGCTAATTTTAGGGTTTGTGTGGCAACTAGAAAGCCTATATTAAGGACTGGCCGACTTTCTTTGAAAGATAGAGATATATTTTTATTTTTTTGAGGAAAAGAATTGAGAGGTTCTCTTCTACTGTTCTTTTGAGAACTTCACCTTATCAAGATTCTCTCGTGGCGGTCGATTCGACTTATCGAGCGAGATAGCGAATTCTTTCACTCATGGCGTCTATAACGTTGGTTGATTGACACGCGTTCGTCAACAGGTCATGTTCATACCAAGATTGCTAATCACAGGTTCGATTGGAGGTCGAGGTTCGCAATTTGCACCATCCAGACCTTCGTAGAACGATCTTTCCACAACGATTCACATCACCAATGGTAGTAGCTCAAGCAGGCGTCAGTCACGGCCAAGAGGCGCAACAATGCAAAGGCCAGCTACTGGAAGCACCAAGACCTTAGTAGGTTGATCAAAGCAACATATTGGTGTTAGTGCAAGATAGCGGCTTGTCACAATTAGTATTGTGTCTCAATGGCTCGAAACTGCAAGTCGTTGGCAATGTAAAGTGTTGTACTTAATTAGTACGTCCATGATAGGGTGCGATTGGAACACACCATTTCATCTTAATATGCTACGATGGAAAGATACCATTTGAAAATGTATGATGGAGTCATATAAAAGACTCATGAAGACAACCGTTGGTATTGTTGGCAAAATCTACGCTCAGAAAGAAAGTTCTCATTTTCTTGTTCCCTTTTCATCAAAAGAAAAAGAATGCGTTCCATATTTTCTTTACAAGAACAATTGTCATTTACGCCGTGGAAATCGGATGTTTTTCTCGTGATTGCATTCAGACCAACGTGAAGTATTTTTGTTCGTGATTCATCCGCAATTCAACGTTGTTCCGGGATAAAGTGTTGTTTGCGCATCGGAAAGAGGTAAGTCATCTTCCGTCGACTTTCTTTCAACATAAATGCAAGACTAGCACGTCATCATCGATGGAGGAACGTAAAAAAGCAATAATCTCATCATCATTGGGCATTAGTGCAAGGGGCTGGCGATGGCGGCTGCGATGACGGCAGGGAGGAGGCCCGACAATGTTGTGGTCAACGGCTTGCAGCTTCATCATAGGTTTGATCTCTTTGCGGCCTATTCTGATTAAACCCAAAACCTTTTAATTTTAAGGGCTAAACCCACGTAATTAAAACTAGGAACTTAATCCACACGACTAACTTAGGCCCATTCTCAACTACCGATCCGACGCAAATTCAATTAATGAACTAAATTATGTGATGAATGCTCCTAAAACATTTTTGCTTTGAAATTTGATTATAACATTTTTTTTATGAGGAGCTAAAGATTAATCCCTAATTTTCTATGCAATTAATTCCTAAATAATTAGCCAAAATTTTTAGGCATTAACAATGGGAAACCTCCAATTCAATGGTTCACTTTGGGGGAATTGATCATCTTTAAATAAACTAGAATACATCTTTAGGGATAAATATGAGTATCTATTAGAAAGGCAATTGCATATTCTATTTCCTTCTTTATCGATTTGACCTAAATCTCCTACTTAATTGAGACTCCGCTGACTAATTATGCTCATCTTCCAACAGAATCAATACACAAATCCTACAAATGGACCTTCCATAAATGTTCATGATGGACAAAGAATGTTCATTATAAATTAAACCAAATGGTTCTACACCAAACGTCACTACTTATCAAAATACATAGCATAAATGAAATCCCTAAGCCAATTCACGCTTGTCTTTTGCCTGTCACTTTCCTTAATATCTTCTCTTCCACCATCACAGATTTTATTTCCTTCTTTATCGATTTGACCTAAATCTCCTACTTAGTTGAGACTCCGCTCACTAATTATGCTTATCTTTCCAACAGAATCAATACACAAATCCTACGAATGGACCTTCCATAAATGTTCATGATGGACAAAGAATGTTCATTATAAATTAAACCAAATGGTTCTACACCAAACGTCACTACTTACCAAAATACATCGCATAAATGAAATCCCTAAGCCAATTCACGCTTGTCCTTTTCCTGTCACTTTTCTTAACATCCTCTCTTCCACAATCACAGGCCAACATATTGAGCTATGGCGATATCTGGGTGAGGCGCCATGTCCATGTCATCAACGACTTGCCTGGTGACTTGATGCTGCATTGCAAATCTGGGGACGACGATCTCGGGGCCCGAACCCTCCGCCAGGGTGAGGAGCAAATGATTACTTTTAAGATGAACTTCTTTGGCTCGACCCTCTTCTTCTGCTCCGCCCGATGGGAGGGGCGGTTCAAGCGATTCGACGTGTTCACGGAGGAGCGGGATAAATATCGTTGCGGTGGGGATTGTAAGTGGTCTGTGCGGAACGACGGTATGTACTTTAGCAATGATGGCGCCACTTGGGACCGTGAGTATACGTGGGAATAAACCATGGCATATTGTGTAATTGAGTATTGTTTCAGTCGAATAAAATTTTCTAGAATTAAGTTCCAGACGTGATGTCTACCTTCACCACTATGAACCCTCCAAATTCCGAGTTGATGTTTCACCAGCCGACTAAGAGGCTGGGGAAGGCAAGTACGAGGCCACTCACCCCAAGGCGGTTATCCCACCTTTACCTTCCGGTGAGCAGTTTAAGGACCTGCTCAGGTCCATGGGACCTTGAGTATACGTGGAAATAAACCATGCCATAATGTGTAATTGAGTATTGTTTCAGTCGAATAAAATTTTCTAGAATTAAGTGGACATAGACTCTTTTATATTTTTTTTTTGTTTTTCGCTCTTGCTTTCCATTGATAGCATTGCCTGGACCTTAGTAAGTCCTTAAACCGCTATGTCCAAACTTTGAGATATAAAACTTCAAGGGTATTCCCTAGAGTAAGGGAAGAAAAACTTCCCTTCGACCATTGTCATTGTGATGATCCCACTGTCTCACCATTCTATCACAATCAAGTCCTAGACTGCAGTCATATGAAATGATAATCAAGGACCAGTTTCATTAACTTCGGACGAGATTTGTCAAAAAGCCAAGGATAAGACACTAAAAAAAGTCGTAAATAATATCTTATGTATATTTAGAGTAATATTTCATGGTGCCTCATGTTGCTTATAAAATCAACGATTAGTCTCGATGACCTTTTTCTCCAAAATTCAAGTATATATTATTCATCGACTATGAAAGGATTTTTTTTGTTAACTCATTTTCCTAAGTGATTCAGGCGCCGGAAAATGAAAAAAAAATTATGAGAATTGATTTTCCATCGAACAAATGGAGACTAGAAATATTTCTTGCGACTCAATAAATCCGTCCGATGAATTACAAATAATAAAAATTAATTTCTTGAATGAAGCAGAAGGACGGACTAGTTTGTTAGATCTCGAAGAGTCCAAGTATGTGTGGGCTTCATTGGCCCAAATAAAAAAGTGAAAGCGCTGAAGGTTGCAAAACATGGAGAAAATGCAGCGAATAATCGGTTAAATTTTGTGTTTATTACAAAACCCGAATTATGTGCACTTTCTTGACCCGTTTCATCACGGTTTAAACCATTTCAGGTAATAAAACTTGTCAAATACAGTGTCAAAGCATATATCATGATGACAAATCTTTACACTCACTCTTATATTAATTCCAGGAATAAATGCACTGAAAATCCTAAAATCTATCATAAAAATGCAATTATGTTCTAAAACTAATATATATATATATAATTCCTACAACTTGTCAAATTTGTACGGTTAAGTCCTCAAAATTTTCATTTAGCAAATCGGACAGAGTTAATGGAATAACTTGATTACACTTTTTGAAAATGGTAGGGGTTAAAATTGCACTTCCGTGATGAGTTTTAAGATTTAATTGCACTTTTTTAAAGTTTTAAAACTTAATTACACTTTCGTGACGAATTTTAGGACATCCAGTACACTTATCCCTCTATTCTATATACGGTGCATACTCTTGTTATTTCACTTGTTTTCCTGTCTCCGATGATGATCGAACTAGGCGGTCACGTGAATATCTTGTTCTTCACATATAAGGCTTGCAACAATGCGTAATTGATAAATTAATAATGTGATATGTATCCGTTGTTCGTCCGTGTCTTAAAAATGGTTTTTCTAATGATGTTAATGCTAATATTTACGTGACATCTCTAATTTATAACATCTCTAATTAATTCTTGCCGGCCATAAAGATCACCTCTTGGTATTTAGCATAATTCACACTTCACAGCAGAATATGCTGCAAATAATTACTATACTTTAAAAATTGTGGGACTCATTAGAATATAGATCACCATTCCTTATGACAATTTAAGTACGCTAAGCTTGCCGTAATAAGAGGATTTATCTTACTTTTATCCACCCTTAAGTGAAGTATACTTATTTTCATTGGGATAATCATAGAAACGGGACTTTGAGGTTAGATAAAAATATGAAGATATCATTCGATATAACGATGATATCACACTAACACTCTTTGTACTGGTCAAGGACTAGGAAAAATATCAAAAAAGTCTTAAATCGCTTGTACAAGTTTAGTCTTAAACCTTTCAATTGTGCCAATTTAATTTTAAATCTTCTCACAATTTATTAATTGAGTCTTTCCCATCAAATTTAACTGGAAATCACTTACATGGACGCCAACCTTTAAATGTAACACAACCGACTCTAACGTGCATAGTTTCATAATTAAAAAAAAAAAAATGAATTTATAATTATTGCTTTCTTTCTTTCTTTCTTTCCTTCATTTCATTTTGGCCAACAACAGTCGCGACTATTGCCTTAGCCCTTACTTAGATCTGGGTTAGGGCCGCCTCACTCGTGGCTGGCAACGTCACAATGACCTCACCCAGGGCCATCTAGGCCGCACCAATGACCCTGTCAACTTTGGATGAGGTAGCTCTTACCTAGATCCGACGAGGGCAACAACCCTTACCAATAGCTAGCAAGGGCTTGTTGGTCCTCGCCTAATGGCCGACGAGGGCTTGTTGGCCTCGACCAATTGCTAACAAGCGTTGCTAGCCAAAATGAAAGAAAAAAATAAAAAGAAAATAATAATAATAATTTTCAAAAAAATACTAAACTATTATTGAAAAAAAGTCCATGTTAATTAATCAAAATTAGTCGCATAGGCTCAATCAATTGATAAAATGTGAAAAAATTTTAAGGCTAAATTGATAGAATTTCCGACAAAAAAATATAATTAAAAAGTCCATGATTGAAGTGACATAATCATAATATGTTGATGAATTTTTTTGGTATTTTTCCCGTGAAGGATTCATATGAGTCATCTAAGTCCTAACACAACGAATATATGACTGCAAACTGTCTTCCTTAATTAGGCTCCCAACAAAATAAATCTAAAGCATAAATTCACTCGGGATGGTAGAACTACAAATATTTAAAGGAATCGGCACCATATTTTCGCAGGAGAAATTACTCAGTAAATCTAATGCGTGCAATCGATGAGATTCAGTCGCGATCCGCCGAGTTCAAGAGTCCAGATACATTGAAATTCGCTGGAAAAATTGCTCTGTGATAATAATGGATTAGAACAATCACCAAAATAATAAAATTTCCAAAACAAAAACAAAAAATAAAAAGAAAATAAAAAGAAAATGTTTGTGGAGGTGTTGCGGGACCCGGAACGTATCAAAATCAACCCTCCTCATTGGCCCGACATACATCCACCTTATCCACATCTAAGTTCCACACACCATCCATCCTTCCACGGAATCCCCAACCTTGATCACATTCTCTTATCTCCCCAGATTCCTTAAGACCACTCGGCCCTTCATTTCTCTCCCTCCCTTCATCTCCATAGCTTCAAGGCCTTGGCTATTCCTTTTGTTTAAGTCCTCCATGGCCATGGCTACTCAAGCTTCCCTCTTCACCCCTGCCCTCGCCGCCCCGAAGTCCGGCGTCGACCGCGTGATTGCGCCGTGGAAGCAGTCGGCGTCCTCCCTGGCCTTCGCCGCCACCCCTAAGGCTGCCAAGTCCTCGCCAAGGACTGTCATTAGGGCTGCTGCTGCGGAGGGCAAGGCCGAGGCCCCGACCAAGGCCGAGGCCCCGACCAAGGAGGAGGCACCTGTGGGGTTCACGCCGCCCCAGTTGGACCCCAGCACCCCGTCCCCGATCTTCGGCGGCAGCACCGGCGGGCTACTGCGCAAGGCTCAGGTAACATTAGTAGCCACCATATTCTTTGTGGACATGATAATGGCACGTCTTGATTCTAGAAAATTGACTAATTAATCATTAAACCAATTAAATTTATACTTTCATGATGCTGACATTTCAACATGAATAATCATGGTTTAACTATGCCAAGAACTCTTTACGAACCCATCGCGCGAAGTCTCTTTAGGGCATCATACATGGTAGACTTGGACCGAGTAGGATTATGTACAGTTTCTTTTTGAAGTAGTTGATTGATTGAGTCGGCCGTGCCGGTTCTTAAACGATGATATGATGCACCGGGCATGCCAGGTCGAAGAGTTCTACGTGATCACCTGGGAGTCGCCCAAGGAGCAGATCTTCGAGATGCCGACCGGAGGCGCGGCGATCATGAGGGAAGGCCCGAACTTGCTCAAGCTAGCTAGGAAGGAGCAGTGCCTGGCGCTGGGGACCCGACTGAGGTCCAAGTACAAGATCAAGTACCAATTCTACAGGGTCTTCCCCAACGGCGAAGTCCAGTACCTGCACCCCAAGGACGGCGTCTACCCGGAGAAGGTGAACAAGGGCCGTCAAGGGGTCGGCCTGAACTTCAGGTCGATCGGGAAGAACGTCAACCCCATCGAGGTCAAGTTCACCGGAAAGCAACCGTATGATTTGTGAGGCGGAGAAGTAGTTTTACTTGGGTTTGGCGTACTTGCTTCCTGATGTATTTATCTGTCATTTAATGTGAGCATTATATGGAATGCTTGTTCCCAGTTATTAATTATACTTTTTCAATGTTGAAAGATCAAAATAGTACATGCTTAGCAAAAGGGTCATTTAAAAATCAGCAGTGTTTCAAGTTGCGAGCTCACCCATATTAATCACAGGGACGATTCGCTCGAGACAACTTAGAAACTAGTTCAAAGTGCTAGAGTGGCACTCAAATGGATGTTCTACGAAGTTGCACGATTCATGCTATCCCTAGTTACCGAGATTGTGTCGTAAGGATGATGTGACGAATCATGCCAAACAATTAAGATGTGCAACTACAATTTCCCAACTTCATTGTATCAAATGCTATGCTTGTTTCTGGTTATTAAGGCTGCGTTTGTTTGTATTCTTTTTATGTGTTCATGAACACCATTTCTGTTTTTTTGTTCCGGGAAACCAAAAAAGAACATAAATGCATTTGTTTGAGTTTTTGTTCCAAAATCTATTTTTTTGTTCTTGGGAACAAATTTGAAATAGAAACAAAAAACAAGAAATGGGTCCTCACTTGTATTAATCGGAGCGATAGTTCTCTCGAGATAATTCAAAAAAAACTCATTCAAAGTACTAGAAGAATGGCATGGAAATGGATCTACTATCCCTAAATACCGAGATCATGTTGTCGGCATAATCTAGCAAATCATGCCGAACGATTAAGATGTGCAATTACAACTTCCCAACTTCACCAGTTATTAATTATTCAATGTGGAAAGATCAAAATATCACATGCTTAGCAAACGAGTGACTCAAAATTCAGGTGTTTCAAGTTGGTTGCTCACTCGCATTAATCGGAGGGACGGGTCTCTTGAGGAGATTCGGAAAACTCATTCAAAGTGCTGGAATGGCATGGAAATGGATCATGCCACAAGCATAACGTAGCGAAAGCCACTTCTTCCTAAATCAGACAAGGCCACATATGCTCAACAAGGCACTGAAAAATCTCCATTTCTTGATGATTACACGACTTGTTTGCCTTGAGTAAGTGGCTTGAACCACAGCATGATGATTATCCCCCATCACAGAAAGGCCTCGGCAACGTTACGACAAAACATTTCCAAAAAAGCACACTTTCACAATATGCCAAATCTGCTATATAATAAGAGTGACACACTTTAAAGGCACTGCAAGGGACAGATGGACGGACGGACGGGAGGCGGGGCCTTGTGGAGGACTCACTTGCGTTAGAGCGAAACTTGATACTTTCTTAGAAGACAAGGGGGGCTGACCCAGAAACTGGTAAAGCATGAGTAGTAGACCCGGTGACGCTGCTCCTTTGTGTATTTTGCCAAAAGGCAGGACAGCAGAACATACAAGGGGAAGAAAAGAGAGAACTTTTGAGCTGAGGCTTGAAAAACAAGGCATGTTTTGTGACTTGCATTGAATGTGGGAAATAAGTTATAAAAATGATTTGAGGGGGGTGGGTTCTCTTTTTTTGGGACAGTGACATCTCACCAGAAGATCAAATCTGGTGTGCATAATAAACTTTGGCCACTGCAAAGGGATGTTTAAATTGCCTGAGCAAAACCCGCGATCTCTCTCGGCTCTCTCGACGCCATTGTTCTTTCGGGCTCCTCGGTTGCTGCCTCGGTTTACATGAGTGGTGGCCGCGGACGCAGCTCCACATGAGGTGGTGTCGGACCCTTCTCGCTCCACTGAAGAAGCTATGGCTGCGTCTGCATTCTGCTAAGAAGAAGAGTATGTACTGCATTTTGATGAAGCTTTATCTGCATTTGATATGCAGTTTTCTATTCGGTCTCTCGTCTATAGCCTATCTTGCATCTGCATTTTCTGCTTGAAACCAAGATTCAGCACATTTCTTTTGCATCTGCATGTCTTTGGACTCTGAAATTCATCGATGCTAATTTATCATGCTCATCCTTCCAATTTCCAATTGCACCATAAACTCTATCAGGAAACGCTTGCTAGTATAAACCATCTTATCGCTGAAAGCATGTTACAGGAATCGATTTCCCCGTGCACAATGCCCGCGCCCCGTGCGCATGAGCATGCCCCATTTCAAACCAGTTTTGCTATTTAGCTTTGCATGTGTCCTCCCTGTTTCGAAAATTTTCATACAAACAAAAAGCAGATATCGACTGATTCCATGCTCCTGTTTCGATCTTTTGTTTCCCAGGAAGAAGAGGGATCTACATTCTGTACGACGACGTTAAATCATGCCCGTATGAGGATGTTCACGTCCTCTGGTCCATCCTCGTAGAATCACATCCCGCACTACCATCGGAACACTGAAGAAGACAGCAGCCAAGAGATCTATTACATCATGCACATACAATATTTATAATGTCTTATTCTTGTGTGAAGCATTGCGCAATTACAATATTTATGATGTCTTATTCTTGTGTGAAGCATTGCGCAATTACAATATTTATGATGTCTTATTCTTGTGTGAAGCATTGCACAATTTGTTTTCTTCTTCTTTTCTCCCCTTTCTCTCCCACCCCTTGATCTTCAAGTGCTCTACTTCCTCCTTTCCTTTTCACTTGAGCTCCAAGTTATGCAACCGATCTGAAGAAGCACTAGAAACTAATTAAGAGATGGTGGAGATTGCTGTTTTGTCTGCGTCAGCTTGAAGGTGGTAGCCACACACTCTCTCTCTCTCTCTCTCTCCCTCATATATATTAAAGTAGGGAGGACTGAAGGGAAGCCAATGCATGGGACAACTGGACGCGGTTTCTATGCTATTCATACAATCATTCACAATCTCAACAGTGATTTCACTTTTGACTTTGGCTCCGGAAAGCAATTTAGGAACTCTAAAGTAAGGTTAACCACAGACAATCCCCACGAGATAAAACAAGTAAAAGAAGATAATTGGCATGACAGATTGTAAAGTAGTTGCACAATTTGGGACCATCGTGAAAATTCCGTGCTTTATGAGTTCAAAAAGCTTATGATAGGACAGCCAACATTATAGTGCCATCACAAGCAATACTAATTCGATAAGACTTTAAACGTTAGACCACCTCTCCTGAGTACCACCGTGATCTTGCATTACCGCAACACTCATGACAGTAAACCGGGAATTCTCAACAATTCCTGTCGGCATCTGAATCTGGCAGCCTACAAGTCTTTGCGATAGCTGGTGCAATTAAAGCAGGTGAAAAGGCTTCAGAAGTTTGCTATCTAGTTTGGGGGAGGTTTTTGCCCTACTGGGATCCTAGATCAAATGTAATCACAGCCGTTGGATTTTTACGGAATGCACAATCAATAGGTGTGATTAACTCGATCCATTATACACCAGGTCCTTTTCCCAAGTTAGGGAAAAGAAGCTTGTCAATCTGAACTTGCTCAGTTAAGGAAAGTTATGTCACAATGCATGAAAGGTCTGTTTGCACAATCTATATGGAACCTATGAAAGAGAAATTTTCTCCCATCACTATCATGTGTTTCAATTCATCGATTATATACAAGAGCATGCAGTTTAAGCAAAACAAGATCTCAAACAAGAAGCACTTCTGTCTATGTGATGTAGACGGGCCAACCATGAAGAAAAGCAGAATAAGCGTTGTGATTCGAGGTGATTACCAAGGCATTAAAACAGCCTATACTATGTCACAGGCAAAAGTTGGAGAAGCAACCACACAAGATCAGTCAATTTTGAGGAATAGTAGCTATTGCATTATTCCAAATAAAAAGGTAGTTATTACACCGATCAGTATCATCCACAAACATCATATGAAAATGAAGATGGTTTCCTTGAATAATGATAGTGTTCTAAATAACAATTTAGGTAGACATTCTTGACTATTGTTCTCCCAGAAATGATAACGAGATGAAGCAGAATAAGATGATTATAGAGCTTCAGAGTGCTTTCAATGGAAACCACCAAACCTATCGGCCATGTTCCATTTTTAGGAATATAATATACTTCTAGGAGAAAATCAGCTATATCTGCCGAAACAAAAAAGAGGGCATCAGAATTTATAGTACCTTTTGTTAAATTCATTCTCATTACACAGCTACAATATGGCAGACCGGGAAATTGAGCGTGGGGGACAAGACAAAAATTACTAGTTAAATACCATACATGTAAACTCTTTCCAAAAATTTGTCAACATAGAATTATAAGAAATTTTTGGACCTAAAGGTCTGCCATTGCAGCTATAGTGTTTGTACTAATAATTAACTACCAATGACAATTTATAGATTATTGCATGACATTAGATTCCAAATACACCAGAAACATTCTATCAGGTTTATCAATATAGAAATATTCAAAAGCACTTTTAATTGAATATAAACTTAACTACTTTAGATAAAAGTTTTTGGCCCCTATTTGAAAGCTGATGCTTCCAATTCGTGTATAATAAGTAATATAGCAACTCACATGAAAATTGGAGAACTATAAGGCTGATGAACAGCCGCGATCAGATAAACTAGGCAGCCAATCTTTGAAGAAGCCCTGAAATTCTTTCTCGGGAGGAGCAAGGCCACCCAGAGGAGTGACGGTTATCTGAAAAAATAATGAAGCGTAGTAAGTTACAACTCATATAAATTATGCAAACAGGTTAGCAGAAACACATACATATCCTTCTTGAAGACATTGGTGGTCCATATCGCTGTCATCAACTTGAGATTTCCTTACCTAATAATGTTCAAATTATAGGTTTAGAATAAAGACAATCTACAATCACACTCAATCACAAAAAACCCCATAATTTCGCTCCTCAATATTGTTTCAAGATACATTAAAAACAGGAACTTTGATTGCGTATCTTGTTACAGGAAAATGTTTCAGACATCTTGAAAATGCGATCCCCTAAATTCTATCATTCTGTGCCCCAACTTTTCCTGCTGATAAAATATATGCAGCTAATTAGAAGAGCCCCTATATTCTGTGCATGACACGCTTTGCATTATAAATTTCAGTCCATGAAAATACTATAACCTTTTATCGACTGATGGAAAATTAATTTAATCAGAATGCATTTCACTTTGCAATGTAGAGTCACTGTCAAAGATCAAGAAGACAAGTGCAAGAATAGTTTTCAACAACAAAGGTTTCTCCAAGAAGCAACCTGAGAATTATATAATCAGACACAAAAAAGGACAGAATTCAGTGAGAAATCATTAACCACAAATAGTGGAAGATTACAATAACTAGGACACAACAGGAGGACAGATTGACAAAGAAACTCACTTCTCTCTTGAACAGACGATGTTCTGCTGACATAGTTGATGCATCCAAATTAGGCAATTCTGCTACATCTTTATCCATAGTCATTGTTGATAACATTTGTCCACCTTGCATTTCTGAGGACACCAGTCTCCATCCCATCACAAAAAAACTTCTACCCTGCTCGGTCAGCTTATAGCCCTTTCAAAGAAATAAAAGAAGTAGTAAAATATCATTACATCCTCCTCACTACAACAAAACTCTAGCTAGATATTCCAGGGTAGTCGTGAGATAGATAGTTAGGACTCCAACAGCAAAGTTTCAAATTCCAATTATGGTCAAAGTCACAAAGGAAAAGTTCCAGATTCCAATACATGTAAAGTTGCAAGCATTCTATTCATATTCATGGATGATGTGCTTTCGAGCTCATTGGGCATTATGAGGTCATTCATCTGAAATTTAATGAAATAGAGATGACTACGTCCCATGTCAATCAAGGAGGTTGGAGTTCAACAGGCTGATTGTAATTGTTGTTAAGCTAATCAATTATCCATGCTCTCCCCAAGGAGTGCTGGCATTAGCCTCTAACAGCTGGTTAGAAGAGAAGCAAAAAATGAAAAGGCAAGGGCACTTGACGGCACTTTTGGAGTAACACATATCACAACCCTTCCATTTGTACATCTATAATAGTTCAATCTAGTCACAGCCTAAAGAAAATGGCAAAGAATAATGGCAGGAATAATCCCATAATCAATTCTAATAGTAATGTTCTAAAAAGAACAGGTCAAAATTGGCTAGTGAAGACTCTGAGGTGCTTCAACTGATTTCAGTAAAGCATGTGTCATTAGACAGCTTGACCTGTCTGGGTCCACTTTAAAAAAATCTCTGGTTTTTAAATTATCCAAAAAGTTAGAATCAATTACTTTGCAATATGATTCCTCAATTTCAAGTTATAAATGTGCAATAGCATCTTTATTTTAACTGAGACCAGTTCCCCCCTTATTTAAGTTCTATGATTCCCCCAAATAGACATAAAAAATAATAAAAGTATTAATAAAAAAAAAAGAATATTAAATGGAGACAAGTGTGGGGTCTACTGCACACGAAAGACTGGAATTGTGTCTACACCAGATCTCCCCAAGAGATGAGGGTGTCTTCTTGTGGAAAAAGACTGAAGCTATTATTATAAAGAAGAAAATTCTTAAGGACAAGGGAGCCTGACAAGTTGAAAGTATGAACAGTAAAGAGGGAAGAGATCGGAATGCATGTACATGGATTCAAGTGCATGTCTGTGTAAAAACAAAAAAACTTCGATCAGATAAAGCTCTCTTTTTCAGGGACCAACAAACACTTCACTGTTTAAAAGGTACATCAGCAATGGCAAATAGAAGAAGTTGAAAGTATGCCTCGAGGAGACACCTGCTTGAAGAATACATATATGTTCATAGTGATAGTGATTGCCTAGATTATTATCCTAACCATGCCATACTACCTGCCCGTCAAAGGCAATTTTGAAATTTACCTTGTGGTTTGCAATATCTGTTGGTAGATCTACATTCAGGAAAGAACCATTAGGATAACTGTGGTTTCTGATCCTATCGAGTATTGCGCCAATTATAGGTAGACAAGCCTCAGCAGCAAGTGTGTAGTCTTCAACCTTGCTTTTACCTCCAACCCTGAAAGGCAATACTGAAATCAGGCCTAAGCAACAAAGGTAAGTTTTGGAGATAGCAACTCTGTGGCGGTTATATGCAAAGCTGTCCCGTATTCTGCACAAATGTGTACTTTCTACCAAGCCATTATAAATCAATCATACTGAAACATTTTGATGACATCTGTAAATGAATATTAGAGTATTCCAACAGTACCCTTGGTCAAAATCCTAGCAATATGTTTCCTCCATTCTTTGGTAGAAACCTTTAAAAATGGACTGCATCCTATTTTTCTAATTTGATATGTTGGGTCCAAACTCCAAACCATGAGAACCTAATGCTGGTAACATGATATATTCAAGTGAACTGGAGGCATTTCCAAAGTGTGCGTAGAAAACCCTCTTGGCTTTACATTTGTTCAACAAGTTCATCATAGCAGAATTGCTGGAGACCAAACTTATATGGCAGATAGGTGCATGTGCACCAATTCATATTATGAGTCTATCAAGTTTGGCTTGGCTAGAGAACCAAGAAATAGACAGGTCAATGTTATAAATTAAACACACAGTCCAACCCTAAAGATGTCTGCCACATATTCCTAATTTACAAAATCAAATGTACGTAAACATAATAATAAGAAAATATATTAGAAGTGACTATTTCTCTTATCTGATCATTGTATAAAATGAATAACTAGAAACTAGTATAAATTTGACTAGTTAATTGAGCTTGTAACAAACTTATAAGACGTCACTTTCTCAATTCGCAAGTGTTGATTTTACCTCTATATATCGATTTCTCTTTTATTTGTTTCTGATTTTTATTTCTTTCTCAGATAAACATTCTGTAAACCAATTCAGCTGGTTCATCAAGATAACGTGATTCAGCTAAGTCAGCCAAATTCTGGCCATGCCTCCTCTTCAGGGTTGAACAGGCTTGGAAAGGTTTGTGGCCCATTTAAACCAATCAAATGAAGCAGCCTCTCATAATCTCTAGTACGCATTCTTGCACGAGCTTTGACAAGCAAGGACACACAGAACTAGGAAAGAGGATGGAAGATTGCATCCTCATGCCGGTCATGCTAATGGACATTAGGATGGAAGGTGGAGGTTTCTAAGTACATGCTAGAGAGGGAGTATTAACAGAAAAAAATTTTGAAACTAAGCCCATGAACGCCAAGTAAAGATGAGGTAAAATTTAATATAATGCAGCTATACTTGACTGCTCTTTATAGTTAAACTTAAAGATTTTACTACCTGTTTATATTTGCAAACATTTCGCCTTAATGCAGCTCATGTCGCGAAAGAAATAATGTCATTAGCAGTAGTGTGCAAAACATCAAGAATTTGCAAACCTAAAGATCAAACTGCAGGAAGAACTATCTTCGTTGTATTAAATTCGAGATTAATCTCTCATCAGCCAATAAAAGATTATCCAAAAACATAAATCACTAAGTTAGTCTAAGGAAGAACTTGAGACTGCCTCGAGAAAGGATCATAACAAAGTCTTGGGTTTTCTCTATGAACCAAGCTGTCAATGGGGTAACATAGCATGTGGAGAATGGTTAGTGGCCCATACCAGTCATATGACATTGAGACAGAAGGGACACCATTAAAGAAGGCCTCACGAGCACCGGCTACAGTTCCCGAGTAAACTCTGTAATGTAACAAGTAGGTATACATTTATGTCAGCAGGCAATAGCATATTACGCAGTATTACATTGTGACTACAAAGGCACTAGCTACAGAATCACAGAAGTCACAGTACAGCGGATTTAACACTATGCTTGCATCTATTTTGATACTAAAGTCAAATTTGTAATATCTTTCCTGTACTTTAAGAATGGAAAATTTCTCGAGTTTTAGTGTAAGCGAACTGGTCATGATCTTACGATAAAATGTCAGACAGAGCATGATGAAACAAAAAAACGACAATGAAAACATCTGACTTAAACGGCATAGGTCCACAATGAAAAGAGTCCTTTCTTCCGCCTCCATCCCAAGA